>CM051026.1:60484225-60909225 GCA_027627225.1 Congeria kusceri | reverse complement strand
TAATATGCTAGGGATTTGATTTTTATTAACATGACATATTAATGGGTACCATAAAACAGCACATTTTTGTCAAATATTATGTTATATATCATACATTGTATATAACTATTACTCTGATTATTGAATAATACTAAACTATTTAAATGATTTATGTTATTATGTATATTTTAGAATGTTTTCTCCGGGTGTATATTGCACTTACTTGAAATTTGACAATAATAGAATTCTAATAAAACTGTAATCGAACCAGTCGAAAAAGTAACACAATATACCACA
This sequence comes from Congeria kusceri, assembly GCA_027627225.1. Taxonomy (NCBI): domain Eukaryota; kingdom Metazoa; phylum Mollusca; class Bivalvia; order Myida; family Dreissenidae; genus Congeria; species Congeria kusceri. The sequence continues at coordinate 60,908,949 of CM051026.1, read as the reverse complement.
TATGATGTCAGGAGGTTATATGTTTGACACTAAGATAATTATCTACTCCGTCGATTACATACATACATTTTAGTGCGGAACTGATGTAATTAATACAGATACTGAAGTATTTTATGTAAAAACACAATTAAAACAATATTAAAATATATCGTATTAGTTTCTTGCAAATTAGCTTTTAATTTTGCAGAATATATCGTGCAACGAGTATAGGAGAAATGTTTGTATATTTCCATTGATACATATGCTTGTAAGTACTTTAACACGTCGTGTTGTCTTAATACTCAAATTGTATCGAACAGTGCGGCATACATATTCAGAACACATGTAGTTCTGAGTAAAGAGCACATGACTTTCAGTTTAATAAAGATACAGTTTATGTGAGTGCAATATTTTAATCATACCTGATTCATACTCAGAATACCGTTTTTCACCACGTCGTTCTTTCGACGATGTACCTAACAATGAAACAAGCAGTAGCATAATATTAACATTACGAAATTAATGTGTACAACGCTTAAGAGTATGTTTGGGATCTAAATGAAACCACAACAAGCATTTGCATATGGGACCAATATAAACTGCATTTGGAAAGTCAAGTCCTTATGGGTTTGCCAAAATAAGGCCACTATTGGACCAACATTTCCCCATATTGGATCCATATGAGTCCTATGTATGCAATCGGACATAGGGACCGTAATGACCCATATAAGTTTTTGTGAGCCGCCGATATAGGGTGCCGTGAGATAATGACGATGCGTTTGTTTAATATTTAATGATTTTCAATTTATCGAACGGAACGGAACACAAGTTGATCTCTGTTAATAAAGGCAACCAGTCTGTAATACAATATTAAAACATTCAAACACATGCGAAAACATACGTGTGTTACATATTTAAAGACAAATTAAAAAATATATATTTCCTCTAAATTTAACACATTTAAAGATGGTACACTTACAACATGAGAGTTCTCAATTTTTTTGCATTCGTTGTCTTCATGAGATTTTTTTTTTCAATATTATAATTACCATGAAAGTAAATTAATAAACAATGCTTTCTTTGTTGGGCATATTTAGGACACTGGAAAAACGCATAATATGCAAAAATATGCTCCGGACAGGGACTATGGCTTAATGTTTAACAATAAGTTATTTGAAATTCCTTCAATGCTGGTCAAAATATTGCTCCGGACAGGGAATATGGCTTAAATTATTATATTTGATGTTTGACTTTTAAGTTTGACCTTGACCTTGGCCCTAGGAGTTTTTGCGCGCAACATACCGTCTCACCATGCTTAACACTGTGCAAAGTTATTTGAAATTCCTTCCATGCTGGACAAAAGTATGCTCAGGACAGGGTCTATGTTTTAAAGTTTATATTTTACATTTGACCGTTTAGTATGACCGTGCAAGTTATTTGCAAATCCTCAAATGCTGGACAAAGTTATTGTCCGGACAAGACTCCAAACATACGTGCATAAGTACATACGTACATGCGTACATACGTAAACACGTACAACGTACATACGTACATACGCACGTACCCACGGACTTGGTAAACTCTCTATGCCCCCCCATCATTGATGGTGGTGGCATAAAATAACTGCAACACAAGTAAAACATTGTATGCTTTGGTAGGGATGCTGGATGTATTAACGCAGTTTTGAATATCATGGTTTTTGAAATACTTCTGTGAAATCCTTAGATGCTGATCTCAAAGAGGGTTTCCGCAATCTGAGTGATAACACATTGTGTCGTCGAGGAATTGAGTCTTACCTTCTTACTATTTACTAATATATATATATAAGACAGATTGCATAGAAACTGTGAAAGTGACAGCTAATATTAACCTCGGGACTGTCTGTTGTATACTTATTACGTATATATATATATATCAAGTCTAGAGGTTATCATATAATTTTGCAATCGAATTCAACGTAATAAGTATACAATAGACAGTGTCGAAGTTAATATTAGCTGTCACTTTCACAGTTACTATACTGACAGTCTTCGATTTTCCTAGAGCGCCTTGCAACTAACGTCGCCGGTGACGTTCCGACAATTTAAATTTGCTTACACATGCAAATCAGAACGCTTAAAGCATTTATAGAAAATACACACATACACGTAAAATGTAAGTTGAGCAACACATTTGGTAATGCTTTTTTAAAGCAAAATAGTGCTTACCTGTCGCGATGGAAATCATTACAGACGGGATGTCCTCAGATTTGCCTGATTTCTAAATATAAACAGAAATACTACATATACACTTGTATATAATACAATGTTAACACCGTTTAAACAATAATAGGGGCCAAGGTTTTTGTTTCTCATCACATTTAACCGGTCTGGCCATATATATGATTTTGCCTATTGCAACATTAAAACCTATCATTATATGAAGTGCTTTAGCAACAACAAAATGTCATAACTTAGGTGTACTATTGGTCATTTGGTTAATAGCGGTCTCCTTTCAGAACTTCCTTTGTATAGCAGCTTCACATTGACAATACCGTGTTTTTATGCATCATTACTGTTTTAACAAATACGTTTAAATTGACCTAGCAAGGAAAACAACATATGTCTAAATATGTGAAATAAATTCAATAAAATAATTAAGGACGTTCGCAACAAAAAGAAAATAATTGGGTTAATTTCTCCTTTGGCTTCATTATTTCTTTACAATATACTAATTTCAATCAATAAATATAAATATGTGTAAGTCATTAAGTTCCAGTCAATGGTTAAACGTTAACAAAGCATTAAAATAATCAAAAACATACGTATACAATGTATTGCCAAACAAATTAGTTAAAAAAAGATGCATAAAAGTATCTATATTCTATTTTGGCAATTGATACGTCATTTACGTAAACACGAAAACGGCTACACAGGTACCCTATTTAAAGTCCAATATTTCCCAAACAATACCGGTGACCTATTCTTTTTATTAATGTTTTGGTGCAAGTAAACATGTGTGCATGTATGTGCGAACATTTAAGAAAATCTGTCGTTAGGGACAAAATATATTGATGCATAATAAATGACGTTTCAGAAGGTATTATTAGTACCCATTTGACCTACTTCTATGTCCAGTCAAATCATTATTTTAACAGTAATTGTAGATAACGCGTTTATTTTATTACCAAAATACACTTGTGTATTGCCAAACAAGACATGTAAAACATCAGTTGAAAGAAACAAAACCTTGTTTGAAAACAATCTCTACTATATACTTTAAACATTGATAAAAAATACAAACTGGAAGGGGCTTCGACAGGTACCGTATTAAAATCCCAAAATTACCGGAACAAGGCCAGTGGCCCCTATTGTTTAAGACTGTTTTATTTTCAGTATACAGTGGTGCGTGTGTATGGGAAGTTTCAACAAAATATGTCGTTTGGAACCAAAGATATTCGCATATTTGATAAATTATTGATGTTTTTACAGGCATATTTAATGCATAAATAACCTCGTTAAACGTCCATTAAACGTCATTTATTAAATGATAACTGTAGATAAAGCACGTTTTATCATTAAATTGCACTTGTATAATACCAAACGAAACATTTAAAAAAATCCATTAAAAAATCTCAATCTTTGTTTGAATATGAACGTTTTTATATTACTCAACATTCTAAGTAACACACACTAAAAAAGGGTCTACACTAGGTACCGTAATCAAAATTCAATATGTCCGGAAAAGGCCTGTGACCCCTATTTTTTAAGACTGTTTTAGTTTCAGGATACATCGATGCATGTTTTTGCCAAAGTTGAAGAAAATCTGTCGGTGGAAAAAATGAAGGAAATTGTTGCGAACGTCTTTAAAAGCAAAACTAGCAAGTACGTTTATTGTTTTGCCTAGGCACAATTCATTACGCTCGTCAATAAACTATGCCTCTATGACAACGTTTGTATAGTTTTAAAACTAGAGTGCCATGCAATACATGGCATTTGATTACTAAGGTAATATGGTTTAATTCTTGACGATTAAGCAAGCAAATCGTTACTGCACTCCATTCACAAGTCCGTTCTTTCCTAAAATAAAAATAGCTTTGCGGCAAACTATCTAGCAACTGTTTAATTACGCTGAATTGATAATTTTATAACTTTCATTTTTTACCGTATTGTTTGCACATTGAAAGGTTTTTTTCGGCTAATTTTAGGCAAATACATTCAGGCTAACCACGCTTTCGAACCAACAACCCAATTAAAAGATTCATTTGAGATAATTTCCACAATTAATAATGTTTAAACTTTACTTGATTCGTTCGAACAACATTAAATTCAATTTTTATAAGCATTTCAATTAACAAATATAAATACAATTTTTAAGTACCAATTCAAACAATGAGAGCAATATTTTCATTTGGCGGTCACTTGATTAGAATGGTATATACTATATAAACAAATAATGTGAGCAATTATGTAACACGCCGCGGAGTATTATTTCCCATGGGTCGTGTTTACAAATGAGGGCATGTTAGACCTTATACAGCTCACGCCGTATACAGCTGACGACGTGAGCTGTATGCGTTGACTACGAAACCGTACACAACTTACTACGAATACATCTCAACGTAAGCTGTAAAAGCCTAGCTGCTGCATATCGCCATATATGGCTTATGTCTCAAAGATGACGATGATCATCATCAGTATCATTACAGTCGTCGTCGTCAGCAACAGCAACATTATCATCAGCAACATAAGCGTCGTCATGAATACAGTGTTTTGAATGGATGTTTGCAGTTTTGTTGCTGCTATTGTTGTTGCTGCTGCTGTTACAATTAGTTCAAACGATATCACCTCTGAAACTCCTGAGCCAATGTGAATTTTTTTTTCACATAAATCATCTATTGGTTTTTCTCTGCTGCAGTTGCTGAAATAATGTAATTCCATTTAAACCTCCGATCGCCAAGGTAATCGAAAGGAAAACCTTCACTGTCTACACTTTTTCTCGAAAATCAATCGTTTAAATAATTTGGCACAAATGTTCTCCTTGGGCAACCCTCTAAGTAAATTATCATGTGTATTGCACTCAGTGGAAAAAAACATGGCTGCCACGGAGACGGGGCTTTTTTCTTTTATGTCCATGTTGGAAGCTTTACAAATCTTTCTTGACACTGCAGATGCAATTGGAAAAAAGTATTCGGCACAAATGTTCCTTGATGACCCTCTATATTAATTGTTACAATCATAGGGATCAGACAAACGTTAAAAATAATGTTGTCTGAAACTATTTGACTTCTTTAAATGTCGTTGCGCACAGAGGCAATTTGGGTGGCCCTTTAAAAATTGTGGACACGACGGACATGGGCAGGGCTCAAAAGCACACCTGGTACTTAATACAGGTGTTGTCATTTGAGCGGTATCATGACCGTGGGCTCGTGTTTGTATTTACCACAATTTTTGAGACCGCTGATGATTTGGATGATATTCATTACGGTGTTGAGGATGAGGATATTGCAGCTGCTACTACCGTTGCTTTTTCGAATAGAGTTTGATAATGATTTATGTTTACCTTTAATCAGGCTTATTTCTATGTTTTGTTTATGTTGCATTCAGAGCCCCATGATGTGTTTGTATATGTATTATTAATTATTAATATGCTACCGTTATTAAATATAGATTTTACAACTACTACTACTACTACTACTACTACTACTACTACTACTACTACTACTACTACTACTACTACTACTACTACTACTACTACTACTATTACTATAACTACTACTATTACTACTACTACTACTACTACTACTTCTACTACTACTACTACTACTACTACTACTACTACTACTACTACTACTACTACTACCTACTAGTACAACTACTACTACTACTAGTACTTCTACTACTAGTACTACTCTTACTACTACTACTGCTTCTGCTTATGTCGCTGCTGCTTCAGATTCTGCTATTAATAATACTACTACTGCTGCTGCAACTGTTACTGCTACTAGATCTACTTCTTATAATGCTACGACGAAGATTATGATGCGGTTGATGACGATCGAGTATACAATGATTCACAACTATGTTTGATGCTAGACACTCGCCATTGAGCTATAAACGTTAAGACGAAATACCTAATTCAAAAGTCGATGTATGTATCCAACGTATACAGTTCATATAAGCTGTATACGTTGTCAACCAACATATATGTCTCACCGTAACATGCATGTATACGTTGTCAATTAACGTACGCAGCTCGCACGTAAGCTATATTCGGCGTGAGCTGTATACGGTCTAATAGGGCATATTCGTGATTCCCCTGTGCAATAGGTTTGCAGTAAACGACAGCAAACAATCCTCTTACAATACAAACCGTTTTCAAGGGGCTTCGGGATCTCGTTTGAACAGACATTATAATCTCAGGTCTTTATAGCGAACTGAAACAGAAAAATGTAATCTCTACATGTTAATCGACACATATTTTAATTTCTGATTGTTTGAATTGAAAAACACCTAGGCCCCAGATAGCCACATTTTAGACAAGTTCACAGTAATGGTGATTTTGGTTCAAGGTTGCAATAGTACACGTTCTCCAAAATGAACATGATTTATATGCATATTTTTTAGAATATTTTTCTTAAAATTATTAATTAGATACACAGTCTTCAAGTCGCACAACGACATTTCTGAGGCAGCGCTTACAAACTAATTCTGGCATTGGACACTAAAACATATGCATCGCTATTTCAAATTTGGCACGAATGTACATACCTCACACACAATATTTTATTAGTTTTGAATTAAGTAATGGTAAAAAGTCATCCATTATATTGTTGTTACATATGTTATGACAAGTATAAAATTCGCAAACAATTCGTTAAATTTCATTCCACATGTTTGCTCAAATGATTTATTGGGAACTCTAAACAATATTTAAAACATTAAACATGAAAGGTGTATTTATCGTTTCATATACGTTGCGTTAACAATAAATCATGTGTTTTGAATGTGTTAATACAAATAGTTAAGTATGAGATCGAATATTATATTTTGTATCCAACATCAACATTAAGCTTTACAGTTATATAGTCAATTGCAGATGAATCTATTTAGATGCATGTACAAGGACTCGTCATGTTTTGGTTAAGCTGAATTTCAATATAACTAATGCACACATGATAAACTTATGTTTATCATAATAGGGATACACAAGGGCATATTGAAACTTACATGTGGCCTCAATTTCCGTTATAACATTAGACATCTGGTCGTGTTCGGCTTTTTTATTTCATGCTATGCCCTGCGGTGAATGAGTGGAGCATTCGAGTGAAAGATGACCCGATCATTACACTCTGAGTCGAGTGAAAATATAACATTTGATCATTTCACTCTTGATTGTATAGATACATCTTTTCATGTTGTGTTTTGTTTTAAGTATCTCAATAAACTTAATGGCAGTGTAAGAATCGGCATTTATAAAACAACAAAACCACATAATACAATTCAATAGAATATTAATAAGCGTCAACGACACAGAAGGTATGACACTATTTTCACAACACAATAGTTGTGAAATCGACAATCCTGGGATATTTTATGACGTCATATATATGACGTCAGAATACACAAACTAATAATTAATGACGTTTCAGCATATCTCGCGTTTTTTATTAATTTATCGTCCAAAAGTATGACATTAAAAAGCAAATGTGTTGATTTCAATGTAAGATCATATTTTATTTCATTTCTGGTTATAAAAATATGAAATTTCACTCGTGTCTTCGCTACTCGTGAAAATATGTTTTATATGACCACCCATTAAAGAAAATACGAACTTACACTAAAACCAACATATATCCTCTATATCTTTGAAATTATTGGTCCCATTCATAGATGGAAACAGCTGATAATATATTGGTTTATTCAGTATTTCGTCAAACAATGTAACTCAATCCTGAGTAATTGAAAACTTATGACAATAGATTGACGACAGCAGGGGATCGATGTTCCGACTATAACAAACACAATTACCAACTATTGCAAATAACCAAATCATTTCAATCGAGTTTGAAAATAATTGTCTGACATGCGTAACATGCTTTGTTTTTATTGAAAAGCTTTTGTCGACCAAAGTAAATGCAAACGGCTGATAATTTATTGGTTTAGTAATTATTTCGTCAAACTATGTAACTCAATCTGAAGCCATTGAACATAAATGGCCATAGTTAGACAACAGTAGAGAATGTTAGATACGTATAAAAGAGGAGTTAGATACTTACTAAAAATATCACTGTCAAATATAGCCAAGCGTAAAGTTTAAGTGTTCATGTCCGATTTAATTTCAAATACGATATGCTGGACTTAAAAACGACAATCGATATGTATTGAAGTTAAAATAATAAATACTGCTCGAGCTTATTAACTGGTATTGTATTTCATGTATGTATACATGTATATTAGTTCAAAATAGTTTAAAGCAGTTAAAGGGACTATATAATCAAAAAGGGATTCAAGGGGGCAATTTCTTAAATCTGGAATATAAATATTAATAGTGTCAAATAATGACGGTTATATCAAGGTATATATAATGGGAAAAGAGTGTAAGCATCCTTAGCTAAAAATCAGTTTATAATATGGATTTTCATTGTTTGACCATTTTTCTGTTCACATTATGACGTCAGAATTGTAAGCATTTTTTATAACCAAAGTTTACACATGATTCCTCACCAAGCATGATAGCGCAGTTAGTTAAAGCGCTGTCTACTGTCATTTCTTCCTATGGCTCCTCAGTCGTGAGTTCCATGCCGGCTTCGGGTTATACTATTTTCTATATTTTTGTGCTAATTTGTTTTTGTTCAAATAACTTGTTGTTTATTATATTATGTTTATTTATGTTATGCACATGTGACGCGTATTTTTATCAAATACTATTATTTATAGTGCAATAGGAGGCCAATGTTTAGTTGGCATAGTCCCTTTAAACAATGCTTTCAGATAGACTGTTGGGATTGTTTGACAATAAAATATTGTTAAATGAATTCTAGTGGTTCGAATTTCATGTGTATTTATCTGAAGTACAGTATATACATTTGTTTAACATTGTTAAAATAATATAGTTAACAATGAATAAATCTTGGATTTAAAATCTTAAAAATAGTTGTTATGATTTTATGTATAATGTATTGCAAATTGCAAAAAAACAAAATACACACAAGTGTTTTTATTATGATAAACAATACTATTACTGATATATCCTTTATTTGACACTTACTATTTACATTGTTAAACTGTGTTATATTCTTACAAATGCCAAGGGAGACTAGAACATTTGTTTTTACATTTGTTTAAATGATCATGAAATATAAAATTGACACAGGGAAAGCAGGTTATTAAAGCCAATACAGTGCGACAATATTGACACCCTTCTCGCGTATTTTAATATTGATACTAGCTTCTAAAGCGTTTCGTAACTTCGGCTTCTAAGGGCTTATTGTTCTGCGTAACTGAGCATAATGCTCTAATTGTGGTTACGACGTTGACCGAAGAGCAGCTAACAACGTGGAAACAATGTATGTGCATGAATTTATAAGTATTAAATTATTTGATATATTTTTGATTTTCAGACGTTTTGGACGCGCTTGTTTGCTGCTTCTTTTACAGCACACGATAACATAAATTAAATTTGATGTTAAACGGTTCGTTTGCTTTAAGGAGTTGCTATTGGGGTCATATATCTTTGACGTAAACTATTTCCTATCATTGTATTCAGGGATATTCTAGAATGACGCTAAGTGGTTTTATAGACTAAGAGCAAACTTTGCCACCGTCATCGTTATTTTATAGAAAACTCCAGTGGCTTAGCAGAAGAGAAATCATTTTTAAACCGCTACGATCTTTTTGTATGTTAGGTCGGTGAGCAATTATCAATATAACACAATCAAAGACACTCACCACACAACACGAATATGATTAAAAGCGGGGCAACGAGCTTGGAACGGTCAATGTAAGTTTTAAGGGGTTAAAAGGAATGCCGTGTAATTTCAAACTTAATGAATATATGTATAGGCGATGCTTAAAACAGTTAGCCTTACCTTTTTACTTTTATCGGCTTCGTGAAACAGTTTCTAATTCGTCTTCAGTCCGCATCAACACAAAGGTTTCAATTGTTCCTAAAAACCCAATAAAATGCATTTAAAAAAGAATATGCTTGATTTATATACTTTGTTCGCTTGTTTTGACTTACAACGTTGTATAATATTAACCCAAATGCATATTTTTATGGTTAACGGGTACCTTTAATATAGAAACTATTGACAACACGTTCGATAAAACGTTGATATTGTATTTGTTTACTTTTCCAGATGAAAGCGGTTGTAACTCGATACGAAATCATTAAAACTGATAGGATATTCAAATAGTCCTGTCTATTTTAAAACAGTGAGCATGTGATTGTTATGTGAAACACAGAGTTATGTACATGTACATTATCAGCACAATTGTTTAACAGTATGTTAAGACAATGACAACTATGTTAGTGTGTTAATTCCGTCACACGGGTCACATTGGAATAGGATTACAATGACATTATTTTCGAAATATTATGCATTTAGGCTGAAATCGGTGGCCTAAGCAAATATCCCCAAAGTCTAAAAACAATAAGATAGTTTTGCTTATCCATAAGATACACAGGTTTTCACAGCTGTATGTCAGCGTAATGCTTGCTTTCGTACCAATATCTCAAATATGATTATTGTACATGACAGTATCCCGAAAAACTAATATATAGGTATACAGTATACAATGAATTATATATAGTGCGTCGAAATTTGTTATTATAAGGCATCATTTCCGTTTATGATAAGGCATGGGTACGGTTTGAGATTATCGTGTAATATACTGCCTAGTTTTATCGCACACACCAAGAAAAACTAAACACACACTTACAAAACCCGACAACACAATACATAACGTGTTTTGTTTAGTGTCAGGTAGACAATTTCACTACAGTTCGATAAATTGACCAGTAGACACTTGTCAATCAAGTATTGAATGGACCAATTACGCTATACAACGATTATCGATGGCACGCATGCATTCTGTTTGTATTTATTTTATGTGTCCTTTTATAGCATGAGCTTACATTGTTCTATTTTTCCTTCATAGTTTCTTGAGGTGTATTAACTTTTCCTTTACATTCTAAGTTACTTTTAGTAAATCATCGAAAAGACGTCAATACTTTTCAAAAATCTTAAATTAAGATTTTAATACTGGCATATAATAACGGTGTGTACGCATTCTGAGAAAAATTTCAATTTTTAATAAAGGTCGTGTTTATTTGGCCCTTTTCATCTTTACATTTAAAGTCAGAATTGTAAGTATTTTGTATACCCATCGTGTACACACAATTCATTAACTAGTAGAATAGCGCAGTTGGATAAAGGGCTGTCTACTGCCATTTCTTTATATGGCTCTTTAGTTGTGAGTTCGATGCCCACTTGGGGTTTTCATCTGTTCAAACTTATGTTCCTGTTTTTGTTTATCAAATATCTCATTATGTATCATATAACTAACTTTAAATCTAATTCATGTGACTTCATATAGCTCATTTATACATATAATACAATGTATAGTGCAATAGTAAGCCATCTTTATATTTTATAAAGTCCCTTTAAGCATTAACTAAATACTGTTAATAATTACATCATTTTATAAAATATCTCCAATGAACCGGTAACTAACACGAATTGCAGACTAAAATGTATAACATATTTTAACAAAAATGGTAATGTGACATATATTTACAATGATAAAAACTGTTGTAACACATGAAGTCATACTATTTTCTTCACAATATATTCAATGCTAAGCAAAGAAACTCTTACGTTCAGTTTCGTTTTGAATTTGATTTAAACAACGTATAATATATGACTTCTTGTCATTATTTTTCTTATATATATTTATTAAAATGTAGAGGTCTCAATGGTTTCACAGAGCAAACAAAAGTAATTAATTGTTCAAAGAAGCTAAATTATAATATCATTTGTTTTCAAAATACACACTTTTCAAAAGATATTCAAACGATATCAATGCTGAGTGGGATTTTGATTTTGTTTTAAGTTACGAAACGTCACAATCTAGGAGCAATGCATTATTATGTATAATATTTTGAATATCATTATAATGACATTCGTTGTTCTACACACAAAATTAATGCAAGAGGTGAAATTTGAAATTATTCATTAATGTTGTGCGGTGATTTGAAAATGGTTTGAAATTACGAAACTAGATTATTGCTACTATTTACATGTTCATTATCTTATGAACATTTTTGAATTTATAAATAATTACAATCTTAAGAGCATATTTCTGACGACAAATAACAGTTCGCAATTAGTGTGCAACTGTGTTTAGAAACTCTACTTATGGAGATTGTGGAAATGTCCATATGATTTGGAGCTTACAAGAAGAAATTAAATGTATCAAAGGAAAATAAACTTATGGGAAAAGTAGATTTATTGGAACACAATTATTCACAGGCTAATTTTGGAAAACTTCAGAATTTGAAAGTGTACACTAGCATAAACTAAACGATCGTCTATCGCGAGCTAAATTGGTATGGATTTAGAAAGAGAAATGGAGTCGAAAAAATTTAGAATGTTTGCATTCTAGAAAATCAAAGTGCAACATCTCAAAATATATATCCATTGAAGGATGGCAACGGTAAACACATTATAATAAATTAGATACCGTTTACATATCAGAGAGGATGTGTACAGAGTTTAAATCACATCTGTTAAAACTATATATATTGTATCATCAATTTTATTTTACTATTATCAATTATGTAAGTACAATACCAGTAAAATAGTAAGGTTTGGTTTGTCCAGCATCATTCGAGTAATCACTGTTACCATGAAACTAATACTAATACTATCAATGTAGTATAGAATAAATTAATACTCATTGGAAAAACAACCGGCTTAAATAGAGGCTATAGATGTGACCTATATAAAAAGCGACAGCTCCTTCATTAAAATAATATATACTTCGTTTAATTATTACTTACCGACAAGAAGAATACAGCGTTTCCTCGTACTCCTCTTCCAAATATGTCACAGATTAAACAAAACTGTTAACTTAAAAATAAGCATTTCCTTTTGAAAAAATATCGATTTTACCCAGTCGCCTTCTGCTACTAACAATAAAGCAATTACTTTTTAATATAAATGTGTAAATATTTAGCAAGTAATGTATATTTATCAACACATGTTTTTGCAGAAAAGACCTACTGATTAACAATGTAGCTCTAGCAAATATAACCAAACGTAATATGGAAGTTTCAATGTAGGAATTAATTTCAAAAACGATATTGTGGACCTAAACAGACAATCGATATTGATTGACGTTAATACAATAGACATTGTTCGAGCTTATTGACTGGTGTTGTATTTGTTTTATTGGTAAATTAAACAATGCTATCAGATAGACTGGGATTGTTCGACAATAAAATATTGGTAAATGAGTACGAGGTACTAAATGTTGAATTACATTTGTTTAAAGTTGTTTAAATAATATAGTTAACAATGAATGAACTATCTTGGCTTCAACATCTTTAGTTGCAGTGATTTTATTTATCATTGAGTGTAAACAAAATACACACAAGTTGTGTAATTATGAGGAACAAGATGAACATCTATCCTTTATTTGGCAATGCCTGCATACAAACTGTGATTTATATTGACAACTGTCAATGGTGCATAGAACCTCGTTTATTACATGTGGTTTAAATAATTATATAGAGGATATTTGTCTGTTTCCGGTGTGATAACGCGTGATATCATCACCGGAAAGGGACACAATTAATATAAAAAATAAGTAAATTGTCTCCCTTTCCAGTGATGATATCAAGCGTTATCACACCGAAAACAAACATGTTCTTCTTATTTTAATGCTATAGAGTATTCTTTACATTTGAATTAATTTTAAAGGATTTATAACACGATGTTTTCAGTTGTATGTACTATTTTCTCAATAATGCGTAGTAATACGTGTTAGTAATGTTGGATTACGCTAAAATATGCTGTGGAATAGTTAAGCAATTTAAACCGAATTTTTATTTACTCTATTGGCATTATCATGGCAGCGTGTTTGCAGTAAAACAGTATACTATGCTGTACAGTATATTCATAGGCAACGCAGAATCCGGGTTTCTAAATTTATTTAAGTTAAAATAAATGCAATTCAACACACATAGTCGTTCAATAATGTCCAGCGTTTAAATCAAACAGTTAACAATCAATGCTAGGTTTAAATATATTTGCAATAAAAGTACGTATTGAAAGTGAAAGTGCGTTAAGTTCCCCGAAATTCACATTTTCTAAAAATTGCAAATTCAAGAGGATTAAACTCGTAGATGCGCGTTACAATGTGAAATAGTGTTCTGAAATGGATTACTTATACATATAAAGTGTCTTCTATATACGAGATTCGAATTGGGTTAAAAGTAGGTCGAGAATTTGAAGACAACAAGATGCAAGATGGCGGATAATAGAACGCTGAACACTTCTTACACAGAAACTAATATATAAATATGTGCTTACTTAGTGAACACAAGTTATTTCTTAAGGCAACGATGGATTCTTGTTGGTTTTTTTAGAACCGGCAATACAGCAATTATGTAAACAAAGGGATACTACTGTTCACAGCAGCAGCAAACAACAAGTGCAACTGCAAGTGTAGTATGCGGTAATTAATAATGTGAAAGGAAAAAATAAATACTTTGGATTCTAAACTTAAGTTTGGACAAAGGTCCCCAGCTCCAAGGCCTCGTGGGTTAAACGTGTACCCACAAGATACTGTCTGTACCAGTCTCATTGGCTCAATACGACTGAGGAGAATCCAAGAGAAAAAAGAGGAAATACAGGGCAATATATCGGAGAGGTATTGTTAACATTTGCTGTCATTAATATTTACTACTTTTCTGTTTGGTAATTTTGTATGATAAGTGGTAACAATACTTACAATTAAATATTGTCCAAATCAAATGAAATTTAAAAAAGTGGTACCTCACTGTGAATGATATAGGGATATATATCGCTAATACTTTTCTATATTTCAATACTTAGCATTAAATAAAAAATATTACACTGACACATTGAAAACAGGAATTGTGTTATGGAAGCCAATTAAGTTTTACCATATTGAATCCATTCTTTTAATATTGATATTAGCCGCTAACGCTTTTCGTAACTTAATAGCTTCTTTGATAAAGCGTGTGTGTGGCGTAATTAATATAGGACATAAGGCATTTAAGCTACGCGCAAAGTAAAATAACATGTTAAACTCAATGGACAAAGGTTCCTTAATATGATTCATACATTGAGCAGCAATTAACTGCATGACATGTTTTTGAAGTACGTTGCCGAATTGCAAATAAAAAAACCGTCTTAAGGCAGAGTATGTAAGTCAGTCCTTCTCAATTTGATTTACTGACTTCATGGAATTCTTTGTAAAAATATAACGTAACGGACGCTCCTTCAAATGCGTCCGGTAAAAGTCAACCCAAATATACGACATGTTCATGTGCGGCGCCAATAATGATAGATGTGGTCTGACCTCATATTAGTGTTCTTTTTCAAATATTACATTTCATAGTGCATTTATAAATTTTCATACTGACGGATTTATTTTCAGACGGTTTAACATAACAGTATAATGTTTAGTCGCGGGATACATCTGAAAGATACTAGGGACAACCATTTAATTCTTAGCACTGAAACATGTTGTTAGGAAAATCATTATATTATTAATAATTAAGTGTTCTAAATAGTGCTTACGTTTTAACAAACGATTAAATAAATTGACTAAAAATATTCAAAATATTTTCATTTGCTCTTCAAGATGTCAATAATTATTTATTTTCAACTAGCGTATGCTGTATTTCTTAACCTAAATGAAGGGTTCATTTACAAGTGAACTTTATTGTTTGGTACAAATCGTTAAAGATACAATGTAAACGTTCGTGGAAAAAAACGAATAATATAAAGCTATTAGTGATTAAGCTTAATTTGAATCATAATCTGATCATGGCCACTATGTATTTATATACAGGATTTTATCTACTGTAAACTGGTTTTCATTATAATAAGTGGACGGTATGTCTTATGTTAATTTACATACAACATTAACCATTAGGCACATTTAATGAATATGTTTATAAGATTGGTAATGAGAACGTTATAAGCACATAGCGAGAAAGCGTTACATAAAATGTTCAAATAACTATGATAAATCAAATATTGAACTTTAACATTTTCATATCATAAAACGAGTTATAATTCGGAAACACGTATTCATTATTCGGTAAAGAGATAAAACTGCCGAAATAATAACGTTCACGACTTCGTATACCACAACCATATCTGTGTGTTAATATCTATTAATAAATAAATTCAATTTTGAACGCTGTCTTAAATGTAAATACACAAACATACCCCTTTTTAACAAGCGCTTGCCAAGTGCTTTACTTGTTATGATTCGTCGTAAGGTTGGTTTCTTTCCGTGCGTATCGCTAAAATAAAGCACACATTTACGATTGTCTTCCAAACTGAAATTTACTTATAGCCCAAGACGCGTAACAGGCTTAACGATGAACAGCATATACAAGGTAAGCTATAATTACCAACCATTACGAATAACCAAATCATTCCAATTGAGATTGAACATAATTGCTTCACATGAATACCATGCTTTGCGTGCATTCAAAAACGTGTGTCGATCAAATTACATGTAGATGACAACGGCTGACAACATATTTGATTTATTCATTATTTAGTCAAACTATGTAACTCATTCCAAGGTTATCGAACAATTATGGCCAAAGATGCCTATAGAAACATAGCACAAAGGTAATGGACGCAGTTATAGACGATCGAAACGATAATAAAGTATTACCATATTGAACACAATATCGGTTTTAGAAATCTAAATATGAATAAAAACATGCTGTTAGTTTAATAATGTTTTGGCACAATTGAAAAGCTAATCGTGACAAATGCAGGTCCGTTTTCTGGGTATAACCAGTTCTTGTTGTCTTTGAGTGAGGTCACTCGAACACTCCCCGAATATGGATTAAACTCCTGATCGAAAGGTTATCAACACATTTATAACACCACTGTAAATGTCTCCATTGAGACACTGGTACACCTAAATATTCGTCACTATTAAATGCATCGTTTCTATGAAATCTTCAGCTATACCGCACATTGCACAGGATTTCGAATTTTATCATTAAGCACTCAACTGCGTTTGTATTTGCATGAAGAGCGCATATGGCCATATATGCGAAATAACATTACACATACATTTATTTTGTCTTGTGTTTTCCAATGACAATTTAATTTAATTGTTTAGAGCCTTGTAACTTCATCGTTGTGTGGGCCATTTACGTGTTGTGTCAATAATCTTTACTGATACTTTTCGTTGCTAATGCTCTTTTGGAGAAACATCAACAACACACTTTCATTGAGACAGTTTCGCAAGTAAAAAGCCCATTCCTGAGACACCACAACTGTTTTTAGCCATGACATATATGATTACAGATGAATTGACTAATTAAATATATATACTTCTTTTGTGAAATCAACATGAAATCTTGCCAAGTTCCTGACATGAAGATTTTAGACATGTACTATAAAAATAAGCATCTTACATAAAAATAAAAATAAATCACCTTCATAAGCGACCCTCCTTATTTCAATCCAGTTTTATAGATTTTACAATGTGACTGTCAAATTGTTATATCTTTGAGAGGATTGCTCGATAATGATCAATAATGCCATATGAAAACGACTCATCTATCTTTAATTATAGTATATTATGTTTTCTCACAATTTCAAAACTGGTAAAATTATATCAATTATTATTCAAAAGCTATTCTAAATTCAGAACAGTTCAATACTATGATTTGGAATTCCTTACTATGACCTAAGACACATTTGTTGTAAGTCCCTATGAGTCACAACAGATATGCATTCGACATAGCCAATGTATTGATCGTATGCATTTGCGTTACTCTTGCCTCGTTACGAGACAAATGCAATTCCCACTTAAGTATCGTCTACTTGGTAATTAAAGTGTCTCTAATGCATTTCATTCGTGATGATACATAACATTTAACAAAGGATTTTATGTTATATCATCTTAAAGACGTTACCGTAATTTAAAAATCAATATATACGTAGTAATACCATTTGGATTGTACTTCCAATCAAACGTAATATATATTTTCACTGAAACGGTTTAATTACATTAAATAAGAAGATATATGATTTATATTCTTAACATTTTTCGAAGTACACAGTAATATACTATTTATTATAACATGATACTCGCTAATTTTTGTATAGACAAAGAACAAAATCATCGTTTTTAAAATACCAAATGAGCAACGCAAAAAGAACACCCGATTCTGAGCAGAGCATAATGAAAAGCATTTGCAATTACAAAGGCAAAAACTATATGTCAAATAATGATTGATTTGAAATTAGTTTTGCATCGTTATTTATCGGTCAATAAACACCTCTTCCTCGTTCTTATGCGTGGCTATTAAACAACTCGGGCTAACGCCCTCGTGGTTTAATTCCTACGCATCAAAATTCCAATTCGTTGTTTATTGGTCGATAAACGACGATAAATCGAAACTTATTTCTTAATTAACGTCGATACATGGTTGGCGGTGTACCTTGTGAATAGACTTATTGACAAATGTTTGATTTGACTATTGATTTGATATTTGTTTATTATTCTTATAGCTGTAAACATGTGTACGGTATTGGACGAGTTGGTTGTAATGACTCAGTTCTATGACTCAGTGTGACTGGGGCTTTAGTTTCAGGGCGACTGGGGCTGTATTCAACATGTTCAAAAAACCGCTACGGCTGATGTTTAGCCCTGAGACAACACATGACTTTCCAAAAGTATGTGGGTATACGTAGGACAAAGATTTTTAGATTTTGAGTCTCTGATCTGTCCTATACGACATTTGTCTTTAGGCTTAGATTTTGGCTACAATTGCCCACGAGTGATGGTGGATGTGTTAATCGTAAAGAGTCTGGATGCACAGTTGTCCGAATGCTCCGTAAACGTTGTAGTGAGTGCGCAGTATCATCGTGCCAAACCGTGCAAACAATCGTCGCGTTGTCGTGAGTAGTCATGATATTTACTACAAAGGATCACACTAGAAGCGCAAAAGAACCATTGGAAAAGCGAATCCCTATCATATACGTATCAACTCGTATCATAACGTACGTACCATTACGTAGCAGCCCTTTGTAGATATGTTATACGGCAGTCACGAGTATACACGAAAGGCCAAGAATGCCTAAACGATGGCTGTAAGAATAAGCCAGATTGAGATACGACTGCACGATTTGGACATGTTTAAAACTGTCGTTGCTCTTCCCGAACGATAAGGATCACCAAAGATTATACAATATCCACACACAGATTCCGGCACGGCGTATGTGTTCATGTTCACGCTTAACCACGCTACACCAAAAGTTTGTAAATCGATGGCAATTGTAGCTAGAATCGTGACAGTGTGACCTAGGCTTTAGCTGCAGTATGACAGGCGATTACAACGAAGCAGGATATAACATGCGACGTCCTAAATGCTACGCACGTTAACGCAAGACTGTGAAGGAATCTTGCTTCTAGTTGGAAGGATTTTGAACATGTTCCAAAACCAGCTTCGACTGAATGTAGCCATGAGACAAAGCACGACTTTCCCAAACGTCGCAAGTACACGCTGTACATGGTCAGGATATTGGTTCATAGACCTGTCTAATACCTCTCTTGGCAGCAGTGTAACTGGTACTCTACGGGGCCAACCGGTAATGCACCAATAAAATCCGCGTCACTTTAAGTGATATTTATGAAAAAACGAGAAAAATATACGAGTTTGAAGTTGGATGTTATGAGACTGATTTAAAATCGGTTATGCATACACTAGTACGTGTATTTAATAGTGTACCCTTTATTAAATTAATGGTTTTACTATTCATTTCGATACAGTGTTTCTTCAAATATCGTGCAATTGTTATAAATACACCTGAACTTCATTTTATAATACAATTATGTAATATCATAATAAAAGATTGGGCTATTAAGAAACGTGTTTCAATCGTCAAACAAAAATTAATATCGATCCAAAGCTATTTAAATTGAATGCTTTAGGGTAGTGGTGACTTGTAATGATACAAAAACACAGAGCACGTAACAACCACGTGTCTGTTTGGCCTAATATATAGTAACATTTTAAACCGTTCAATTCAATAACACTACACATGCATTTACAATCGTTGTCATTTATCGTATTCCCTTATCTCTCTGTGTACTTGTGCTAATTATGTAACATTGTTTAAATTAATGTGCCAATAGCCAGCAGCTGTATTGTTTAAAATGTATAACAATAATGCACACAATTTCGTATTTTTCAGCACAACACGTTCACATATATTTTTATTTTTATTACAGCGTAATAATTAGATGCGGTACGACCGATTTGGCAGTTGCGATTTCAGTGAATTAAATTGTAATTTTGCTTGTTAAATTGTTCAATACCTATTTCATTAAATCTTGATCTAAAAAAGTATTCATTTTTAGAATCATTTAAACGATTTATATCGAACAGAACGATATGTAATTCTCTGATTGTTTTATCACGATTATCGATTTAAACAATCATTATATTTCTGTACAGTTACTTTGAATACAGTGTAAACTTTATGTTTTGGGCGTAATCCGTCTTCACAAAAGTAAACACACTATTTGAGAAATCAAATACAGTATAAGTTTTAATCGTCTATGAATTCGTCAATTCAATAACCGTTTGTCAAATTAAACAATGTTAATAATGACACTTAAACAAACACAGAATAACATTATTGTATAGAAAGTGAAACCTGTCGAAATAAATGCCTGTCATGGTTGAATTCATTGTGAACGTTAAACCGTTAAGTAACTGAGTTGCAACTGCGTATTGTACTGTGTTGCATTGGTAATATGAAATTGTATAATACCGTAATACCGTCCCGTAATCACTCGCGAGTTTGATTAAACTCCGCCCGCTGTCGACTCTACTTACAATCAATACACATTATACACATTTAATTTCATATACAGTTTCAACATAGGTATGTGCATCGGGTATTTTGCAGGCTTTTTGACAAAATAAATAGACTAATTGGTATGCTATCAAAACAAGCTTTTTAAAACGTAATTGCGTGTACAGATGTGATTCAATTAAAATCGATTTTGAAAAAATATAAATGTTTCGTTGTGCGAAGGCCGCGGAAATACAATCCTAGCAATTATTTCATTTTCAGAAGACATTTCCGATCGATATTGCTAGATTCAAAGCAGTTAGTTGTTTGCCGACATGCTTAAATACCCCGACATGCCTTATTTTTCAAAGCGACAACCCTTAATCCATTTATCTAATTACATAGGTCTTTGATTGAAGGGTCATAAACGAACGCCGAATTGATCGGTCAACAGTGTTATTGACAAGTAACTGAAAAGTGTAGTCCCGCCCACAACAATATAATTAGCCAATCAAATACGGTGATTTTAAAGGCGGAGTTATACCTTACTAACAACTAAAAAGTGTTTGACAACAAATACTAGCGCTTGTCCGGAAAAGTGAACATGCATTTTAAAACATTTTATTTTACTATTGTATTAACCATTACATTGTATCCGATTAATTCTCGAATTTATTTAATAAACTGACAATCAAAAATATTGAAACAAACACGGTAATATAGAGCATCATTTTAAAACACAATTTGACGTCGTCAGACGTAATTTTGTTCAAATAAACGTTATGCAATCGAGAGCGTGACCATTACACGCACGTTTTTCACGCATGGCGACAAAGGTTCCGCGCGCTTTTGTAACAAAACACGCTTTTAACATGGAGATAAATGACCGTATTTATGTCATTTTAGAACCATGCATTAAAGTATTTAATAAAAAAAGGTGATTTTTTCGGCTTTTTATGTCAGCATGTAGTATAACGGATAAAGCTTGATGTTTTTTTTTCATCCGAAAACAATGAATAAAATAGAGTTTTTGAAACAACTAGCGGTCATGACAGAATTTCAAGGCGGAAAGAGGCGGAAACAAGGACGGTTTGAAACGATTCTGAATAGCAAGTATAATAGAACATTAATTCCATTATGTCAATTAAGAACCATGTACTCAGGTATTTAATAAAAACGGTGATTTTTTTCGGATTTTAATGTCCGCATGTAATATAACGGATATTTTTTTTTCATCCGAAAACAATGAATGAAATAGAAAGTTTTTGAAACAACTAAAGGTCATGACAGAGTTGAAACGATTCTGAATACCTTGTATAATTGAAAATTAATTCCATAAATAAAAAATGCTTTCAAAGGTAAACACGATTTTACTCAATTAAGAAAAACCCGGTAATTCCAATTGTTGTGAAATAAATAAAATGGGGTCGAGCGTTACGGCCGATTTCGGGCAGGTGGAGTCCGGCGTTGCGGCTTAATTCAGAAAATTGGGGTTCGAGCGTTGCGGCCGATTTCGGAGAAATGTGGGTCAAACGGAGTAGCCGATATCGGGGAGGGGGTCATAAATGGGCAGATAGGGACGACATCGGGGGCGGGGGTTGAACGATTTTTTTACGCGAGGGCGGAGGGGGGGGAGAGGCGTTCGGGGATGCCGACATTTCTTCAAGAAATCATGCGGAAAACTCTGTATAGGTGTTGATAATTTTTTCCTAAAGCGAAAATTACAGGTAATAATTCCAACAAAATCCTTGTCTAATCAAGGTTAGATATCTCTGGAAATACAAATCACAGGGGTACCTGAATTGTTGTAATGGGTCAGCTTTTTTTTTAAATTAACACGTATTGAACGTTTAAAATGAATACCGTTTGAACAATGGACATTGACCAAACATTTAAGCAAAACACCCAACCA
Source organism: Congeria kusceri (assembly GCA_027627225.1). Classification (NCBI taxonomy): domain Eukaryota; kingdom Metazoa; phylum Mollusca; class Bivalvia; order Myida; family Dreissenidae; genus Congeria; species Congeria kusceri. The sequence continues at coordinate 60,885,976 of CM051026.1, read as the reverse complement.
AAAGACCTATCCAAAAAATTTAACACAATACTTAACTAACGCAGATGATGCAGACAATGACGCAGACGACTGAGCGACGACAATAGCTCTACTTTTGTTTCTTCGAAAAGTCGAGCTAAAAAGGGCCATAATTCAACCAAAATCCCGAATCATGGGTTTTGTCTTATACACTCATCTGATTAAAGTGTGGATATTCAGTTTAAATATTAAATGTACATAATAAAATTGGAAAACAATTTTACTTTCTAGTTGTAAATCAAGTTTCCAGTGTGGCGATTAAAATTAGTCCTCTTCAGAAATCAACAAAATTATATTTATTAACGAACCCGTTGTCTAGAAAGTTTCTAGTATAATACATCAAAACATTAATGAATATTGCAAGCAAAAACAGCGCTGCATATTATGAACAGTGCTGACTAGAAACACAATATTTACGAAATCGTCTCTTGGTCAACTAGCCTGATATATGAAAGGTCATAAGGTTTACCTGGCCATTCGGCAGATGCGATGACATGTGGCACGATACATTTATATTATCATCATATTATTGTTTTTTATTTAACAAGTTTACAACATTAACGCACTACACAACCCATACTCATTTTAATGTAATTGTAAATAATAAATAGTCTACTGGGTGTAAAGAATACAAAATGTTAAGTAGTTCGGCAGGAAACCGGTTTTATAAATGTTTATGTTAATGCTACCAAAGGACCGAATGAAACCCCATATAATCATATAATTGTACATAACAGCATGCGAATAAACCTTACTGTAGTTTAGTCCAGGACTTGGTTTATGCATCTGATATATTGCTTTATAAACACGAGTTAATGTAAAATCAAACTTAGTTATAGTCAAAAATTGAAAAATAAAATTGAATGACCATTGGATTGCTTTTCAAATTTAATTAAACAAATGTTTTAATTTAATTAATATTTACTTACCAAAATTTGATATAAATTATAATGTAGATATATAAAAGCTGCTGTCTTATACATGTTGAAATGAAACTGAAAGTGTTTACCAGTTCTGTGAAGATGTGACGATATAGTTTTATTGCCGCCGCGCATGAGCGGCGTTTATATGTGATGATTCTCACCGGAATCTATACGTATGTAATGTTTTTAGACGTAGCTGTTGAACCCAACATTTTACCTTCCTCAACATCCAATCAAATGCTGTGAAAATTTCCCGCCAGTAGTCCTGAATGAATAAATCCTAACATTGCATCGGCTAGTTTAAAAGAAATCCCCACCTGTAAAAAATTGGCCCCATTTCTTTTCGGAGGAAATTGGAAAAAATGAGCCAATGTGGAAAAATTCAGAAATACCTTTTTACATTGTTTACATTTTTTTGACTAATTTCCAGTTCTGAGCTCCCTACTCAAAAGTTGCATTGGCTCAATTTTCATTTTCAATTTATATGCCAGTGTTTACAGGCCGTGTAACATGAATTTTGGAAATCCCCAGTTGATATCGCATATTCTATAGGCAACATTCCATAGAATACACTCGCTGACTAACCTGCGCCTATTATTAGTATACACGTCAGAAACATTGATTCTTTCTAACAAGCATCCAGAGAACGATAGACAGCAAGATTAATAATGAATGGAGAATTACTTATATTTATAAACTTACCATGCATATTTATTTGAATGACGGTTGGTAGATCTATTTATTAAGAATTATTTAGAATGTCATTTCCTCTTATCTTTTCCTGCAGAGGCTATTCAATGTATAAATAGATTTTGCATATTCTTGTAAATAGACACTGGCGGAAGCTTCGGACATAAATAATTTAATTTCATTTAAATTTGGTATTTTTACTTTACGTGCGTTTTATGAATGCATCAAAACTATAATAGTTATACAAAAAAACGCTCGAGACTTATTTTCCCAACGGAATATTAATCTAATTCGCCACTATTAAATATAACTTTAAGTTTAAGTTATCACAAAATGAAGTCAAATCATAATATTAAATTGCGATGAATGTTCCCTGCCGTGTGTTTTTATTTGACACACGTAGTATAAATGCTTAATCGATAATAAATATGATAAACGCTCATATTCATTATCGTCATTATTTTATTGGAAACTAAGTAACTTCTATTAAATGTTGTTTGCCTGACAAATACTGTATACATTATTTAGATTAAAAAAATCACGGATGAAAAATATGAGACGGTATGATCAGTTAATTGTACGGACATTCCATGATTAAGATATCTTAAACATATGTACTTTTTATAGTTTCTCGGCGCCTTATGATGTTCTGCATCATAGTTTTTTTTCTTGTAAAATATTGATGTTTCTACCAAATTCTCGTGTAGAGGCTATTCAATCTACAAATATATATTGTTTCTATATAGAGCATGAATAAATGCATTGTATACTAAAATAACTTAATCGTGAAAAACGCTTCAAATATATATATTTTGTTGTAATTGTAAAATGCTTACTTTTACTTTGTATAGATAAACATACTGACGTTGATGAGCAGATGAGTCTGATTATTTGGATTATTTAAGTAGAACTGATTTAAAACATGGGGCAGTTCATCAGATCATTGCTTTGACATAAATAATTATATTATTTTGTTTTATTTCAAATGTAGAACCATTTCATACTACTTTTTAGGGGCTAGCCTCATGAAAATATCAGCTCGTTATTTGATGATGAGAAGGTACTAATTATATTTTAATAATATCGAAAAATAACATTAAATGCGTGTAGAACAACGATCTATGAAGAAATGAGACTGTTCATTTATAAACCAAATAATATTAAATATTCATGTTGAATATTCAATTATCATTCTTTACAAACATTTGCAATATACGCCGAATATCTTTTTTTAATATATTTCTTGTTTAAAGTAATAGACAAAGTAAGTACTCATAAACATAAGCTTTTATTATTCGACGAACAATAAATCTAAAAACCAGTATTATAATTACGCAACGTGCAGGGGTTCAATATATATTTTCATGTGAGCCTTATAATTCTGGATATTGATAAAACAGATGATTAAAGACAATGATTATAATGAAGCAAATCTATTCAACGTCAAATCAAGGACGATAACTATTAATTTAATTAGTTGGAAAAAGATAATCAATACATATATATAATTTGTACAGCTAGTCGGATGGAACATTGATATTTTGAGAGGGGCTAGACTAACTTGTGTCTTTTAACCTAAACAGGGCATGTAACCAAGCGCGGTACTGCAGATCTTACTTGATTTCAATAATATGCTGGTTTCCCAACGCCCAAACCAAATTGGTACGATGCCTTCGCAAGCAGAATATCAGGAATTAGCTCTCATCAGCTTAAATAATTACCTAACATTAAGCTTTTCTGTCAGGACTTACTTTGCTTTAAATAGGTACTGTTCTGACGAAACAACTGCGAACAACTACGTGACACAATAACTCGCCCGAGTACATCCATTTCAACGATCGGGTGTTAATAGACACTGATTTCAGATTGTTATGATGAACTATTCGTGATACACATGAATTCTGTCAAAGCAACATTGTGTACCGTTTTTGCATACAAAAATATCTATATTCGTGCAAGAGATCACTAGTTCAATCCCTACTGTGAAGCGTTCGAATAATCTCTTTCATAACACACATATATTGGTTCTTCCCAGGTAATGTACGCGCACGTGCCTCAATATGCCTTTGGCTTTCAATACAATCAAGCTAATATAAATAGGTTTACTTAATAAAATGCTTTTTGATCATTTAACAGATGTATTTATTATAATTACAATAAAACAAAAATATATTTGCAGTATAATTTTGCTTTGGAAATACCCTTTAATATGTTAACATAACTTCATGTCTTACCATTTGTTAATAATAAAATTGTATTTTGTATCATGATATAAAGTACATGTATTGAATTGACAAAATAGTACTGTTTTCATCGATAATGAAGCAAATGAATTTTTTATTTTAATTTTAAGGTTTGTTAACTTTATATCTTAAATTATGAAGTCATATTGATAATCGTGTTTACCTTCAAATCCTTTCATTTTTTCTTGCAGCCACCAACTGCATTTACACTAGATAAACATGAACATATGAATAATGATTTATTAATCATCACATAAATTACATGTATCTATGCTTTTGTATCTGATAAGACCACAATAATTATAATCATGAATCTGCTTAAAAATTTTGACTATGGTTATATTTAGGATGCATTTAACCAGCATAAAATAATAAACAACTCCTAAATGCATGTGTGGATTGGCCGAATATCGCATTGGTCGAGGTATAAATTGTATCAAGCGAACAAACTGACCAGATTCTCGTTTGATATCATAAAGTTAATTAATACTACATGAGATTATATCCACTATAAATCGATAAAGGCATTACCATTGTGATTCTCGCGTACTATATGTAGTCCTACAACATTGCACTTTAGAATAAGCATGTTTACAATGTTATAACTCTATGTTTCTAAAATTGTAATCAGATCTACTGAAACGCGTTTACATTAAATATTAAATAATATTAAATATTCTATGAATTGTATGGGTCATATTGGTGTTTTTTAAATGTTGTCAACGCCTCGCATATGTCAAAAGATGATGGCGATGTGCGCAAATCATATCATAATATAACTTATTAGTTGTTCACCTTTGTGTCTTGTTGTTCACAAGGCAATATTCCTTTAGTGTTTTCATACTATATGCATATATAGCATTTCACATATATTCGAATTTGTACACTAATACGCACGATATTTAGAACAAATAATCGGTCCACTGCAACCAAATACATTTTTTATATTCAACGACATGTTCTATATACCAAGATTAAGTTAGAACACTCAAAATATCTCATATTAAAAAAGGATTTATATTAACAGGCATTTATATTTTTATATTGCAATTAACTGCATAGATCTACTGTAGGTGTTTGGCACTGCTAGATACATGTAGTATCTCATGTCGGAATATGAAAAAAAGTCTAAGTTTAAGATTTGCTTAAATATTGATCGAAGACGGGGGTCTGAAGTCATTTGTTTTTTGTCGATCTTTAATACACAAACATCTAATAGCATACGTTTAACTCATTTTTCTGAAATATTGTAATGCAAGGAAAAAAAAATATGTTCACATTGCATTTCATTTGTCGCAGCAAATTGAAGGTAACATTGGGAAAGAAAATAATGTGTATAGGAAACTATTTTGTTAATCGTAATGTGCATTCTAGTGCGTGTAATTTGGTTTCAAGGGGCGGTTCTTCGCTTTTCTGATAAGAAAAATGCGTTGAGTGTTATTCTTATTAGACTGGCAATAAAATGCATGTTCCACAAAAACAATAGAAGGGGATGTTTAGCAATAATCCTAAATATGATGTAAATCTAAGGCTTGACATTAAATTTGATTGCGTTCATGCGATTATGGATGCCAAGTTGCGCTACACAATTTATTGGTAATATTACATAACGTCGTTCTGCTTGGAATAGATTGGAAATTGATAAAATAAAGCAAACTCCGCAAAATCGAATCTCAAAATAGTTTTTATTTCGCCAGTAAAGCTCTGCGTGTAGCACATTCGAACTTCAAACATTGTTACGTACCAGCACGCTATATGAAGTAAACCTCGCGTGAACTGGTGGCTATTTCTGCACATAGATTGGTATCCGTGCATATTTTAAGAGGGAGCACGCATCCAACAGCAAGTTGTTTTACTGTGCACACAGTTTACTAGAAATGAGCGGACGAATAATTTCAAAGAGAAACCAAAACTGCGTTTATAAGTTAATTAGTTAAAACTAATGATTTGTATGTATTGTTTATATCTGTATAATAATATGACAGAATATAATTCTGCACACTTGTATGTAAATATTTTAACATGCTTTTATTTTGTTTCTTTTTTTTTGGTTGTAATTTAAAAAGAAGAATCCAAGCTACAGTTAGCAGAGGACTATCCATTCTTTTCCTCACATGTGAAACACACATTGCTATGTTCGTTAGTAGACAAGTAGATAAAGTATTAATGTCAGCTGATAAGGGCCGTTATCTCATGTTTTTAAAGGAAGTTCACATAAAATGAATAATAAACAATGAAGTTCACTTTTAATCCACTTAAACTGTATGGACTGTAAAAATTAAGACAGAATATGCATGTAACCTAAGTAGATTGTTTTTCTCGTTTGCTTTGTTGTAATGTAAAACTGCTTACGACTACACTTATAGCTGTCTCCCTTAAATTCAATCTAAAATACAGCAGATTATATCCACCATTAATTGATACATGCGTATTGATATATGTTTCTTAAAATGTACGCAGACCTACTGAAACGCGTTAACATTAATTATTAAATAATATTAAAGGCTATGAGTTTTATGGGCCTGTTGGTATTTATAAATGTTGTCAACGCGTCACATATGTCAAGGGGTGATGACGCACACATCTTAACATAATATTACTTCATAGTTACTTACCTTTGCATCGAATTGTTAATAAGAAACTATGTCGTTAGTGTTTTTCGTATTATATGCATATATAGTATTGTTCACATAATTAATATTTGTATTTTAAGCTAATACGCACGATATTTAGATAAACTGTAATCGGTTAACTGCAATCAAATACATTTTAATACTCAAAGACATGTACTATATACCAATATTAGCTTAGAACACTCAAAATATCTCATATTAAAATGTAAATTTATATTAACATGCATTTTTATTTTGTAATTGCAATTAACTTTTTTTAGCTTCACACACAGCGTTCTAGGTAATTCTTTTTTCTAATTATAAATTATGGATGATTGTTTGCCTGACCATTTTATTTCTGAATACACTCAACACGTATCAAACCTAATTTCATTACGTTTCAGATGAATACAGTCAATAATTATACACGTTGTATAACCTGACTGGAATTACATACGAGTCATAAAAGTACAATAGTTTAGCTTTAACCATGTCTACTATTACCTTTCACACTAATTTTTTAACAGTGTCCCTTCTTAAGGTCCCCATTAAAGAAGCATGTACGGAGGCCGGATCTTGTGAAGCACGTTGTTTTGTTGACTATTTCTTGCATAAAGTGGTCATAAGCTATCTCCTGATACTGCCTATGACGGTCATATTGATATATACAAACGTTGTTATAAGACATTTGATATTTCATGTGTTAAATCTGTGGATATAACCCAACATAAAATCACTGAGACAAAGGTAAAGTCTTGCTTTTGACATATAATATTGATTTGATATTATATGCCAATAACAATTATATCGTACTTTTTAATGCTGGGTTTGCATACTGCCATGTAACACGTTAAACCATTGCCCATGGATAATTAATGTCTGGTAAGCTAAACTCGGATATAAAATGCTCTTAGACGTAGCTGTTGAAATCCAAATTTAAACCTTAACGAGACCTTCTAAATATCCAATCAAATGTAGAAAAAGTCTCAAGCTAGTAGTCCCAAATTAATAATAGCCTAAAACTGACTATGAACTGTTAAAAAAAGAATGTGTTCAACGTACGGATTATTGATTAGTTTCGAGTTTGTGTACTATGACAGATTCGACTATGATAACACAATTCGCATGAAATAAGTTTTCATATATTAGTACACGCAATGTGATGCAATTCATGTAATTTTGGCTGCAATATACAACCTTTAAATTTTCACTAGGCTTCAAAGTCAGTGTCAGGTCCATATCTTCTGAGCTACAAACTTACTGAGCACAACTCCTTGTGCACATACATTTAATAGAACTACTGCCAATATCGTACATTGAAGTGAAACCACAAATGGGTCAAAATGACGTTAGCTGGCCGATCAATTTACGTCTAATTAATCCGTTAAAAGATTTCATAATGGATAGAAATATCTGAAAATGTCATTTGCATATGTTTATAAATAATGTTTTTATGGTCAAATATAAATGTACGTTGGGAGATTTGCATAGTGTATTAAATAGGGAAGAGACTAGATAGCATTATAGCTGTGGACATATTCGTGAGGACTTTTCTATAAAGCTAACCAGACACATTTAAAATGTGCAATATATTTGGACATATCTTCTTTACAAAGGAATTGGGCAATATGGTTTATTGTCACCAAATAGTAACGTCAAAATCATAGATGCCAATGCTGTTAATATCAGTGTTTCTAAACGAAATCTGTATTCCAAAAACGTATGCATCAGAACGATTCATCACACCTTTGCATGTTACATTAATAGACGATTTTTGGCTGAGTATGTATAATTTATTTGGTTGTTATTTGATTGACTTTAAATGTCATTGGCAATGCATTAAAGTGTGTACCAAATATACTAAAAACATAACTGACAACATACTTATATAATGTTCTTCTGCTAATTACACACGTTACACTGGATACCGTTATTGCATCTAACAACTTGAAAAGGCTATCCTCATTCAAAACCAATGAGTTCATAATCGTGTTAATGTAGCATTGGACTCAGATTAAATGCAGAACAGCTGTAGGTTATCTTCTGTATTGACTGATTATAAGTTCTGGCTACATCGAGTATGGAAACGATTCACAGTTTAATTCATTTTTTGCATTTAAATAGCTCAACATTTTACCCCGGTTATGTCGGTTATAAGGAAGCGGTTTCCTATACCTTAAAGTATTTTCATAGTCAAAACGAGGTGTTTATCTTGAAGTTATAAAACTTGAGTCAGAATATGTCTGAGCCTTATATCGAGTTAATGAATATTAAATCGTATATTTTCATTTACTCCAAAGGGAGATTAATATATCCGGCAAAATACTTAAATTAAATAGGAGTTATCGCACACAAGCACAAATCAATTAATACGATTCAGGTACGCACGACTAATTAATTATGATACAATATGATAGTTATCAGGGCACTGTCCTATTGGTGTTCTTGTTAAATGGTTTCAAATTTCATCACTAAGTGTAAGGCTCATTAAGGTTTCCCTTACCCTACTTTATGAATAGCAAACCAGACCGCCATTAGCGTGGTTTCCAATGTTTACACCTATCACTGTCGTTTCACTGGTGCTGATAACGTTGAAGGGATTTGTTTACAGATTTGCGTATACGTGTTTAGTAAATATGTCACCAACAGTCCTGAGAAAATTAAAACATCTGGGCCCGTATTCACCAACACACTCTTAGACTGAATAATATAGACTAGACTTAGACTGAAGAAAAAAAAATAAGCGTTTGCAAATATAATGGGTACCACTGTTGCTGGTGTCATTAGCAAATCGTTCCAAATAAAGAATAGTGTAATAAGAGATGGTGAATACCAAGATATAATCACATGAAAGCGATATTTAAATTTAGAACAGTACAGTATCTAGAATATTTCATTTTCTTAAGTCTTAAGTCGTATGTATTCGTGTTCTGGTCACGCTATGAGTTGCATATTCCGTATCCGTAGAAAAGGTTAATTTCGCAAAGGTCTTTTACTCAGTGCTTAATTATTTAGTTACTTTATTGTTTGCTGATACCGCTGTGGCAGCATGGAGTAATGTCCAAGGAATATACGTTCATTCATTATATATATAATACTTATTATTAAAGACTTTAATTTTTGTGCAGGTCCCAAATACGAATTAACTCGCATATTATATGTTAGCGAAATGTTTACGTTATACGGTAATTGAAAAGTTGGTCTATTTAATTATTCACAACAAAAGCGTCTACGAACCAGTTTTGAGCGTTTTCAAATCTAAAGCATAAAGCATGAACATGTTTGGCGTATTTCGGATTTCCTGCGTACACAAAACTCAATTTTAATTTCATTTTATAATAAATGGCTTAGCCAAGCACGTGTTTAATTATTTATTTATTTGCATTCAAAGCTCTTTGGCAGTCGTTGATAGCAGTCAGTTGTAGCTGTTGAGTGTTTTGGTGCTTTTGGCAGCCACAGCCAGATCTGGGCCGGTATTCACAAAGCTCATAAGGCAAATCTTAACTAAAGATGGCTTAAGTGAAACATATCAAATTTTATACGTGAAGTTAAATGATTATTGTTAACAAAATTGTACAATTCTAATAATCTTAACAAAATGTACTTGTTTAAAACAGTTTAATGGTAAGCGTCCTATTCATGTATATGAAACAGCCACTGACGTCAGAGATTTTCTGAATTTAAGAAATTTAAGTTTTCTCTAAGGAGCTTTGCCAATACCAACCCAGTACTCCACGGATACATTGAACATTGGATTGTGTATAAGCGAAGCCGATTAAGGTGGACTGGCCTAACCACTTTGTCTAGATTCGGCTGTATCTACAGTTGTCAGGATATTACTGATATGTTTAAGGCAAGCCTCTAGTGCCGTCATAACAATGAATACTGTGCAAGCCTCAACATGTGTGTCAGTGCTGTAGTGCCTTCATAACAATGAATACTGTGTTAGTCTTAACATGCGTGTCGGTGCTGTAGTGCCTTCATAACAATGAATACTGTGTTAGTCTTAACATTCGTGTCAGTGCTGTAGTGCCTTCATAACAATGAATACAGTGTTAGCCTCAACATGGATGGCAGTGTTGTAGTGTTCATTTTGTAGATAATCTACACAGTTTCATATGGGAATGGTGTTGAAGAATTATATTTAACGTCTTCATAATTTCAATTCAAATTTCGTGTTGATTTTCCAATTTACAAGTCATATGTTAAAACATATTGATAAAATTATCAAGTTTCATTAGGTAATATGTACGTTATTTTTTTGTTGTTTTTCATTTGAATATTTAACAAACTATTACTTTTAAAAAAAACGTGAATGTAAAATGTTAAATTTCATTTTGCATACTAGATTTAAACAGTTCACTTTTTTATTTCCGTTGCCAACTGTCCATGTCAGCCACCAGATTTCTTCAAATTGTATGAATAACAAACCTTTCACTCAGTCAGCGTAATTTCCAATGCTACAATTTATAAGTGTCTTGTTACTAGTACTTATCACGTTGAAGGTATTTGTAAATAGATTGTCTTATATTTGGTAAATGTCACACGCGTCCTGTGAACATTAGAACATCTGATAACGCAAATAAAAAAACAACACTCTGGGAATGGTTTTGCCCATAAAAAACGCACACAGCACACAACTTGGTTTTAAAGTTTAATAAGCAAGCATTCATATGCATTCATACATGTAGATACATGTTCCTGCTGTTATTTTGAATGTACAATGTATGCATACATCTTTTATTTTACCTATATGAAGTATTATATCATTTTAGGCTCATGTTTTACACATAGAAAAATAATACGCGATATAATAAAAATAACAAAATGATTCCATTTAAACAGTGCGAAATTTGTGTTTTCTCTTTCATACAATGGTTTATTTATGAAAACCGTGGCTGAATGTTTATTTGGTACTGTTGCATCTACATTTTAAAAAATGAATCATTGTACAGTGCAATATAATGCTCCATAAAGCATTATATATATAACGCTGCCTATTGCATTAACATTGAATTTATATTGCACTATTTTAGTATGCATATGAACGGTCGTGACAGGCGTTTATAATACTTATACAATAACAAAGCAGGACCTTAATACCCAATAATACATTATAAATGATAATTAGTGATAAACACACTCAGTATATAATCGCTCATATATCATGATAATAATAAGAGAGCCAACTGGCCCTGATCGCTCACCAGAGTTGCAGTACAGTTCACTGACAATTACAGTGGCCCTGATCGCTCACCTGAGTTTCAGTACAGTTCACTGACAATTACAGTGGCCCTGATCGCTCACCTGAGTTTCAGTACAGTTCACTGACAATTACAGTGGCCCTGATCGCTCACCTGAGTTTCAGTACAGTTCACTGACAATTACAGTGGCCCTGATCGCTCACCTGAGTTTCAGTACAGTTCACTGACAATTGCAGATCTGTGTCACTTACATGTGCTGTAAACAGGTCCAACGATACACTGCATTTACAGATAATGATTGCACCGGAAAAGACCGTGCCTTATTTCCAACAAATATTCGATATTATCTCATTCATTAACATTTACGCCTTTACATTAACATTTACATTAACATTTACGCAAACATTGACGATGCAAATCTTTTTATTAAACATTTATTTTAAAAAGAATGTTAGAACTAGATCTACAAACACGTTAAGGAAATGAATTACAAAGCTGTGAGCCACATTCTAATAAGCTGAACAGTTCGGATTGCATACTAATTTATAATCAGCCAGGTCAGGTTTGTTATTTATATCGACAAACGTTTAATATAGCAAGATATTTCCATGAGAGTCACTTATTTGTTGCTTTTAATATTTAAACAGATACGGAAATAATATCAGCAAATATATGTATCATACATTAAACTCAGTTTGATATCAGTTATTTTAAATTTGTTTAATTAGCTTAGTTTAAACCTATTTATTATAGCTCGATTGCATCGAGGCACTCTCGATTCCGTTTCCTGGGTAGAACCAGCACTTGGTGTCTTTGGGGGAGATCTTGACAACGCTCACAGGGTTTAATTTGTTAAATTGACATCCGCCACAGGTATTATTCAAAATTGTTATGGAATACATCACTAGGGAGCTGATAGCAAGCAAAGTGACAGTGTCGTAGTTGGAACACAAAGGAACAGATCTGTGAAATACCGTAGAATCACTTAAATTATCGGGGTAGAAATTTCGCTCACTGGCGTTCGCGAACATATTCGCGCAGTCCTATATTCGAGCAAATCCGATTTGGAGTAAAAACGTAAACACAAACTTCAGATATGTTTTACAAAAATATATGCAAATTTTGACAGAACGCCAGCAAAGAGTCATTTTGAGATTGTTGGTGGCAATATACGGCGTACCATTACCACATCAGGCTGTTAATTGATAACATTGATTCACTTCTGAAAAATAGGGGCCGCATATTTAGGCGAGACAATAGACAATTTATATCTTAATACATTAACAAGGACAAGTATGGTTTAGCTTTAATTCATTACAAATATTCACATCGTGACAATCATGTATACCTGCGTATATTTATAAACGATTAAAAATTTAATAAACGTGGAAACTTCCGTTGCGTTTGCTAAATTACGCAATCGGTACGTATTCGAGGTGGTCCTAAATACGCGATTTTTAAAGTTCTTTTTAATTAGCTTTTGGTTGACATGGTGACTGAAGTGTTCTATACATTATTTTGAAGTTCTTCAGATTAAATTGTTAACAACGTACGACGAGCAACGAACATTGTGCGACGGACAATGTTTGACCACAATAACTCTCCCTCGCACACTTCGTGAGTGGGTGAGATAAACTTGCAACGTTTACATTGTGCATTAACTAAAAACTGACACCACAATATTCTAATATAGCAAATTGTGATCAAAGTACAATACTACAATAATAACAGAATTTCAGTCACATATCACTCGCACGTGATTTATATTAGATTATTGAAATATGAAAAACTGTAAACTAACTTGAATTCAATTTTCATCATAATGCGCTATTTAAGATGATGTTTTATTATTTTATAACTTTGCAAAACACAATAACCACATATTTAAAAGATCTGTGGGTTTTTTTTAATTTGATTTTTTTTCTTTTCTGCATCTGTAAGTATTTCAAAATATAATTCTAACCAGCATACATGTAGTACATCAATTCAAAGTGTGGACATATGCAACACATGCAATTGTTGTAAGCACAAATATATTTAAAGCGGTTTTTATCATTTGGAAATTATAAGAAATCTAAAAAATCCAATGCGGCATTCTGATAACATAGTTAATCAGAATTGTGTTTTGTACTTATTAGCATATAATCAGGATTGTCGTTCAATATATACAGCTATATGAAAACGTTAGGTAGTGTAACGGCCATTGGATTTTTTAGATGAGTAATAATTTCCAAATGATGAAAATCGCATAAAATATATTTGTGCTCACAGCAATTGCATATTGCCCTATTTAAGATGATGTTTTGTTATTCTGTAACTTTGCAAAACACAATAACCAAATATTTAAAAGGTGTGTTTTGTTTGTTATATATATTTATTTATTTACTTTATTTTCTGCATCTTTAAATATTTCAAAATATAATTCTAACAAACATACATGTAACACGTAAAATACGATATTAATACAATATAAAAATACACCAATTAAACGTGCGGACATATTCAAGACATGCAATTGCAATAAGCACATATATATTTGATTCGATTTTCATCGTTTGGAAATTATTATACATCTGAAAAATGAAATGGTCGTTACACTACCTAACGTTTTCATATAACTGTATATATTGAAGGAAAATCCTGATTATATGCTAATAAGTACAAAACACAATTCTGATTAACTATGCTATCTACGAAAAACACCCAAAACCACTGCATACCATAGCACATTATAATACACTAACACAATACAAGAATTGTATGTGCAGACGAATGCATTAAAATGTGTTTTTGTACTTATTCTGTTTTGATTTTGTAAGCACACATATATAGGAGCATGATATTTGTTATTTATTAATTGGAAAGTATTATACGTTTAGAAAATTCTAATAGCTGTTACTATAATAAATGTTTGCACATAGCTGTATATAATATAAGAAAAGTATCTATGCTAATAGCGAAAACCAATTCAATGATTGCAATGGAATATACCGAATAATACGTTAAACATCATATTGTTGATAACACGCGATACAATTATAATTGCCCATTCACAATAACAAGAAGGCAACTTGGTTGCTCACCTAAATACTGAATGTCTGCAATAACATTATGTGTGCATTTTCATTTGAACATATGGACCTGGCTACATTTGACATATGCGTGCGATTTACGCACTACTACAACTGGGTTCATCTAGACATCCACCACCCTAAATTTCATAAGGAATCCCCGCAAGATTTATATAGATACATGTGTATGTCCCACAAATATATTAATTTCCAATAAAAGGTATTTTTCACGTTATACCTTCGCTCCAAACTCTATGAGTTCATTTTAATTCTAAAATCTAAAATGATTTTTTTGTCATTTAGTCATTCTGTGCACGTACTAAACGACAACAATCGTAATAAACTTAAACTATAAAAGTCCTTTCTGCACTTATCAATAAAGTTTCTCATTATAGGTACAATGGACTAAGTACATGCAGTAACATTGTAACAAACGTAGATGCACAATATAACCTTACATAACTAATGTTGATACATTCAAATTAATGATTCTGGGTATCGGCCCACTAAATAGTATACTATGTATAATAATGCATTATATTAACCTGACCCACACCTACAGACTCATGTTTGGAACTATTAATATTAAACACAAATTAAACTTCAGAAGTTGATTGTGACATGGTTCATGTCATTTACATAACAGTTTTATTGAAGACGAGAATATAACAGCAATGTTTAAAGAAATAAAAAAGGTTACTTTATATGTGCCATATCACCTTGAAGCAATGAACGTAAAACACTAATATGTAAACAATGAAGATACAAAATACTCCAGACATGTCTAATCAGGACAATAATGTACGTGTTTTGTCTGCATACAATTTCAATCCTGAAAACTAATTTTAATCATGAAAAAAAACAAAATCCAATCATGAAATAGATGCAGTTTATTTAAACAAGAGCGATAATAAAGGTATGCCTTTAATTTAATTTTAAAAGATAAATTATTTGTTTGTTATATTGAAGGAGATATTGAATTCCATATTCTTCTGCTATAGTATCCAAAAGATCGCTTAAGATAGTTTTTATTCCGTATACGTATTAGCTGTAGGTCTCCCTTTTTAAAAGATCGCAAATTATAGTGATCATTTTGTGAAGGTGTTATTATGTCGCATATATATATATATATATTGGTGTTTGATTGTGAAATGCTTTAAAAACCATTACTGATGGGAAATATTGTATCCGTTTTTCAAGTGCAAACCAGCTGAGATATCTGAAAAGTGTTATTCAATTAGTGTTATATTTAATTTATTTAAGATATGCGCTAAGTAACGTTTTTATATTTTGACTAATATATTAATTACAGTTTTTACAGCTGAGCTCCAAGTAATGCATGCATAGTCAGATATAGATGAGATAGAACAGTTTTCGCCTTTTAAGAGTCAAATAAGGTATTATGTTTTGTATAAGGAACATTCTTGATGAAATTTTGGAACGTAATTTCTCAATTTGTATTTTCCAATATTATGAAGATTAACAATGTCTGAAATGTATAGATTACGATTAAGAATTTGTTGAACTTTATGGTTTGAGCCTAATACCATGCACGTCATTTTATTATAAGTGGATATATATCCATGGATATTGTTTGACACCACTGTTGCACATTCCTTACATTTGTCTGTAGGTTAGACTGAATAATTTGCAGGCTAGTTCTAGGTTTGTGCAGTATTATCAGCATACATTTCAGTATTACATGTAAGGTTCAATGACAGTTCATTAACATACATACGAAAAAATCAGGTCCTCAAATAGAGACTTGGAAAACACCAGAGGTAATGTTTTTGTGATAAGATATCACGTTTTTTTCTAGCAATACTACTAGTAAAGCACTACAACTTTATCCCGTAGTAATATCGAACAAACACGTATTAGATGTATAACAAAATAAATTCAGTGGCATCCTATGCGGGCACATAGCTACGTGGAACAATCACATACCCAATAATACTTTCCATTTTCACACAACACGTTTATGTATTGAAAATATCGAATTACATGGGCATCTCGACGGTATTTTGAACCAGTCGACTCACTCACCGTGTATCCACGATGGCGTC
The DNA here is from genome assembly GCA_027627225.1 of Congeria kusceri. Classification (NCBI taxonomy): domain Eukaryota; kingdom Metazoa; phylum Mollusca; class Bivalvia; order Myida; family Dreissenidae; genus Congeria; species Congeria kusceri. Next base: position 60,869,149 of record CM051026.1, on the reverse strand, counting down.
AGTTTCATTACTGTCGGTATTGTGCGTTAAAAGCGTCGATCATATTCGTGTTACGAGCTAACGCACTGCCGCGGTTGAGTGACGAGCTGTTCTATTCTTGAAACCGTTTTAAGTCACCTATATCCTTCGCCATTTTGTCGATTGATGAGAAAGATTTTATAAGGGTAACCAAAACAACTGTGTCACCGTTGTCCTCCTTCACACCACATTCAACAATTCCTATGCAAAGGAGCTTTCCGTTGCTTGCTCTTATGAACACCGGCAATCCAGAATCACCAGGTGCTGCGAATTGCGAGTCAGGAGTTTTAACCAAAAGTTGGTTATAAATGGGCATATACGGCGGATCACCCTCCGTATAGATTAAATCAACCTTGGCGTAATTAGGTTCGTCAGTCGATGAAACAGCTATGCCTCGAGTATATTCGGTGATACAGCCGAATTTATAGCATAGTTCACGTTCTATTTTTGGCTCAAAAGCGCTGCCAGATTCGAATTCGAGATCTAAAACAACAACATATTATGATGACACACACAGAATCAACTCCTTGTATCAACCACAAATTAGCGTTTATTAACATTAGAAATGCTATAAAACAATACATCAATGTCCGTGTTGAAAAAAAAAGACATAACGGGAGATAAAAAATGTTAGGTAAAACAAAGTAAGTACAATCGCAAAACAACTCTGTCGATATATCGTAAGATAAACGTCAATCGTAATTCTAAATAATGAAAGTGTTACCTAGCTGTGTTATTCTGCCAATGGGGAATTTTCCATTTATATGCTTTCTATCGGTTAGTTGTATAAGTGCAATCTCCAGTCCGGCTTCTTTATCGTTGCCTTCTTTGCAAACAACTTTCTTCAGAGTACCGATGGTATTCAATGCTGTAGGTTGGTATACTTTAGTATTATTTGGAAGATATAAAGTTCCTCCGTTATTTAAACATTTTTTCATCTCTAGAGGAGACAACACAACATGTCCACACGTTATTCCGCAAATACCGTATTCATCATGTTCAAAACATACACCAAGGCTACCAGTCTGATCCATGTGACGTTGAATTTGACATCCCATTCGGACATTTTCGTGAACCTCATCTGGATGACCGGTCAAAGATATGCACACGCCTTCCCGGACATCTACGTGAACTCCATCATACGTTTTTTCAAACTGTTTCTCATCAATTGGAATGAACCCCCTTGCACGAACATACAATGCCATACGAGGTTCGTATTTGCATTCATTTGAATCATTGTTTTCCAATGTATACTTGCATCCCCGTACGAAGCAAAGATATCGATGCTTCATCATTAGATTTTTAGCATTTATTCTAGTGGCACTTTTAAGTGTATCTGTAAACTCCTGTTTCGTTAGAAAATCATCCGTGCTAGTTTTTCCTCCGGTGTGGTGAAACTCCGGGCTTTTTATTTCAATATCATATCCTAATGCTTTTAGTAATATCTTTGTGTCTTCTGTTTCTTTCTTGACAGTCACGACAAATACAAAACGTTTTGTGCCAACAGTCGCGTAAGCTGGGTAAACATCGACAACATTTTTTACCTTAAAAATCTCGTTACTTATTTTCTGACACCCGGCTTTAATTGTGCTGAAATTTTTTTCTCTGTCGTGACTGTAAAACACCTTTAATAGGTATTTTGTTGAAGGTAAAATATTTGATTGTGAATTCCAGTTGTCTTCTTGGTTCATTTGTTCTTCTGAAAATAAAAGATAGTCCTTAAAATGTTCAAGGAGATTAATGGGTGTCTTAATTGATATTTAGTTGTGTCTAATTCGTTTGGGAAATATAATGTACGAATATAGTAGTTGCCATCGATGTGTCTACCACAACATTGTCACAAGGTGGACTTGAAAGAACACTATTTAACCACCTGGTGGAGTTTACGGAGCTCTGTATTATTACAAGTTAGAGCTGACGTGAGACTATATTGCCTAGTGTGAACTTGATGCGGCATTATATTATCAAAAGGTGGAATTGACGATACATAATACAAACACAAGGTGGAGTTGACGGGACACATTACAACAAACTTGAATTGATGGAACAGTATATTTCCAATATTTGGAGTTGATTGAACAGCAGCTTTCCATAAGGTGTAATTGACGGGACACTATATTACCACCACACGGTAGAGTTAATACGATTCTTTAGTACCACAAGGTGGAGTTGACGAATACTATATTTCGACAAGGTGGAGTTGATTGAACATTAAATTACCACTTGGTGGAGTTGACTGGACATAATATAACCAGAAGGAACAGTTGACGGAACACTTTATTTCAACAAAGTGTACTTTACAGGAAAATACATATTGCCACTTGGTTGAGTTATTCAAACAAAATATTACCTCAAGGAGGAATTCACGGGACACGTTGGAGTAGACGGGAAACTATAGTATCATACGGTGGAGTTGATAAGCCACGTTATTTACACAAGGCGGTGTTGATAAGACACTATAATTGCACAAAGTAGAGTGGAGTTGACGGGTCATTATATTACCACAAGATCGAGTTAATAAGACACTGTTTCACCTCATTGTGGGGTTTATACGACCATATACTACCATCAGGTTGAGTTGATGGAACACTATTTTACAACAAGGTTGAATTGATAGAACACTGTATAACCAAAATAGTTTTTGACGGGACACTTTATCACCAAAAGGTATAGTTTATGGAACACTTGATTAAGAAGCGAAGAATCTGATATTGGATCACCACAATATGGAGTTGATGGAACTCGAAATTATTGCAGGCTAGAGGCGATGGGACACTAGATTACCGGAAGGTGGAGATTTTTACACGGCAGAGCTATAAACACAAACTATTAAACGGTGGAGCTAATACTGTAGTATTACCAGATGGAAGTAATGGACACTAGATAACTACACGATTGAGATGATTCAACACTTAATTACTAAAGGGTGAGTTGATGGTATACTATTTTATTAGAAATTGGAATTTATTGCTACATATATAAACTTAAACTAGATTAAGAGAAGTTGGGGTTGATTGTCATGTAACACTAAACTGAATTATTACGAGGATGCGGTGATAGAAAATTCAACTGAATTGTGACTGGTACTACATAGTGTATGTGCGATTGGTACTGCATAGTGTATATGTGACTGGTACTACATAGTGTATATGCAATTGGTATTACAACGTGTACATGTGTCTGGTACTACTTAGTGTAAATAAGACAGGTACTACAACGTGTACATGTGACTGGTAGAACACAGTGTACATGTGGCAGGTACTTCATTATGACGTACCCTTTGGGTCAAAAGTGCATATATGCACGGCAGCTATATATAGACGTAACTGTTGTAATAAAATTGTAACTGCAGTCATATATTTGCAACAATAGTTACTTTCACAGATATAACTGCAGGTACAATTTTTCCGAAAGTCTAAAAATATGACAGCTGTCATAAAATTGTAACTGCAGTTACACTTTTTTTCTGATTCATTTATTTATTAAATATATTTTATTTATTTTTTTTACATTTAAAAATTCTTATTTAAATAAATACAAGCAATTGTGACAAAGAAACATTATATAAGACGTGATTAAATTCGCCAAACAGACTTGGAGCTTAAATTCAGCAATTGGTCCGAAAAATGAAACCGCGGTTATAATTTAATGACGATTGCCATATTTTATGACTGATGTAAAAATCGACGTAAGATCAAAATAGAAGAAATTAAACAAAGGTTGTTTGCATTATTTGCAACAAAATTATCAATTGATTTCATATGAATTGATTCTTTGTAACAATGTACCTGATACATGATATGTTGACCGCGTCAGATATCCGTTTGCTGTCGACTGATGTCCTTAAATAAAATGATATCAAATATCGATACCTTGATCAATCCTGACAATCCTGATGTAACTATTTGAAACGTATTTAAGATATATTGTGTACTTTTATACACGCGTATTTCAACAATTGTACCAACATATATGGAACTGGGTACAAGAGATACATTTTGACATGAGGTTCATAATCAGCACGCGACATTTGTTTCATTTAAGTATCTCGAGTAGTTCACTTTAAGCTGCTCATATACATCAGAAAATGATATTTCTGCTTGTGTCATGCCTGTTTTCAAATCAATGCTTTGAATTGCGAGTAGGCTGTAAATGCTTGGAGATAAAAATACTGAAGAGGAGCGGTGGACAGCCAGTTCCTTTTCTTAACTTCTATTCTTGGTATTACTATACCATCAAATATGTTCAATCGATTGCCATGGCTATGATCTCAGATTATGCAACTTTCAAAAGAGAAAACATCTTATTGCAATAGCACATTTACACAAACTACGTGTCATACACAATGCATTTTAATATACATTTAATTGTCTAACACAAAGAATGGAAAGCATACCTGGAGGACTTCATCAGGAGACTAGTAAGGTTTTCATTATAGTGTTGGACAATACAAATTATATAATCATACAGTGTATATAATTATGAATTTATTTTCATCAAGATTACGTGTCATAGATAAGGAATGCTGACTTTAAAAAATAAAAATAAAAATTTCGGAACAATAATTTATTTAGTCCCTTTTCCATAACGTATGTACAAACACACAAGACTATTTTAAGGTATTCGGGGTCTATGCTGATTTTAAAAAGAAGAAATGCTAATTGAACAAACTACATAAAAACAACAAAAATTCACTGATCAGTTGCATGACTGACTAGATCCGAACGGCACATAAAACTCACATACGAAATCAAATTACTCCTCCTATTATATCAATATATATTGTATACGTCACTGTGTGGTTTGAAACATTACAAAAACATACGTGTTCTCTTCTGTTGCAGCCCTTCCTTTATGCGAAGTGTAGTGTGCATATTTTCAAAGTCGACGATGCAAAGGATATATTCATTCTGTACTTCTCTGTGAGACTTTCCACTACATTTAATTCGATGTTGAGAACATATTGGACAGGTCAAAAGTTGGGTCAGACAGTTTGATAGCGATGCATGTGTTGTACCGCCTAGTGACATAATGCTAAATTAGGTACTATTTGTATAATATGGAACAGTAAATTACTACGTTTACAATTTGGCGGTGTTGGAAAACCAACTTAAAGCAAGATGGTTTTGATGGAACAAAGCATCATTGAACAGTGTTCCTGATCCTTTTACAAGGTGGCGATGATTAAGAAATATTTGTCTTTGACTAAATTTTGTTTATCAAAATAAATGGGTAATTAATGGTAGTTGCGACGGTTACTAGGACCATGACGCCATCGTTGTTATCAGACAGTTAAACCGCTAGCCATCACCAATATTTGGACGTTACTTATTGTGTGTTTAATGTAATAATGGACTGCTATCAAGGAAATAGGATCATTATAGCCTTCCAACAAAGTTCACCTTGATTGTTAAGAGCTGTGTTTGTGTAAGCTACGTAATATCCATCCTGCATAAAAAGAAAGCTATAAATGTACCTAATGCATAACCTTCAGCCCGTTTCTGACCACGTCCATCTTTTGCATGTGTACCTTAAAATAAACAACCGGTTGATTTATACCAATATTAAAAGAGAAGACAGAGTCAATGTGACGATTTCCTGAAAAAAACACGCTTTTTACCCGAACTACTATATGTGCAGATGACATCCTATTTTTATAGTATTTTGTAGAAAGTAAAACATTTGATTGCGTATTCGTTTGGGAAATACAATGCAAAAATTTAGTAATTGCCATCGATGTGTCTAACACAGCATTATTACAAGGTGGACTTGATAGAACACTATATAACCACCGTTGGAGTTTACGGAGCTCTGTATTATTAAAAGTTGGAGCTGACGTGAGACTCTATTGTCAAATGTGAACTTGATGCGGCATTATATTATCAAAAGGTGGAATTGACAGCACATACAAAAACACAAGGCGGAGTTGACGGGACACATTACAACAAACTTGAGTTGTTGGAACACTTTATTTCCACAATGTGGAGTTGATTGAACAGTAATTTGCAACCAGATGAAGTTGACGGGACACTATATTACCAAACGGTAGATTTAATACGATACTCTAGTACCACAATGTGGAGTTGACGAATACTATATTTCGACAAGGTGGAGTTGATTGGACATTATATTACCACTTGGTGGAGTTAACTGGACATAATATAACCAGAAGGTATAGTTGACGGAACACTGTATTTCAACAAAGTGTAATTTACAGGAAAATACATATTGCCATCTGGTTGAGTTATTCAAACAAAATATTACCTCAAGGAGGAATTCACGGGACACGTTGGAGTAAACGGGAAACTATAGTATCATACGGTGGAGTTGATAAGCCACTTTATTTACACAAGGCGGGGTTGATAAGACACTATAATAACACGAGTAGAGTTTATGGAATACTATATTACTACACGATGGAGTTCACGGGACATTATATTACCACTAGCAGCCAATTGTATAAACGTTTAAACCACGCAGTAACCGTACGAACGCGGTGGGTTGTATAAACAAAACAGTTGACAGTATGGTCGACGTTACCGCGGTCAGTTTTAACCCTGCTCCAAGTGCTGGTTAAGGGGTGGTTACCGTACGGACTGACAGACAAACATGGCGGACGTTCTTTTCTTTAGACACAGACAACCGCGACGATTTCGACGACTCGACTTACAAACTACAGATCTTACCGACGACGAACTGCGCCGAAGGTACAGGTTTTCTTCTCTGAACTTAGACAGACTTGTTGACCTTTTAGACCCCATTATACGACGCCAGACACGACGAAACCGATCACTGTCGACGCGACAACAGGTACTAATAACTCTGAGATTCTTGGCTACAGGTTATCGGTGACACCTTCGGCGTCGACATAGCCACCGTTTCTCGTGTGGTGACCGCGGTCGTTGACGCTATTTTCGGACTGAAGGACCGATTTATTAAGTTTCCGACAAGCGACGAAGACCGACGACGAGCGACAAACGACTTCTTCCGGGTTCGGGGATTTCCATCCGTCATCGGGTGTATCGACGGCACCCACGTCCGCATCTTGTCACCCGGGCAGCCCGACGAAGTGGCATTTGTAAATAGGAAGCATTTCCACTCGATCAACGTGCAGGCGACGTGTGATAGCAATGGTAGATAAATTATAAAATAACACGTACCATTTTTTATTCCATGCAAGCGTATCCAAAAATATAATATGTTAGTTCACATGCTGTATTATAATTTTACTATGTCCGAACAAATATGCAGTTGAGGCAATGCAGATTACATGTTGACAAACATGCAACCTTTCCGTCTTAAAAAAATCACAGATCGAAATCATCGCATGTTCGTATCTGCATTGCCATTTATACTGAATTAACACACTCCACGTTTTATCCATTACCAAATCCATGTTTCCTGAAACTTATAAATTCCTCGTCATTAAAAATGCTACTGTTTCCGTCAAACACCAAAATGAGTACACAGTTTTCCCTTGACGATTTATATACATGTACATTCAATTCGTGTAATCCGTTCTGCAGTAGTATGAGGTTCCTTAGGGGAAAGTTAATGAAAATTATGTAAACAAATCATATAATTATTGAAAACTGATATATAAATTAAATGCAATTATGAGATTGTGCTTCGTCAGTATCAAGCTGAAGCTGAATAGATAAATTCAAAATATAATAGATAATGTGACACTAATGCTTTTAACGTTTTATGTATATTAATATGCAATGATATATTGAAAAATTCCAATGATAGAGTGTGTGTATAGTTTGTGTGGATTATATATGCCATTAACATAATAATGATATAAAGCATTAAAATTAGTTTAAAAAACATATTTCCAATTTATATAACTATTGTATTGCTTTTTGAGATGATATCAAATAAATATGACTGGTATCTTCTCAATAATAATTGAAAAAAAATGCTGATTGAGACCCACATGTACACAGTATAAGACTGTATGGTGAATATAATGGATACAGTGATAGCATTTTTTTTCAGGGGTATTTACAAGTGTGAATGCATGCTGGCCTGGGAGTTGCCATGACGCTCACGTTTTCAGAATGTCTAACATTGGGAGATATTTGGAAGCCAACCATCAAGGTACATATAGTATACTTCCAACATAATGGTGATAATAAACAAGCAAATACATGGATCAAAAGGAGATTTTCATATGATTATAAACACACAAAAAGAGACCGTTTAGTCAAAACTTTTTATATAATGCATAAATAATTCATCAAAAGTTAATGTTTAAAAAAAAAAATCCAGACCCGGGGCGTGGCTTTCTGTTAGGAGATAGTGGCTACCCTTGCAGACCATTCCTGATGACACCAATTCAGAATCCTAGTAAGTTGAATTCCTTTATACTAGTATTTGCAGCAAATTTATAAACAGCAACTGTAATAAATTTTATTATGAAAGGATTAAATAAATTATAAAACAATTAAGTTAAAAAAAAATAAAGAGAAAAACAATATTCATAATGTCTTTATTTCAATAATGTGTAATCGAACACCAAACTTTTATACAGGAACTGAGGCTGAAGAAAAGTACAACCAGTCCCACATTGCAACCAGAAACATTATTGAAAGATGCTTTGGCGTTTGGAAGAGAACCTTCCAGATAATAAAAACTCCCAAAGTACTTGTCCCAAATGATAAATAGATTTATTATAAAATGTAAATTGTAATTGATATATGCATGAGTTGTTTTGTGTACCTTTTTATAAGTACAATACTTCAAAATCTTTATGTAATGCAGAAAACTTCATTGGGTCATTTATTAAATTATGCAGTAAACAAGTAAATTTTGTTATAAAATAATGATGTAATTATTTCAAAACTCAATTATTAAATATGGAAAGCCACACTATTGACAGTAATAAGTGAAGTTTCAATATTATGACTTTATTTTAGGAGGAAAATAAAAAAGGGTTTGTTTCAGGTTGCATGCCCAATAAATTTAGGGTAGGTCGGGATTTATTTTTTATTTTTTTTTATTTTATTCGGTAAATGGTCAACTTGAAGATTCTTAAACTGAATAAATATTCAAAACATATCAGTAATATCCTTAAATATTGTTTATAAGTGGATTCTATCAAAACAAAACACTTATTTATCCCAAAACACATTTAATTATTGAAAAAGGTAAATAAAACAAAAATCAATATGACCAACCCAATAAAATGTTCTAGGGGCATTTTTGGGGGGTAGGTCGGGTAACATGAAACAAACCAATTATTTGTTTACGCCTGATCAATTTGTGCAAATAAATCACTACAGTGTTGAAATGCATGCAGACAGCATCAAAATTAGTTTAGTTAATTAATATATACATTTTTCAATTTAATGCATGTTCCTGCTAATAGTAAGGTATCAAATTGTCTAATTAATATTGCATGCTCCTTATTTAATATGCTATTTTGCTGTTATAAATGAAGTATGTGTATGTCAAAGTTAAATGTTCAGCCTCATATAACTGTCATTGTAATTAAAACTCAATTTAATTCATAAAATGTTTAATTATATTGAGTGATGTGTACATTTACATCATATGAATGTATATTTATACTTATGTGTTTTTTTTACATGTATAATAAATAGTATAAATGAAGGTCATATTATGTTAACAAACTTAATTATCAATGAATAGCATGTTACTTATTGTACATATATAATTATACTGTTTGTTTATCAATCACAGATCAGAATGAAGCCAGCTAAAGTCACTAGAATTGTTCTAGGCTTTGCGGTGCTTAATAACCTGAGACGGCTATGGGGAGAACCGAACCCGGACCTCCAAGATGACCTTGATGACCAATCAGAACCGATGAACTTTGACGGACCAATGGACGGACGTGGTGTGAGAAACAGAATTGTTCAACAATATTTTCAATGAAGTTCTATTCTCGTTCAGTATCATTTTTATTTATTGTTCAAATTTGTTCCCTTGAAATATTCAAATACATATTTTGTCTATCCTGAACTGTTTAATTACTTTTGTTCATCCAAAATAAATGTTCATAAGATCTAGTTAGAATTACTTTTTGTTGGAAAATGTTAAAAAGTCAAATCATTGTAGCAGAAGAATCAATTGGGTTACTTTAGTCACTGTTATATAAATATTTTGGAGTATAAAAGTTGAGTATGCGTTGCTTTCATTGTTTATAACATTATGTTTAGTATATGCATAATTATATATGAATGTATAGCATTAAATAGTTTTGTATTTTAATGCCACATATATCTTTGATAAGGATAACAGATTTAACACTTTTTATCCCTAAAGAATACACTAAATAATGACAAATATTTTTCATAAAAAAATTGTTTTTTATTAATTATTTTACTGAAAGATGACATTGTTTTATAAATTAAATGTTAGTTATAAAATTGTTTTCAAACTTAATAACAAATATGTTATGTGCTGCAAAATTGTGTGTTTTGACATGAATAAATCTGTATGTCTGTCTAACCATATGTCTGTATATTAGTTCTAAGAATGTCAATTATTATTAATTGTTCATTAATTTTGTTAAAATCATTATACATTTGATGTTTCATACTCTGTAAGACCTTATTAAAAATGTGGTAGAATGTCAAGCTGTTCATTATTTCTTCCATACTGAACTTGTACAATTATACATTATGAAATTGAAATCATCTATGAACATTTAAAAATGATTAAAAAAGGATCTACTTATGATTATTAATATTGTGTTCTACTGAACCATAAAGACTATGAGGAAAATCAACCAAACAGAAAAGAATTTCAATATAAATGCCTACAACTCACACCTTACTACTAAATTCTTGAGCAATTCTTAAACATTAATCAGTCCTTTAATCATTTTGTAATAAATATGAAAGTAATGCTGTCAGGAAGAAACCATGATTAGGATTACCAAGTAGTTTTAATTATTGCTAGCAAATTTAATTATGGTGTTGCTTAGAATTTATGTTATTCAAGAACAACACATGAGACAATCAGTGAAATAATATATTGGTAATATCAGTCATAAACATCTTCAAACAACAATATAAAAAGTCTTTAGCATAATCACTGCTCCATCTTGGCGAGTAGCAGGTCTGCTATTTTTGCAAACTTATTCAGACAGACTGTGACTGTCTTCGCCATCTCTATCTGGCACTCCAGGGCCTCCATTTGTGCATCTTTCAGAGTCCTAAATGAACACTGTTTAACAATTCTTTGCTTCTAACACTATTATTGAAATATGTATATATGTATATACAACATGTGTGTGTACTTAGGCCAACACTAAAGAAGTTACACAAATGTACCACACAAATTAAGCTCTCTTTCTGACATAATTATGTAGAGCCAATGTTGTTGAAGTTTTTTTACAAATTAATACCTTTTCATTTCACTGCCACTAGGTACTGTCCTTGCACTTTGACCGTTTTTTGCTGATGTACCAATTGTTGCTGAAATAATAATATTATAATTATTATCTATATTTTAATTATATCCATTAATAATATTCATTATTATTTATTACTATTATTATTAGTATTAGTAGTAGTATCTTATTATTATTATAATTATTGTAGTTGATGTTATTCCCATTAACATCCCAAAAACTCATATGATTATTGCATGATTTTCCATCAAACATCATCTTCATTATCATCATCAACAACATCACATCACCATAACTTATTTTTTCTAATTATTAATCTTAAGTTGTTTTTTATATATAACTTCATTTGACTGACAAGTAGAGCTCTCCCTTGTTGTGCCTCCCAAAGAATCTGAAAATGTGCAAATCAGAAATTGAAAAAATCAATAATTATCCCTTTTTGGGGCCTCTTGTATATTCGAAGCGAGAGTGCAATCAAGGACATTCAATGGACTAGCACATTATTTTAACGGGTGGATTCGCTTAGCATTCAAAAGCACATAATCATGATTGTATGAAATAGTTCAACAAATAATGTACAATCAATTTATTTGAATGTAAAAATATATTAGTAATTTTGCTCGTTTATTTACGGTACTGTAAACAGTCGTATTGACTTTTATAATAATTCCTGAAAATTTACTATATCTACAGTGGACTCGCCCTTCTAGACTTGGCATAATCCGTGTGTAAAGTAATCGTCATTAGGTCCACGGATGTCGAAGCGATTGGTTGATGGTTTTTTCGGAAGTTATAGTATGGATTGCTTGATTCATGGATACTTACTCCCTCTCAAAGGCCCTTCCACGCCGAAGGGCTCCGAGCTGACCATAGTCATCAAGCCCATGATGGGCAGCTCGAGGATCCCCGGGGATGGAGGAGTAGCCGCTAAAACATGATACAGGAGACGATGAATGAGATTATGTTTAAACTGTGCGGATTTAAACGATTTAATTTCTACAACTTACAATGATTAAATTTAATTGTGTCAATGGATAACGTTTACAAAGGTAAGATAAAAGTTTGTGTTGTAAATGTGAATTCCAGTCATACCTTTTATTATAATATTATCGTATATGTTACGCAGTAATGGCTAATGGCAATTCGCATACATAATATGTGCTCATGTTTTGGGTAGTCGTATATAGATAAGTACCAATTAATGTGTCCGCATCGTCCACAATTACATGAAAGGAGGAGGAATTATGGAACAGGCTCGCCACTGCCTGAGAAGTTTGTGACATCTCGGGAAGTGGCGGACCACCCCCCAAAGCTGCCGCGTGGTTTTTATGGACCGACACGTCCCCCTTGGCACCTTTCATCTATAATTTAAAATAGGTTTTCAAGATCTACATAAATGTTGAATAAATATCATGGCTGGCATGGATTTTTTTGGCATTGGTAAAAATGTAAAATTGTTTTGCTAAATCATTTACAATAATTTATTTATTAAAACATATTTCACGGATAGAACAGATAAAAATACATTGCAAATACCATATTTCGCCACTTTTCTTTGATTTGTTTGGTGGTGCGAGGCCCATTTCCCCCACAAGCATTCACCTGCTCGGTGTGGTCCGTCCAGATTTTATGGACCTTAATCACCATTCCTGGACCTCCCGAGCTGTGACTAGTCCGCAACCGATGCAAGTTTTCTTTCATAAAATCGGTTATACAATCGATCTCACGATCTGAGAAAGTCTTGGCCCGTTTTTCTAGTTTTTCTGTCATGGCGATTGCTACTAACACTGCTTATCGTCTGTCAAGTTTATGACAAACTCCGCGAAAATGACGTCATTTTCGTGTTGCATTGTTGTTAATATTACTGTGGTTAATTTGAAAATTAGCATGGTTAGGTAACCGCGCGGTAACCTTGCTTTATACAAATGAAAAATTACGGAGGTAACCTAACCACAAAATTTACTGCGGATGTAAATAACTGCAGTTAAATCTAACCACCGTTTATACAATTGGCTGTAGATCGAGTTAATAAGACACTGTTTTACCACAATGTGGGGTTGATAAGACACTAAACAATTACCAGGTTGAGTTGATGGAACACTATATTACAACAAGGTTGGATTAATAGATTACTGTATAACCAAAATACTTTTTGACGGGACACCATATCACTAAAGTGTATAGTTTATGGAGCACTTGATTAAGAGGCGAAACATCTGATATTGGATCACCACAATAGGGAGTTGATGGAACTCGAGACCATTGCAGGCTAGAGGCGACGAGACACTAGATTACCAGAAGGACACAAACTATTATTAAATGGTGGAGCTAATACTGTAGTATTACCAGATGGAAGTAAAGGACACTAGATAAACTACACAATTGAGATGATACAACACTTAATTACTAAAGGGCGAGTTGATGGTATACTATTTTATTACAAATTGGAATTTGTTACTACACAGTTAAACTAACTTAGACTACAAGAAGTTGGGGTTGATTGTGATGTATCTCTAAGCTGAATTATTACAAGGATGCGGTGATAGACAATTAAACTGAATTGTGACTAGTACTACATAGTGTATACGCAATTGGTACTACATAGTGTATATGTGACTGGTACTACATAGTGTATATGTGATTGGTTCTACAAAGTGTACATGTGACAGGTACTACATATTATACATGTGAGTGGTACTACATATTGTACATGTGACCGGTACTTCATATAGTACATGTGACTGGCACTAGATATAGTACATGTGACTGCTACTACATATTGTACATGTGAGTGGTACTACATATTGTACATGTGACTGGTACTTCATATAGTACATGTGAGTGATACTACATATTGTACATGTGACTGGTACTTCATATAGTACATGTGACTGGCACTACATATTGTACATGTGACTGGTACTTCATATTGTATATGTGACTGGCACTACATATTGTACATGTGACTGGTACTTCATATAGTACATGTGTCTGGTACTACATATTGTGCATGTGAGTGATACTACATATTGTACATGTGACTGGTACTACATAGTGTACATGTGACTGGTACTACATATTGTACATGTGAGAGGTACTACATATAGTACATGTGATTGGCCCTACATATTGTACATGTGACTGGTACTACATATTGTACATGTGACTGGTACAACATATTGTACATGTGACTGGTACTACATATTGTACATGTGAGTGGTACTACATATTGTACATGAGACTGGTACTACATATTGTACATGAGACTGGTACTACATATTGTACATGAGACTGGTACTACATATTGTACATGTGAGTGGTACTACATATTGTACATGTGACTGGTACTACATATTGTACATGTGAGTGGTACTACATATTGTACATGTGACTGGTACTACATATTGTACATGAGACTGGTACTACATATTGTACATGTGACTGGTACTACATATTGTACATGTCACTGGTACTACATATAGTACATGTGAGTGGTACTACATATTGTACATGTGACTGGTACTTCATATTGTACATGTGAGTGGTACTTCATATGGTACATGTGATTGGCACTACATATAATACATGTGACTGGTACTACATATTGTGCATGTGAGTGATACTACATATTGTACATGTGACTGGTACTACATAGTGTACATGTGACTGGTACTACATATTGTACATGTGACTGGTACTTCATATAGTACATGTGAGTGGTACTACATATTGTACATGTGACTGGTACTTCATATAGTACATGTGACTGGCACTTCATATTGTACATGTGAGTGGTACTACATATTGTACATGTGAGTGGTACTACATATTGTACATGTGACTGGTACTTCATATAGTACATGTGAATGGTACTACATATAGTACATGTGACTGGTACTACATATTGTACATGTGACTGGGACTTCATATAGTACATGTGAGTGGTACGTCATATTGTACATGTGACTGGTACTTCATATAGTACATGTGAGTGGTACGTCATATTGTACATGTGACTGGTACTACATATAGTACATGTGAGTGGTACGTCATATTGTACATGTGACTGGTACTTCATATAGTAAATGTGAGTGGTACGTCATATTGTACATGTGACTGGTACTACATATAGTACATGTGAGTGGTACGTCATATAGTACATGTGACTGGTACTTCATATAGTACATGTGACTGGTACTTAATATTGTACATGTGACTGGGACTTCATATAGTACATGTGACTGGAACTTCATATAGTACATATGACAGGTACTTCATATAGTACATGTAACTGGTGCTACATATTGTACATGTGACTGGTACTAAATATTGTGCATGTGACTGGTACTACATTGTGTACATGTGACTGGTACTTCATATAGTACATGAGACTGGTACTACATATTGTACATGTGACTGGTACTACATATTGTACATGTGACTGGTACTACATATTGTACATGTCACTGGTACTACATATTGTACATGTGACTGGTACTTCATAGTGTACATGTGACTGGCACTACATATAGTACATGTGACTGGTACTACATATTGTACATGTGACTGGTACTACATAGTGTACATGTGACTGGTACTACATAGCGTACATGTGACTGGTACTACATAGTGTAAATGTGACTGGTACTAAATATTGTACATGTGACTGGTACTACATATTGTACATGTGACTGGTACTACATAGTGTATATGTGACTGGTACTACATAGTGTACATGTGACTGGTATTACATATTGTACATGTGACTGGTACTACATAGTGTACATGTGACTGGTACTACATATTGTACATGTCACTGATACTACATATTGTACATGTCACTGGTACTGCATATTGTACATGTGACTGGTACTACATATTGTACATGTCACTGGTAATACATATTGTACATGTCAATGGTACTGCATATAGTACATGTGACTGGCACTACATATTGTACATGTGACTGGTACTACATATTGTACATGTCACTGGTACTACATATTGTACATGTCACTGGTACTGCATATTGTACATGTGACTGGTACTACATATTGTACATGTCACTGGTACTACATAGTGTACATGTGACTGGTACTACATATTGTACATGTCACTGGTACTACATATTGTACATGTGACTGGTACTTCATAGTGTACATGAGACTGGTACTAGATATTGTACATGTGACTGGTACTGCATATTGTACATGTGACTGGTACTACATATTGTACATGTCACTGGTACTACATAGTGTACATGTGACTGGTACTACATATTGTACATGTCACTGGTACTACATATTGTACATGTCACTGGTACTGCATATAGTACATGTGACTGGTACTACATATAGTACATGTGACTGGCACTACATATAGTACATATGACTGGTACTACATATAGTACATGTGACTGGTACTACATAGTGTACATGTGACTGGTACTACATATTGTACATGTCACTGGTACTACATATTGTACATGTCACTGGTACTGCATATAGTACATGTGACTGGTACTACATATAGTACATGTGACTGGCACTACATATAGTACATGTGACTGGCACTACATATAGTACATGTGACTGGTACTACATAGTGTATATGTGACTGGTACTACATATTGTACATGTGACTGGTACTACATAGTGTACATGTGACTGGTACAACATATAGTACATGTGACTGGTACTACATATAGTACATGTGACTGGTACTACATAGTGTATATGGGACTGGTACTACATTGTGTACATGTGACTGGTACTACATATTGTACATGTGACTGGTACTACATATAGTATATGTGACTGGTCCTACATATAGTACATGTGACTGGTACTACATATAGTACATGTGACTGGTACTACATATAGTATATGTGACTGGTACTACATATAGTACATGTGACTGGTACTACATAGTGTACATGTGACTGGCACTACATATAGTACATGTGACTGGCACAACATTTAGTACATGTGACTGGTACTACATATAGTATATGTGACTGGTACTACATAGTGTATATGGGACTGGTACTACATAGTGTACATGTGACTGGTACTACATATTGTACATGTGACTGGTACTACATATTGTACATGTGACTGGCACTACATATAGTACATGTCACTGGTACTACATAGTGTATATGTGACTGGTACCATATATTGTACATGTGACTGGGACTACATAGTGTACATGTGACTGGCACTACATATAGTACATGTGACTGGTACAACATATTGTACATGCGAGTGGTACTACATATTGCACATGTGACTGGTACTACATATTGTACAGGTGAGTGGTACTACATATTGTACATGCGACTGGTACTATATAGTGTATATGTGACTGGTACTATATAGTGTATATGTGACTGGACCTATATAGTGTATATGTGACTGGTACTGCATATTGTACATGTGATTGGTACAACATATTGTACATGTGACTGGTACTATATAGTGTACATGTGACTGGTACTACATATTGTACATGTGACTGGTACTACATATTTTACATGTGACTGGTACTATATAGTGTATATCTGACTGGTACTATATATTGTACATGGTACTACATATTGTACATGTGACTTGTACTGCATTATGTACATGTGATTGGTACTACAAAGTGAACATGTGACTGGTACTACATATTGTACATGTGACTGGTACTGCATATTCTACATGTGACTCATACTACATATTGTACATTTGACTGGTACTGCATATTGTACGTGTGACTGTTACAAAATAGTTTATATGTGACTGGTACTACATATTGTACATAGGACTGGTACTACATAGTGTACATGTGACTGGTACTACATATTGTACATGTGACTGGTACTGCATATTGTACATGTGACTGGTACTACATATTGTACATATGACTGGTACTACATATTGTACATGTGACTGGTACTACATATTCTACATGTGACTGGTACTACATATTGTACATATCACTGGTACTACATATTGTATATGTGACTGGTACTACATATTGTACACATGACTGGTACTACATATTGTACATGTGACTGGTACTACATAGTGTACATGTGACTGGTACTACATAGTGTACATGTGACGGGAACTGCATATTGAACATGTGACTGGTACTGCATAGTGTACATATAATGGGTACTGCATATTGTACATGTGACTGGTACTACATAGTGTACATGTGACTGGTACTACATAGTGTACATGTGACTGGTACTACATATTGTACATGTGACTGCTACTATATATTGTACATGTGATGGTGCTATATAGTGTACATGCGACTGGTACTACATAGTGTACATGTGACTGGTACTACAAATTGTACATGTGACTGGTACTACATAGTGTACATGTGAATGGTACTACATAGTGTACATGTGACTGGTACTACATAGTCTACATGTGACTGGTACTACATAGTATATATGTGACAGGTACTACATATTGTACATGTGACTGGTACTACATTGTGTATATGTGACTGGTACTGCATATTGTACATGTGACTGGTACTATATATTGTATATGTGACTGGTACTATATAGTGTATATGTGACTGGTACTATATATTGTACATGTGACTGGTACTATATATTGTATATGTGACTGGTACTACATATTGTACATGTGACTGGTACTACATATTGTACATGTGACTGGTACTATATATTGTACATGTGACTGGTTCTATATAGTGTATATGTGACTGGTACTATATATTGTACACGTGACTGGTACTATATAGTGTATATGTGACTGGTACTACATATTGGATATGTGACTGGTATTATATAGTGTATATGTGACTGTTACTACATATTGTACATGTGACTGGTACTACATATTGTACATGTGACTGGTACTATATAGTGTACATGTGACTGGTACTAAATGTTGTACATGTGACTTGTACTATATAGTGAACATGTGACTGTTACTATATATTGTACATGTGACTTGTACTATATAGTATACATGTGACTGGTATTACATATTGTACATGTGACTAGTACTATATAGTGTACATGTGACTGGTACTACATATTGTACATGTGACTGGTAATATATAGTGTATATGTGACTGGTACTACATATTGTACATGTGACTAGTACTATATAGTGTATATGTGACTGGTACTACATATTGTACATGTGACTATTACTACATATTGTACATGTGACTGGTACTATATAGTGTACATGTGACTGGTACTGCATATTGTACATGTGATTGGTACTACATATTGTACATGTGACTGGTACTAATATAGTGTATATGTGACTGGTACTATATAGTGTACATGTGACTGGTACTACATATTGTACATGTGACTGGTACTATATAGTGTACATGTGACTGGTACTACATATTGTACATGTGACTGGTACTATATAGTGTACATGTGACTGGTACTATATAGTGTATATGTGACTGGTACTACATATTGGATATGTGACTGGTATTATATAGTGTATATGTGACTGTTACTACATATTGTACATGTGACTGGTACTACATATTGTACATGTGACTGGTACTATATAGTGTACATGTGACTGGTACTAAATGTTGTACATGTGACTTGTACTATATAGTGAACATGTGACTGTTACTATATATTGTACATGTGACTTGTACTATATAGTATACATGTGACTGGTATTACATATTGTACATGTGACTAGTACTATATAGTGTACATGTGACTGGTACTACATATTGTACATGTGACTGGTACTATATAGTGTATATGTGACTGGTACTACATATTGTACATGTGACTAGTACTATATAGTGTATATGTGACTGGTACTACATATTGTACATGTGACTATTACTACATATTGTACATGTGACTGGTACTATATAGTGTACATGTGACTGGTACTGCATATTGTACATGTGATTGGTACTACATATTGTACATGTGACTGGTACTATATAGTGTATATGTGACTGGTACTATATAGTGTACATGTGACTGGTACTACATATTGTACATGTGACTGGTACTATATAGTGTACATGTGACTGGTACTACATATTGTACATGTGACTGGTACTGCATATTGTACATGTGACTGGTACTATATAGTGTACATGTGACTGGTACTATATAGTGTACATGTGACTGGTACTACATATTGTACATGTGACTGGTACTATATAGTGTACATGTGACTGGTACTATATAGTGTATATGTGACTGGTACTACATATTGTACATGTGACTGCTACTACATATTGTACATGTGACTGGTACAATACAGTGTATATGTGACTGGTACTATATATTGTACATGTGACTGGTACTATATAGTGTATATGTGACTTGTACTATATATTGTACATGTGACTGGTACTATATAGTGTATATGTGAGTGGTACTACATATTGTACATGTGACTGGTACTATATAGTGTATATGTGACTGGTACTACATAGTGTACATGTGACTGGTACTACATATTGTACATGTGACTGGTACTACTTAGTGTAAATGAGAAGGGTACTGCAAAGTGTACATGTGACTGGTAGTACACAGTTTACATGTTACAGGTACTACATTATGGCGTTCCCTTTGGGTCAAACGTGCATATAAGCACGGCATCTAAATATAGATGTAAGTGTTGTTATAAAATTGTAACCGCAGTTACAAATTTATTATTGCAGTCATACATTTGTAACAGCATAAACATTTACATATATAACTACAGGTACATTTTATACCGAACGTTTAAAAATATGAAAGTTGTCATAAATTGTAACTGCAGTTAGACTTTTTTCTGATTTATTTATTTAATTTTTTTTTTTATAATTTATAAATTCATATTTAAATAAATAAAAGCAATTTTGACAAAGAAACATTACAAAATACGTGATTTAATTCGCGAAACAGACTTGAGCTTAAGTTTAGCATTTGGTCAGAAAAATGAAACCGCGGTTGTAATTTTTATGACGATTGCCATATTTTATGACTGTTGGTATAAATTATTACTTCATTCAAATTTATAAATGTAACTGCCGTTATAAATTTATAACTGCAGTCATATAATTGTAACTGCGGTTACAATTTAATAACAACATTTGCATCTATATTTATTTTGCAGGAGTACATGTACTTTTGACTCAAAGGGTACACCATACTACAAACGTGTAAAACAGATTTTAACGTAACTATATCACCTCAGGTGCAGGGAGAAATAACCCCAACCAAGCCATTAATATAGTCACAAGTTTATTGAGTGTACAGACAATAACTGACTGACTGACGATCTGCGAATCCCAATGACAATTACTGGCGACTGATCGTCCTGAACATAAACAAATCAACAATTCTTCTAGTAAATAAGTAAGTAATCATTTATATAAGGTTGCCATGGTTACCATTACAACAAACGAATATCTATACATGTATACATACATAGCAAGCCTTTAAACATAAATATAATATATATGTGCTGTGTGGTGGTTCCAATCATTATATAAATGTAGACCAATGTAACATATACTTGTTTAAACATTACACAAGTTAAAAGCATCTATAATCTTGTATAGGACACACAACAAAAACAATAAGTCTACACAGTATGTTGGACAGCTTACATAGTTTACTTACTGAGTATGGGCTACTCACGACCTAGTCTCTTCTCTCTCGGCCCTGGGGTTAGTTCTGTGTCTGCTGTAACATTAATATTTCAAAGTGCAAGTGATGTGCAACGACCATTTTATAATTTATTGACGCCCCGAAAGTTCATCATAGTGGAAAGAGAAAATAAGAACGTCCAGGACAGCAAATGCAAGAAATTCACAAGGACCAATACTTTTACATCAAGCTTACCACGGCTTATTACAAGATGTCACCACATCTATCAGATTTTCCAAGATATTCTGAACCAATACCTTGAATCTTCTAAAATAATCTCAAACCGGCAGCGTACATGGGTAAAACTACTCACCAACAAGACACCACGCAACATACAATAAACCGGTTACACTACACTGTATTTTCTAGACCTGTTACACTCTCCCCCTCTCTGAGAATCAAGTCGTCCCGACTTGAATATTACTCCCAGCCAATCGAGACAAAAACAAATGCCACGCTGACTACTTTCCAACAACTAATGAATATACTAATAAGTACTCAACCATTTATTACTACTATTGTGTCACTTACAAGCATTTTCTAAACAACCATCATAACAGTCATTTTCATAAAACCATATAACATATAATAAGTACTGCCTCTGGTTATGCATCCAAAGAGCATCTTATCTGCAATTAAGAAAATTTAAAATTAATAAAAACAATATACAAGTGCTATAAAACATGTTTTGCTAATCGGGAACATCAACTAATAACTAAGCTGAAATAAAATTGTTGGTGTGTTGCTTCTCCCCTCTGAAGATGTTTGCTCCTGCAAATAATTGGAAAGGATTAGACTAATACAATTTGACTGTACAAATACTTCTGTTTCGCTCACCGATATACACAAATTATATACAACAATTTAAATCAACGCTATAAATAATAGCCTTTGAGCAAAGCTCTTAACAATTCAGCATTGTTATTCGTACTGTGTAACTGCATTTCTAGCAATCTTGTCATGTCCTGTTGTTGTGCAACATGGAAAGGCTGATACCAGTCTGGTTTCTTCCTTGTTCGTGCTGAACGTCTAGATGCCTCTGTCGGACCCAGATTCGATGCAGCTTGTGTTTGGTCTTCGACTTCCACATTGTTTTCTATACTTACTTCTTCTTGATTCTCTTCTCTTTCTTCTTCTGTCTGCGTCTCTATTACTGCTTCTTCTTCCTGGACTACTTCCTCCATTTCTGTGGATACAGAAGATGCTGTAGTCTTTCTTTTCTCTACACTCTCTTGACCGGCCGGTCCATCGGTATTCTTTCTAACTACATAATCACTGTCAGACTCAGATTCCCTTGATTCATCATACCTGAAGTTTCTTAAACTTTCAGATTCTTTAGTTACATGAACATTGCTATTTTTCTGCTCCATGCTAACTTTTTCTGTATCTTTCAAGTTCCTACTTCTCCTTGGTCTTGGAACTGGATTCTTGACCTCTGCTTCCTCTGCTGCATCTTGTGTTTCATCAACCTTTAACAATAAAAGGTGATTGCGTTGTAATGTTCTTTCATTACCGCTGTCATTTCTCACCACATACACAGGAATGTCATGATTTGGTTGACTGATAACTTCATAAATACCTTCATCATATATATCAGCCAATTTATGGGGTTTGGTAAAAGCATGTACTTTCACTAAGACTTTATCGCCCACATTTATGTCGACTGCCTTTGCTTTTCTATCATAATTGCTTTTCTGTTTTGTTCTAGAATTGTTCAGTGTTTTGTTTGCAATTTCCCAGCACTTTTCTAATCTTGATTTCAGATCTTTCACATAATCACTTGTCAACAAATCATCGTTATCTATTTGGAACATTGAATCAACTGGTAGTTTAGGTGTCCGCCCAAACATTAATTCAAATGGTGAGTATCCTGCTGACTCATGTCTAATGCAGTTGTAGGAATATACTAATGATGGGATAAGCTTTCTCCAATTGTGTTTCTTTTCTGGTTCAAGTGTTCCAAGCATGTTAATCAATGTTCTGTTGAATCTTTCTGCAATTCCATTGCATTGTGGATGGTAAACTGTAGTTTTTTATTTTGAAATTTCCATTAATTTGCACAATTCATGAATTACCTCTGACTCAAAGTTTGTTCCTTGATCTGATAATAATCTGGTAGGGATTCCATTGTGAAAAATAAAATTGTTTAAAATGGCTTCAGCCGTGGTCTTGGCTGTTTGATTTTTTGTAGGTACTGCAATTGCATACTTTGTAAAATGATCGGTAATGACCAGAATATTGCCAATACCTCCCTTGCATTCATCCACTTTCAGAAAATCTGTGCAAACCAATTCCAACGGGTAAGATGACTGTATATTGACTAACGGTGCTTTAATGTTGGTTGAGGATTTTCTTCTTAAACATCTCGAGCATTTTTCTACCCATTCAGCACAGTTTTTGAGGTAACTTGGTCAGTAAAATCTGTCACGTATCAATGAAATGGTTCTTTCTTTTCCAGGATGGCCAATCTGGTCATGCAATGTGTTCTCTTTATTCAATTTGTGCCATATTTGCTCCATTTTCTTCCGTAACATCTAAAATGTTCAAATAATTGCATGGCAAAATTTCAATGTAAGGTCTTGTCTGCACTGTATTACAAATGGCTTTTATACTCTGACTTTCAATAATTTCATGCTTAGGTGAATTTTCATGTTGTGCTGGGTATCTAGACATGATGTCTGCATCAGTGTTTTTTGTTCCTGGACGGTAAACTATGTCGAAGTTGTAGTCACTTAATGCTGAGACCCATCGTTGTCCAGTTGCTTCAAGTTTTGCAGTGGTTAAAATATGTGTGAGGGGATTGTTGTCTGTTAATACTTTAAATTTCTGTCCAATCAAGTAGTCGCTATATTTTTCTATGATCGCCCATTTCAAAGCAAGGAATTCTAATTTATAAGCAGAGTAGTTCTTTTCTGATTTATTGAGACTACGGCTAGCATATGCAATCACTCTTTTCTTCCCTTCCTGTTCTTGATAAAGAACTGCACCGAGCCCTGACCCAGATGCGTCGGTGTGCAACTCAAAGGGACAATCAAATATCGGATATCCTAATACTGGTGGGGATGTCAGTAATTCTTTAACTTTGTTGAATGTCTGTTCGTAGACTTCTTCCCAGCGCCATTCTTTGTTGCTCTTTGCTTTTCCTTTTTTCACACTTGTTGGGGGCAATAGGTCCGTTAGTGGTTTTGTTACAGAGCTTAATCCTTTAATGAATTTTCTGTAATAACCCGCCAGAGCTAATCAGGATTAGTCGGCCTTGGATAATGTTTTACTTTTTCATATTTTTCAGGGTCTGTTTCAATGCCCTCATCGCTAACAAAGTGGCCTAAAAATTTAACTTTTTTCTTCAGAAAGTGGTATTTGTTAGGGGACAATTTTATTCCTGCTGACTTGAATCTGTATAGAATCAAATTTAACCGTTGAAGCATTTCTTCGTACGTAGAACTGAAAATAATCACATCGTCCAAATATATAATGCAGATTTTCATGTTTAAATCTCCTAAAATTTCTTCCATTATACGTTGATAAGTTGCCGGTGAATTTGTTTATCCGAAAGGTAATTTATTGAACTCCCAAAATCCTAAAGGGCCTACAGTGAACGCAGTTCTTTGCTTATGTTTTTCTTCAATTTCAATTTGGTAGTACCCAGATTTCATGTCTAATGTAGAGAAGTACTTAGAACCATGTAAGCAGTCTAAAACATCATCTATGCTGGGGATGGCATAAGAGTCTTTGACTGTACGTGCATTTAATTTCCCGTAGTCTACGCACATTCGTATCACTCCAGGTGTTTCCTACAAATGACAACTGCTGATGCCCAAGGAGACTTGGACCTTCTTATGACACCACTAGCTACTCAATCTTCTAGATGTTTCCTTACTTGATCTATCATGGCTGGAGGGATTCGTCGGTATCTTTCCTTGAAAGGAGTTTCATCTGTTAAGTCAATCCGATGTTTCCTGATGTCACAATTTCCAATATCTGTTTCTGATGTTGAAAATATAGCTTTGTGATGGGTAAGCAATTCCATTAATTTATCGTGCTGTTCTTTGGTGAGGTCAGAGTCAACATTCACTTTGTTCAAGACATCATCTGATGTTTCATTCTCTCCATCATCGTTCTCACTGTCGAGAGTAACAAGCTGTAGCTCTGACACAATTGCTTTTGGAGAAATATGGATCACGTTGTTGGTAATGTTATTTACATTGACCACTATTTCCTGTCTCTTACCCGTATACTGTACAATAGCTGGAGTTATGTCTGCATATTTAGGTAAATGTGACTCATCTGTTTCCTGTATCAATGCACATATGGTGTGATGACTCAACTCTCTATCAGTAACACATTTAATATTTACCGACTGATTTGGTCTTCCCAAGATATTGCTGGTTTCAGCTGAACGTAAGATGGCTAATCTAAAATCATTTATCTTCAACATCTTTTCTCTTAAGACTATACATCTGAATGCCAAATACCAAGGTACGTGCAATTATGAATTTAGCAAGAATTTATCACCAAACTTTTCTTTACAATCTTTAACTCTGACAAAATGTTTGTTCCCAAAAGAATGGGGGTCTTCCTGTTATATTCAGTATCAGGGACGACAAGCAATAAACATTTATGTTCCTCATTTTCAGGTATTCCACAGGTTTTAAATGAAATCTCAATATAGCCTTTATAGGGCAAAACAATGCCATCAGTGCATTCAATCTTGAGTATGTTACTAAGGGGTTTCAATTCAATGTTCTGTAAATTTTGATTGCAAAATTGTTCAGAACAGGTTGACACACATGAACCTGTATCACATAACGCTTTTGTATTGATTTTATTCACAGAAATATTAACCTCTAAGGCTTCTCCTACGAGTTTGGGGTCAGATTGATCTTTGGTGTCGCTAGCCTGATCCGCCATAGAGACACTTACCCATTTAAAGGACAATCCCTGGCAAAATGTCCAATTTCCATGCATTGGAAATACTGTATGTTAGGCCTAAATGTAGTGCTACCTAACGGTCTGTTTGGTCTGTAGCTGTAATTTCCTCGGCCGTGGCCTCTGTATGGAAGTTGTTTTTGGAACTGACCTCGTGTTCCTCTTTGATGTCTGGGTCCCCTTTCCCCTGTAAAGCGAAATCCTTGGCTGGCTCCTCTAGCATACATGGATGTGGCTGTAGTCCAAGGATATTCTTCTCTGTTCTGTTGTTGCGTTTGAAATGACTTGGCTTGGTACAGTTCTTTTTCTTTCTCTAATACTTCAATCCTGGCGTTCATCTTTTCCAGCAAACTCTTGATTTCGCCTAATTCTGACTTCTCAGGTTTAACATTAGCTACATGACATTGTTTCGACTTTGGATTTGCACCATGTAATTCAGACTCTAATTTCCTTATTTCAGCTTTGAATTTATTGTAGTATGAGACTGTTTCATATTTGAAAGCAGATGCAATTTTCAACTCAATATTCAGACCCTCATAGAATACACTTTTAAGTAAAATTTGTTGATTTCTATGAAGTGCTTCCAGTTCTACAGCTCTAGAAAACACTTCCTCTACTCTAGCAGCATAATTTACCACTGATTCATTCTCACCCTGTTCACAGGCATGGAATTTCTTAAGGGTTGATTCGGGAGTCTCTATATTGCCAAATGTACTTTGAAATAAATCAAGTATATCTGGAACTTTCACTTCCTCCCCTAATCTCATCACCATACCTGCTGCTTCACCTCTAAGTGATCTCCTAATACCTAGCAACATACTTGCATGGGAATATGAGATCTCTCTTAGCAGACAGCTAACTTCATATTTCCAAGCTCTGTATGATACCTCGCCTTTACCTGCTTCTCCAAAGAACAATGAGATTCTAGGAAAGTTGAGTGGGTCATTATCTTTTACAGTTTCTTCTTGCTTCTTAGCTTTCTTAAACAATGCATCCTCTAATTCTTTAGGGTCTTCTACTTTCATTTTCGTTAAAACCTCTAATAAGGCAATGTCTTCTTCACCTATCTCAGCCATATTTATTACGAAAGAAATTAAAACTGTCTTTCACACTTTCTCTCTTTTCCAAATTAATAACCGAACAGGTCCTATACACAATACTAACTAAACTATTCTACACTTCTACACTATAGCTACAAACTATGAAGGGCCCTCTAAGCTAACTAATTTACAGTACAACAACTCTTTACAAATTACTCTATGTGTAGCAGAACAAGTTCGGTTTTGTCATACAACACCTTTATTTTTACACAGACATACCACCTTTCTCTTTCTTTTTACATAGACACACCACCTTTCTTTTTACACAGAAACACTGTAATTATAATTTAACATTCATTCACCGTTCACTCGTAAACAGCTTTCACTCTTCTTAATATAATTACAGAGAAGTCACTATAAACTGTATAGTATTATTCCTAAGACTTATTTCTCTAAATAAGTGTATTGTGAGGATAACAGACGGATCACAAAAGCTATTATGATAACTTTGTTACCAAACAGCCACAAGTTATATTTCTGGTGACGTTTACTAACAATTGTTTACTACTAAATCTACAAACAGGTACTCAATCTGTGCCAATGTCTGCATACACTGCACCTAGTATAATTCTGGTTCTGAAAAGCAACCTGGTTATGCACACATATATAAACAGTAATTAAACTTTATTACTGTAACTAATGTATAGACACTACTTCAACTGGTAACTACTGTAACTGCTTCAAAGCAAGTAGATTCCAATCAAAGACCACCCAAGTTTAACTAGTAAAACCACTCGATGAAACCAAAGGAATCACTTTAGTCTCTATGATATCAAGGCAAGTGTGAAACAGAAGGACATGGGCTGTCTACATCCAACTGTGAAATGTAGAAATTAAAATTTCAAAGTTAAATCTATTTGCAAATGTCATGCAGGTTAATTACCCATTCACCTTTAGTTAAAATGTGTATTAAAACCAGATGTTTCTCTCGAGCACACTTACAAAAAAATCTCACTATGTACAATGAAGTACTTAATTTATGTTGTTGTAGTTGTTGTTGTTTTCAAAGGTTTTCCCTAGATGTATATTGCATAATTTTAGCAGGTAAAGAGAATGTATAGTCTTCAAATACCATATGCAATTCTACTGAAAACCTTTATACATGGTTTAACACAATCAATCACCACCATGAATAACAACACTTATTATGGAACCACACTGCACTAATGTTCGAAGTTAGTGTTCGTATCAGGTGATGTCCTCGGCAATGTTCTCCTGGTGTGCCGGCACAATGCGCAATACGTAGTGGTGATCACTTTAATAACTTGGTACCATCCCATTTGTAACTATACCACCTCAGGTGCAGGGAGGAATAACCCCAACCAAGCCATTAATATAGTTACAAGTTTACTGAGTGTACAGACAATAACTGACTGACTGACGATCTGCGAATCCCAATGAAAATAACTGACGACTGATCGTCCTGAAAATAAACAAATCAACAATACTTCTAGTAAATAAGTAAGTAACCATTTATATATGGTTGCCATGGTTACCATGATAACAAATGAATATATATACATTTATACATACATAGCAAGCCTTTAAACATAAACATAATATACATGTGCTGTGTGGTGGTTCCAATCATTATATAAATGTAAACGAATTAAAAGCATCTATAATCTTGTATAGGACACACAACAAAAACAATAAGTCTACACAGTATGTTGGACAGGATACATAGTTTACTTACTGAGTATGGGCTACTCACGACCTAGTCTCTTCTCTCTCGGCCCTGGGGTTAGTTCTGTGTCTGCTGTAACATTAATATTTCAAAGTGCAAGTGACGTGCAACGACCATTTTATAATTTATTGACACCCCGAAAGTTCATCATAGTGGAAAGAGAAAATAAGAACGGTCAGGACAGCAAATGCAAGAAATACACAAGGACCAATACTTTTACATCAAGCTTACCATGGCTTATTACAAGATGTCACCACATCTATCAGATTTTCCAAGATATTCTGAACCAATACCTTGAATCTGCTAAAATAATCTCAAACCGGCAGCGTACATGGGTAAAACTACTCACCAACAAGACACCACGCAACGTACAATAAACCGGTTACACTACACTGTATTTTCTAGACCTGTTACATAACCTTTAAACATGCTATTCCATGATCGTTGAGAACACTATCACATCGTCTAAATAGATTAGACAGTGTTGTTGCAGGTGATGTTCGACCATACACCTTCATCAAGCGCTGGAAGGTCGCAGGTGCATTGGTCAGCCCAAACGCCATCCTGTAACACTCGTAGAATCCAAGTGGACCGACAAAGAATGCAATCTAAGGTTTATCTTTCTCCTTCATGGCGACCGGTCAATACCCAGAGAAAAGATCAAGCTTGCTGAAAAGCATCTTGAACCGTATGGCGATTCAATTTCTTAAAATCAATACAGAATCAAAGAGAATTATCTTTATTTCGTACCAACAACATGTTGCTAGCGAAAGGACTTTTCGATTATCTGATGGCCCCAGCCTGTAACATATCGCGGAGATGTTCGCGAACATCTTGCAACATACCAGGAGGAATGCGCAGATAGTACTATTTGAAGAAAATCTGGTCTGTGAGATTTATGTCATGCCTTGACCAGATTAGTGCAGCCTAAATCTGTCCTGTAGAAAATAATATTTCCAACGCTCTAAAAACCATTCCGCCTCATCCTTACGTCCCGTAACAATGGAGTTATCAGGATTGCGAATCCCAAAATCATCAAGGCTTTTGTCCTTAGCAAATGTACCAGCATCACTGGGTTCTTCAAATGGATCAACTTTACGGACAACGGTGAACTTATGCAAGTGCCAAAGACGACGTTTGGGTTTAATACGCAAGGGCTGCGCTGACATGTTGCATATCCCCACCGGTATCATTGAAAAGGTATGTTTTTGATTCACTTCTACCAGCCATGGACAAATATTCACTGGATGAGAAACATCAGTGCCTTCTGTCACACCATGCGTCATTCCATTAGCCGATATCACTATACCAGTCAGGGTACGTGACTCAAATGGCTGGAGAGTGACCGGACGGTCAACCATTGCCTTCACAGAAACATTAGACAGTGAGGAGTCAACTTAGTATCCCTACAACGTCTCACTTTCTAATGTTCGGTCGTCACCCCCTTCTGGCAATTGATGCAGTTTTAGGGATAGAGCCTGACGTAAATTCACGAACACGAGATCGCAAGGAGTATGTTTACGGTCTACATAAACGTTTGCAGTTTGCATATGGGGTGGCGAACAAGTAGGCAGCTCGTAAGGCAAAGCGACATAAATGGAGATAGGACATGCGGGGCAGACATGTTTGTCTAGAAGAGGGGGATAAGGTATTGGTTCGTACTGTTCGCGAAACAGGGAAGTGCAAATTGGGAGACAGATGGGACGAAAGAGGTATATGTGGTTGAAACCCAGCAAGACCCAAACATACCAGTCTTTTAGGTGCGACGAGATGACGGCAAATGACGATCCCAGTTACTGCATAAGAATCTGTTGTTGCCATTTTCTGGACTTTCTGTTAAGAGCCCAAAAGTAGTTCAGAATTTCTGTACTCCAAAAACCTGTCAATCAATTGACTAAACAGTCGAACATTCCCGCTAAGGATACATGTCCTCCACGTAGAACTACTAGAGCCAGGAAACAGCCTTCCTGGTTGTCCTTAGTCAATTTATTTTAGTGAAACATAGCCGCGCATTATGCACATACAGATAGTTTTTATTGTTTTATCTTTCATTTTATGTAGATATGCTAACTGTGTCATTAGTATGTACCAGATTGTAAAGTTGTTTTGATTTTGTAATTATGTGTCATGCAACATTAAATTAAATTTTTGCATTTGATGCTATTACATTTTTGTCTATTTTGAGAGTTAAACACCTGTTTAGGGATAGCTATTAGTACATGGAGCATATAGCACAATGTCTGTACAGTTTGCTATGTTTCAAAGAGTCGTCTTTGAAAGTAAGTCCTTAGTTTGTTATACCCGTAGTTAATACTCGGTTTAACATAGCTTACAGCTTTAGTACGTATGTACTATGATTTTGGGTTTGCTAGAAATAGCCATTGTCTGTTAATGCCTTGCGTGCAAATGCTCATTCAATGTGTGTTCTTTTTTATATCCTTCCCGGCCTTGATAGTTTAGATCGGTTCAGGTCGAGACGACATACTTTTTCTTAGAGCGGGTGAATGTCACAGGGACAATTTGTATGTATCTGTTGTATGTGTGCATTGTAGCCCATTTTCATTAATTTTACCAAATCGACAATCTCCCATCACTTTACTAACTGGTTTTCCTCGAGCACGTTTTCACACGATTGCGCCAGTAAGAGATTGACATTAAAAGAGGTAACACTCTATCGTGTCTTATTGATTTGTGTTTTTCTTATAATTGCTCCCTATTTTTACCAGTCATCTGTTTTCGACATAATTTCATCTCATTTCATCTTATTTCATATATGATGCGTATATGTATTTGTCTTTTAAGATGCTGTATTTTGTATTTCCACTGAGTAAGGGTTTGATATTTAAAGAGTTTACACGTTACCTTGTCTTTGTGTTATGTGTTTTTCTTCTTACTGCGCCCTATTTTTACCAGAGTCACCCGCGAAAAGTCACATGTAGACAATCTATTATCAGTCATATGCAAACTATGAAGTACTTGTTACATGTACACTATGTAATACCAGTCACATGTACACTATGTCAAACCTGTCTCATGCAAATTATGTCGTACCTGTTACATGCACACTATGTAAAACATGTCACATGTAGTTTCAGTCAGATGTACACTATGTAGCACTAATTGTGATGCCACTCTGTAGTACCAGGCACATGTGCATCATATGGTAGCAGTCACATATACATTATATCTGATCAGTTATTGTGTTAAATGCTCCATTGCAACAACTATTTATAAAAATGTGTAATGTTTCGTCACATTTTAATGGTTCACTTCCGTTTATTGTTCCATAAGTGTCACCTCAAAAAACTAAAATTCCATTACCTCGTAATAATTTAGATTACTATACCTCTACCTCGTAATTCTGTTTAGATACAAGTGTCGCGTCATAATTCAGTTAAGTGTTCCACCTCTCCGTGTTGATTCAGTGAGTGTCACATAATCTGATAATACTTTGTAATACTAATTATTGTAATAATATACAGCTGCTTCAACGCGTACACAATAATTTATACTCGTCTTTGTATGAAACGTATTTCTTAACTTTAACAATGACAAGTTATACTACTTTCCACCTTACGTATAATTCTACTTTTGGATTCCATGATTCATGTTTATCAAAGTAATTATTTGCCAGTTCGATTTAGAGGAGACGGAAATATCTGCACACCATAATGGAAACTTACTAAGAAAATGTTACACATGCATTATGCAAAGATTTCCGTTATATATGTAAATAATACAGCAGCTTCTTTGATATACTTGATACAAAAATCCCAGTTCTGAAGATTACAACCATAATCATATTAATTAAGAGTCCCATCAGCTCCACCTTTTAGTATTCCAGTCTTCGACCATCTCCAAAATCTAGTAATCTAGAATCCCATCAACTTTCTCATTAAGTAATCAGTTGTTCCATTAAATCCAGTTTAGGTTAATCAGCGTTTCATCAACTCCGTCTTATTTAATATAGTATCCATTTAATTGTATAGTACTAGTAATAAAATCCATCTTGTATTAATATTGTATACCGTCAACTCCATCTTTTAGTTTTATAGTGATGTATTGTGTGGCAATCCAGTGGCCCATTACTTCAATCGGGTAATACTACGGTATAAGCTCCACCGTTTAATAATAAATTGTTCCATGGTGTTTACTAATAATTAATTACCTCCACATTGTATCTTAAAGAAATCACATGTTCCATATTTTCCACCTTCTGGTAAGCTAGTGTCTTATTGCCTTGTGATAATCTCAAGTTCCATATAACGATGATCCTGTGTCAGATACTTTCTCTTCGTAATTTAATCAACTTCAACTGTTCGTGACAAAGTGGCCCGTCGAGTGAGCCTTCTGGTAATAATCGGCTCCGTCAACTCATCCGTGTGGTTATGTATTTACCTGTCAACTGAAGCTTATGGTAATGTATAGCCCGTCAAGCAACCTTGTGGAGATACAGTCTCCCGCAAACTACACTGTGTGGTAATAGTGTCCCGTCAAGTGTCCCGTCAACACCTTTTTGTGGACCTATAATGTTATATCAACTCCAGTGTGGTAATATAGTCTTATCAATTACAATGTAGTAATATAGTGCCCTATCAAATACACCGTGTGGAAATACAGTGTCCCATCAACTCCACCGTGTGATAATATTGTGTCTCATTAACTCCGCCGTGCGGTAATATAGTATCCCATCAACTCCACCGTGTGGTAACGTAGTGTCCCTTCAACTCCGCCGTGTGGTAATATAGTATCCCTTCCATTCCACCGTGTGGTAATATAGTAGCCTTTCAACTCCACCGTGTGGTAAAATAGTGTCCCTTCAACTACACCGTGTGGTAATATAGTGTCCCTTCAACTCCACCGTGTTGTAATATAGTGTCCCTTCAACTCCTGCCTGTGGTAAGAGAGTGTCCCTTCAACTCCACCGTGTTGTAATGTAGTGTCCCTTCAACTCCACCGTGGGGTAATATAGTGTCCCTTTAACTCCACCGTGTGGTAATATAGTGTCCCTTCAACTCCACCGTGTAGTAATATAGTGCCCATCAACTCCGCCGTGTGGTAAGATAGTGTCCCTTCAAGTCCACCGTGTGGTAATATAGTGTCCCTTCAACTTCACTGTTTGGTAACTTAGTGTCATTATGGAAACCTAAAGAGTATAGACATATCTCCAAATAATTAACAGGTTCGAGCTTGTGTTGAATAATAAGTGAAAATATCATGCTCTCCACACAGATTATTAGTTGACTGATACTTCTTATGGCACTTATAACTAAATACTTATGAAAATGTATTTGCCTCTTGAAATTACACTTTTTTTTCAAATGTAAATTATGTACAAATGGACATATATGTCTTGACATATGTACAATACATCATGTGATGATTTATTAAAATATTTTTGATGTTTTGGGTCTGTAAAAGAATCAAATTCTACTTTTTTTTTATCAACCTTCTTTTCACAAATGCTAATAAACATCTAAAACTCGAAACGAACATACATTTTATAACACAGACGTCTGCAATAAAAACAAAAATAAATATGCATGCAAATGCATGTAGAATATATATACATTTGCAATATTAACTTTCCTCCATATAACTATACTCTATAGTTTGCATTGAAGTGCGCGATTTGTAGGCGATAGTTGCCAATTTTCCTATGCTACATTGTATATCAATTAAACTCTGAAGAATATTCCATTTTCTCATATGTTTGATTGCTAAGATTTTTGCGTGTGAATAGTTTTGCATTTCTGATTACGAAATTATATTAATCAGTTTGTCTCATTTTCGTCATTTGCTTTGTTTTCATCGACCATATTTCTTCTTTCTATGAGTTGTCATGCGATAATGACATGACGAAATTACTTCTGAGAAAGTTCACAAGAGCCAAATATTGAGTACTAGTGAGTATTATTTAACCTTATCAATTGAAGTCGTGTGTCTGCTTCTGTCATTCATTACGTTAGTGTAACTGGCTGCTTAAAATTGTAAGAACTGTAAGAGAGCGGTTGAAAACTGTGGGCTTGCTTATAAACCCAATAAATTGCTACAGTTGTCATGGCGTCATCAACCAAATTATATACATTTAAAAGTCCATATTATACACTACCGTTTAAGTTGCAGTATAGTATTATACAGTAATGTAAATTATGAAGCAATGTTTATATTTATTTTCATTTGATGCTTTAGGATATACGTGATTAAACATGCAGCGTGTATATGGAACCTCATTTATTTAGCCTTAAGTCTATTATATTAAACTATTTTAGAAAATACTTGTGTTGCTTTAATTAAGTAGTTAAAATCCATAAACATATTGATACAGTTGTCAACGTATCCTTAACGTTTTCAATTGCATTAAACTTCCTGCGTAAATCATGTCTGAATTATAAATAGGGCAAGAAATGGAGCCAAAGCGGTTCTGCAACCCAACTCCGCATCTCACATATAATACGTTTGGAGCCGATGCTTTATACAAGTCAAAATAATATAAACAAAAATCATGATTGTTTTTGTATCAATAATTAAAAAAAATCCCTTCTGCAGTTTTAATACTTAGTTTAATTGTTGAACACACTATTTGCAGTTTACAATACCGTGAATATAAAATGTTAAATTTCACTTTGCACACTCAACTCGAACAGTTCAACTTTTATTTGTGTCGCCAATTGCCCATGTCTGGAAGGAAATTTCGTTGGAGTTTAATGAATAACAGCCCCAAACTCAATCATCGTGTTGTTGTCCAATGTTTCCGTGCCTTGTTACTATTACCTATTACGTTCACAAATGTGTATATATTTCGCAAGTATCCACAAACGGCCTGCAATAATTAAAACAGCGACAATAATGACTCCAAACACAAATAAAGAAACTACGAACAAGAGACAATTGTCTGTCACACTTACTCTTTGGCTATATCGACTTCTAATATAGTGTTGTTTCGCGTCTTAATATATTTTAGTTTTGAAAAAATTGTGAAATTACAAAACCCGGTGGGTTCATTTGAAGTGAAATACTTTGAGTATTCCCAAAATATTCAGGGTCAGTTTGGAAATATCTTGAAGGCGAGAAGCGCTTTGACAAAAAGTATGATTGTCTATGACACGGGATTTATTTTTGCAATCAGAGTGTGCACACGGCAACTATTTTTAAAGTTAAATACGTAAGCATTGATATACATTCATGCAAGACGGGTTCCTGCTGTTATTATGCATTGCATATATTTTTTAATGTACAATATATGGAAATCTGTGTATTATATTTACATGTAGCAATTATGCTATCACTTAAGGCTTTTGTTTGGCAAATAAACAGAATATACAAAATACGCAATATAGTATATCTATAACAAAATTATTATATTAAAACCATGCGAATTAGTTGTTTTCTGCTTAGAAATAAAACACAGTTTGCTTTACAAACATTTAATATTCTTCTTAGCGAAACGGACACACACATCTAGGTGGAATATAACTTTTGAAATGAACATGTTATGGTGCTATACAATGCATTATTCATAACACCTTTTTTGCAATAAAAATGAATTCTTATTGCGTTTATTTAATATACGCATCTTCACGTCGCGTTGAATGAGGTAGACGTTACATACTATATTACAAAGCAGGAATCGTATACCTTATAATTTGTTATAGATCATTTTATTGATAAACACACACTCAAAATATAATTGCTCATTAGCATACATCGTGACAACAACAAGATAGCAAAATGGCCCTAGTCGCTCACCAGAGTGTCAGCACAATTCACATATGGCCATAGCACTGTGTTCGTAACATATGTTGTGAACAGGTCATGGGAAACACCAGATTTACATTTAAATTTGACTGATTCCCTTGGCAAAAACTGTGTCATTTTTACCCACAAATATTCGGGACACTCGCTGTCATCAACATTTACTCAAACATTGACGGTGTAAATCTGTGTACAAAATAATATCAAACATAAACATTAGAAATATACATAGGTTAAAACAATGAATTACAAAGCTTTTCTGCCGAATTCTTATATGCTGAAAAGATCGATTTGCATAATGCTTCCAAATTGGTCTGAATCATGTCTTTTATTTCTATCGACTGACTTTTAATATAGAACAACTATTTCCACGTTTTTGTCGAATTTAAATACATGTGAATAATACCATCTAATATATCAGTGTATCACATAAACTCAGTGTAAAATGGACCTCAGTTATCTTAAATCTGTTTGTCATCCAGCACACGTAATATTTGAAAATGTTATTGATTTGATCAATTCGAAGCTGTTTGTAAGCAACGTGACAAAGTCACAATAGAATTCACAAATGAACAGATCTATTTTTATTCAAAATTATGTCCATTATCTTCAGAGTATTTTTTTTTCAATATATACATTCGAAAAGCTATCCCACCCCTGACAGTTATGTGTTTAATGTATCACAGACATGACACGAATGCCTTTGTTACAGTAGCCAACGTAAGAGCATGTGTTACAATAGCCAACATACGAACACATCTTACAGTAGCCAACATACGAACATGTCTTACAGTAGCCAACATACGAACATGTCTTACAGTAGCCAACATACTAACATGCCTTACAAAAGCCAACATACGAACATGTCTTACTGTAACCAACATACGAACATGTCTTAAAGCAGCCAACATACGAACGTGTCTTACAGTAGCCAACATACGATCATATCTAACAGTAGCCAGCATACGAACATGCCTTACAAAAGCCAACATACGAACATGTCTTACAGTAGCCAGCATACGACATGTCTTGCAGAAGCCAACATACGAACATGTATTACAGTAGCCAACATACGATCATACCTTACAGTAGCCAGCATACTAACATGTCTTACATTAGCCAACATACGAACATATCTTACAGCAGCCAACATACGAACATGCCTTACAGTAGCCAACATACGAACATGTTCTTAGAGTAGCCAACATACGAACATGTCTTACAGAAGCCAACATACAAACATGTCTTACAGTAGCCAACATAAGAACATGTCTTACAGTAGCCAACATACGAACACGTCTTACAGCAGCCAACATACGAACATATCTTACAGTAGCGAACATACGAACATGTCTTACAGTAGCCAACATACGAACTTACCTCAAAATAGCCAACATACGAACATGTCTTACAGTAGCCAATATACGAACACGTCTTACAGTAGCCAACATACGAACATGTCTTACACTAGCCAACATACGAACATGTCTAACAGTAGACAACATACGAACATGTCTTACAGTAGCCAACATACGAACATAGCTTACAGTAGCCAACATACGAACATAACTCAGAATAGCCAACATACAAACATGTCTTACAGTAGCCAATACACGAACATGTCTTACAGTAGCCGAAATACGAACATGTCTTACAGTAGTTTATATTCAATAAAAGAATTGTAAAAAAAAAAATAATCTGCCACTAGGGGCAGCGACTAACAAAAATGAAATAATTAAGAAGATCAAATAAACACGTATGTGAACAGTTTTTGGAATAGTGTTTTTTGAGGCTATGACAGTTTGAAAATTGTCATTATAGCCAAACAAGCCGTAACTTCCATGGGCATGTTTGTATTAAATCATAAATTTGTTGCAACTGAGAAATATCTTGCAAAGAGAGTCTTTGTATTTTATTTTAATAAGACAAGAAGATTGTCAAAATGCTCATATTAGTAAACACTGCCCGGTCCTTGATGCCATATATTTATTCAATCTATTTTGCTATTTGTAAACTGTTAACACTTGGTTAATGATCACATGAGGAATAGTTTTGTCGAGTCAGGTTAAAACCCAACGTGTTTTTAAAGAAAAAGTTGTTTATAGTTAATTGTTGACGACGGCCAGCGGAAATCGAACGACGAGCGACGGACGGTGAGTGACCAAATAGCTCTTCCTGGTACACAATGTGATCAGGTGAGCGAAAATCTAAACGGTAACAGTATGTAATAACAATAAAATCACAACACGCAATTCTAAATGAGGAAAATGCGCATAAAAATAGCATGCTTTAAGTCACATATCAGGTACACGTGGTTTTTATTAGAATTTTAAATAAAAGAGACTCGAAACACAGTTGAATTCAAATTAAATCATAATGCGCTATTGAATAGTATTTATTACTTTATAAGTTTGCAAAACAGATTGACCAAATATATCGAAAACAGAGATTTAAGTTAAATGTGAGTTTGTTCCTTTTTTCTGTCTCGTGAAGTTTTACAAAATATTATTATAGCACGTTAATATTACAATAAAATAACACAATACCATTAAAACACGTGCAAACGTAGTGTTGATATAAATTTTGCTTTTTATGTATAATTTTTGTTATAATGCATAATTATTCCCCTACCGGTGTTTCACCGGAGGGGACTATAGGTTTGACCTTCCGTCCGTTCACAAAATATTGTTCGTGCGATAACTCAAAAAGTACTGAAGATAATTCGATGAAACTTGGTATACACATAAACGGCAACACGGGTATAATGCACGACCTTTTATTTTTTACCAGAGGTCAAAAGTCACGTGACTGTTACTAAAAATAGAAATAAACTAAAACAAACTGGATCCTACGATAACTTAAGAAGTGCTGAAGATATTTTGATGAAACTTGGTATACATATAAACGGCAATGTGATAATTATGCAGGACCTTTTATATTTTTACCAGAGGCCAAAGGTGATGTGACTGTTACTAAAAATAGAAATAAGCTAAATAATGGTATAATTCAAAAAGTACATAAGATATGACCATGAAACTTGGTACAAAGATTGAACTATAGGTTTGCCATCCGTCTGTGTGTCTCTTTATCTGTTCGTCTGTATGTTTGTCCGTCCGTCTGTCTGTCCGTCCCCAAAACCTGGTTCCTGCAATAACTCAAAATGTACTGAACTTATTTCGATGAAACTGGGTATACATATAAATAGCAATGTGGCAATGTGAGGATTATGCACGACCTATTTTCACCAGAGGTCAAATGTCACGTGACTGTTACTAAAAATAGAAATAAAC
Organism: Congeria kusceri; assembly: GCA_027627225.1. NCBI lineage: Eukaryota > Metazoa > Mollusca > Bivalvia > Myida > Dreissenidae > Congeria > Congeria kusceri. The sequence continues at coordinate 60,828,309 of CM051026.1, read as the reverse complement.
TAAATACTGTAATACTTCGAAATGGACATAAGATATGACCATGAAACTTGGTACAGAGATTGAACTATATGTTTGCCATCTGTCTGTGTGTCGTTCGTCAGTATGTCCGTCGGTCCGTCCGTCCCTTGTGAAAGTACTCGGAAGTACTGAAGACACTTTGATGAAACTTTGTATACGTAGCATCAGCAATGTGAGAAATATGTTCAACCTTTTATTTTTCACCAGAGGTCAAAGGTCACGTGACTGTTACTAAAAATAGAAATAAACTGAATACTGTAATATTTTGAAAAGTGCATAAGATATGATCATGAAACTTCAGATTGAACGATGGGTTTGCCCTCCATCTGTGTGCGTCTGTCTGTTCGTCCGTCGGTCTCACTCTATCTGTCTGTCCCGTCCCCAAAATCTGGATTCTGCGATAACTCAAAAAATACTGCAGATACTTTGATGAAACTTAGTTTACATATATTGAAAGGTAAGGATTGTATACGACCCTTTATTTTTCACCAGAGGTCAAAGATCACGTGACTGTTAATTAAAATAGAAATAAACTTAATACTGTAATAATTCGAAAAGAACATAACATATGATCATGAAACTTGGTACACAGAATGGACTATATGATTGCCCTCAGTCAGTTTAGTACTGCAATAACTCAAAAAGTAAACTCGTATTTCCGGTCAATATAACTAAAATAGAAAAAAACAATAACTTAATACTGCAGTGACAAATCGGATTAGAATATGAAACTTTGCACATCTACAAATAAAGGGCAATTTGACAGTATTGCACAATGTTTAATTAGTAGGGATTTTCACTGGTAGGGGACTCCTGTTTTGCTTGCAATACTATCAAAGCCTTGTTTTAAATAATAATGCACCTTGAATATTCCAATAGCCATTACTATACCAATCATTTACATATTACGGTATAAATTATAAGAAAATCATGATAATATGATGATTAGTACAACGCAAACAAAAAACTACTGATTATCATGTTTACTGTGAAAAAACACTAAAGTGCTATAAACCTTAACCCATTAATATGATAATACAATAATCAAAAATATTATATGTGCAGACGCATGCATAAAACAGAAGTGTTCATTTGAGCATTTTTGGCAGTCGCACATGTAATTTGTATGAAGTGTGTACTTTATTATTTTGAAAGTATTCAGCACCTAGAATCTTCATATAGCTGCTACTATACTAAAAATCTACGCATTGTTGTGTACATTTTAGCCAAAGCATGAATATTAGTACAAAACACAAACTCTATTACACTAAATATGAAAAACGAACAATGCAATACACTGATATCAATGGTATACTGAATAATAAATCACATTATACATCAACACACAATAAAACTATTGGAGCTCTTTCAAATTACATGAGGGCAAACTGGCACTGGTCACTAACCCGAGTGTCAGCGCTGTGTCACTTACGTACTGAAATCAGGTCTCTATATAAATCCATTATGCCTTTAAAATCGACTTCTTAAATTAGAGAAGCTTTGTGTGCATTTTCACCCGCAAATTTACAAAATAAACTAACATTTACTAAAACACTGACAGCGGCCATTCCCAGTGAAGATTCATACAAGAAAAAAAACAAAAACAAATATGAGTGCAAATATAGAAGTTCTCCAGCAGACTCCTAGCCCCGTGTTCACAAAGTTGAGTCTGCTTTTCAGGCTTAATGTAAGCCTGGTCCTGAATTTCCAGATCAGGCTCAAAAATGGCGTTAAAAAATCTGGATCAAATTAGACCATTTATAACATATTTATTTTACATAACTTTAAACCTCCCTCAGTGAATATTTACGTCTGATATGAAGATTATTATCAAAACCTAACACAAAACATGTTATTTTGTCGAGAAGAAACGTGTTTCCTTTCAAAACTTAATTATTTTAAGATTGCGCTCATTTAAGCTTGAAGATCAAGATCAGTTTAGACTGATCTTGATTCTGCGGTTAATCCGTTGTGACCATGGGACCTAATTCATATAGCTGCCACATTCATTTGAAAATATTGGCTTTGTTACAACTGGCTGTATATGTACATGCAAATAGTATGACAGTGTTGCAATTACTTTACTTTTTCCCGGGAAAAAAAGTTTGTTTGAGCACTGTTACTCGAATACGGTGTTTCTGTTGTTAACAAAAACACTTAGCGCACGTTATTTCTATTGCAATGATATGCTATACAATGAATATTACAATTAATATGTCCGCTCATATTTCAACCAGTTGCTACTAATAGTGTTTATACATATTATTTTGAACATTTAAAATGCCGACATACACTTAATTGTGACGTCTAATACAAAAAAAATGTAAAAAATACGTTGATTGAAATGTCACAATAACATGTCAGAATGTAAATACAACTCCATGCAGAATCGGCTAAGCAAAGACAATCAAATAAAAAAATCAACAAAGAAAATCAAAGCAAATGTGACATTTTATCCTATAACTACAAGTAAATCGATAGAAAAACAACTTATTGTTTAAGTTCAGTTAACTATAGCTATCGTTGGTATATTATATTGTTATATAAAGTATGTAATATAGACAAAAGAAAAAATATAAAGATAAAAATGCAATTAGTTTACTACCTAACACGATGGGTTATTTTTTTCAACCCACCCCAACCCCTCCAAATATCTATGTATTTCATGTTGTTTTCAATAAAATCAGAGTATACAATACATACATGTATGTAATACATTTATTACATGTATCACACCTATTATGCGGAGTGGCTAATCGGAAAAAATGTTTTTGTTGGAATTTGTTGAAGAATGTATACAGTGCCTTACTTTGATGCAATTCTTGGGGCGTATTTATGATGCATAATTTAAACGTTTTGTTCACTTAAGGCATATTTTTACGCCAATGGTTGACTGAATTCACAATCCATCCCATATTTGTGTCCTCATAATGTACAGGCTTCTTGGTCCGCAACCAAAGTGGTTCTTTTATATCACTCTGATCTATACCACATAACAGTGGCGCAATTCGATAGTCCTCAGTTTTCTTTCTTAATTCGTCTAATACCAGTGACTGCACTTGATATTTGCCAACCGCATCTTGTTGAAAGTTTTTCGTTATCAAAAACACGATCCCTCTGTAATCAGCGATCATGCGGTCGATAGTATCCAAAATTGGACAACCAATATACATTTCTGCATACACGTCTACATAAATATTTGGTCTTTCACATTTGCTAAATGCATTTTCTATATTTTTCTGGATGCCTTTGGCTAGTTCCTCATCGCCTTCAGAGTGAAAAATCATAATGTCTTTCATCGCTAAAATGAGACACATATGTACTATATTTATGAATAGCAATAATAAATTATTTAATCACAGATATGGTGTTTTTCTACAAAGGATGATTTATACACTATTCTAACATGATAATCGCTATTTTTTCTATTCACAAAAAACAACAAAATTTTCGTTGTTAAACTACCCAATTAAGAACGCGAAATGTAGTCCCGATTCTGAGCGGAGCATAGTATACTCTAGTTTTCATTACAATTGCAAACATATCTGTCAACTCATGTTAAAATAATAATAATTTTCGCATTATCGTTGTTTACCTTCCAATAAAGAACTCTTTATCGCTCTGATGAGTGGCTATTAAACAACTCGGGCTAACGTCCTCGTGGTTTACTTCATAGGCATCAGAACTTCAAATCAATGTTTATTGGCCGATAAACAACGATTGCGCGAAATTTATTTCTTAATAAACCACTTCATGGTATTTACTTTTTATGTGCAACACTGGTACTTAACATCCAACTTCTACTGAGGATGTGGTTAACATAACTCATGTCAAAATATACCAAAATAAAATAATTAAAGACAACAATTTACTGTCTGATATAAACACATAATAGCACAATAAAACATAGTATGGATGCCTAAAACAGTTTTGATTACAATGACTTACCTCTTATTAAAACTTATGTGAAGGGACGTCAATTAAGTAGTGTTCATGAACTTAAAACAAACAGTACTGTAACACACACTATCTTCATTATTACAGACGATTATATAGTGTACGAATAAGTTCAATCCTCAGACTGGCATACATTCCTGTGGGACACGAATTACACAATGTACCATTTTTCGTAAGTTGGGAAGACATACAACAAAAAACGTATTTATTACCATGCCCCTGTTTAAATTTCGATTGTTGTATATCCTCCGCTTGTTCTGCGTCAGTTTTAATTGCTTCCTCATTCTCAGCGTTTGCACAAGGCTCTGCATGAGAACGTTCTGCAAGAAACAATCTTTTAATATAAACAATGCATTATTATTACCATGTGTAATTATTATTACTGGTATACTGTTCTCTCTGATACCCGAAGTAAACGATCTGCATGAAAACTTTCATTGGAAAGGAACATACTGATTCAGTACGAGAAGTTGTTTGAATAATGAATATAGCATACAACTGTAATCTTTAAATATCATCTTTGTTTATCTTCAAAGCATATTTGGCTAGTTGACCGTATTTTACCATTGGCCGCGCTGACATTTTAAAAGTCATCTAAGGTCTAGTAACTGCGTCAAATTTTTTTAAGTAACATCATGAGAAGAGCGCTTCTCTCTCTCTCGTGCGCGCGCGTGCGCTCTTGCTCTCTCTATGGTATTTTTCAGCTGCACAACTATTTGATAGGAGTGAAGATTGTTAATATTCTGACGTGACTACTCAACAAAATATTACATTTAACCTTTTAACCTCTTTTTTCGACATATTGAAAACTGGATCTATCGTCCAAAGTTGACGTCGGTACAATTGTAAATCCAAGGTCGTACTTACGATATGATTTCAACGTCGCATACAGTTCGGTTTATGGTCACGGATGTCGCGACATAAATCCAACGTTTAACCGATGTAGATTCGACGTCAGGTGTTTAATGGGCAGCGTGTGCGACATTAATGTTGTCCTGAGGGCATGTGCATGGTTTATTTCTTTTTTACAGTTACTGTCGTCTGATTTGCCTGTGTAAACTACTATATATGTAAAAGAGAGGTAATAATTTCATGATGCGGCTAAACAATTAAAGCGGTTATTTGCCTTTATATGACATTCAAAATATACGAGCGTCTACATGACCTGAAGTCACTTTTGCTTGGTCACGTGCCTAAAAGGTTGAACATGTTTATTTTAGTCATACTATCTCCCTCTTGGGGAATAGGATTTTATCATGGTAGTCATACTTAAGATATACAAATATTTTATATCATCCCCTAAGCTATTTGTTAGTTATTTTATTATACCAAACACACTGGAAGGCATATGTAAATGATTATTGGCATGATTAATTTTAACAATTTTGGATAAAGTAAATAGCCTACATGCTGTCTAACGAAGAAATTTAGTATATTTGCGTGACGTCATTTAATGTGTATTGGAGTTATTAAGTAAATATTTATTTCGTTAAGTTTCTAAACAATGACACAACTTGATCACACATACATAATGCTAGATCAGTAATGATAAGCTTATTTGCTGCGTGATTATTTGCTAGTGCCACCAGATTTGACCCCAAGGGCATACTTGAAACAATCTTTGGAAAGGACCACTATGAAATGTCATGTACCAAATATATGAAAGCTTTGGGCTTTGCCGTTTCAAAGGAGGAGATTTTAAAAGTCATTTTGCTACTAAAGTCTAAACAAACCATTAGACCCCCGGAGCGTGAACAGGTTTGACCCCAGGGGCATAATTTAAACAACATTTGTAGAGGATTACTATACGGATGTTACATACCAAATATCAAACCTCTAGGCCTTGCGATTTCAGATTTTTAAAGTCATTTTGCTATTTAAGTCTATATAAACCATGTGACCCCTGGGGTGTGGTCAGATTTGATCAATGGGGCATAGTTTGAACAAACTTTGTGAAGGACCACTAAAGGATGTTACATACCAAATATGAAACCTCTGGGCCTTGCGGTTTCAGAAGAGAAGATTTTTAAAGTCGTTTTGCTATATATTCTATATAAACCATGAGACCCCCGGGGCGTGGCCAGTTTTGATCCCAGGGGCATGACTTGAGCAATCTATGTGGAGGACTACTTGAGGATGTTACATACCAAATAACATTGTGCTATATATTCCAGATAAACCATTTTTGGTCAGTTTTGACCCCCGGTCATCATTTGAACAATCTTTGTAGAGGACCACTATAGAATGTTAGATACCAATTATGAAACTTCTGGGCCTTATGGTTTCAGAGGAGATTTATAAAGTCAGTTTGCTATATATTCTATTAAAACCATGTGATCCCCGGGGCGTGGCCCGTTTAAACCACAGAGGGATAATTTGAACAATCTCTGTAGAGGACCTCTAGAGGATGTCACAAATCAAATATGAATACTTTCAGCCTTGCGATTTCATAGAAGAAGATTTTTTTTAAGTTTTCACTTTATAAATCTATTTTTAGCTCTGGTGACGTACATATTCAGCGGACCGCAAAGATTTGAACAACATTGAAAGAGGTCCACCCAATGATCATTCGTGTGAAGTTTGGTGAAAATCTGCCAAACGGTTTATGATGAGATGTTTATCTGAATGAAAAGTTTACGGTGCACGCACGCACACACGTACGCACGACGGACAACGGGCGATCACAAAAGCTCACTATGAGCACTTTGTGCTCAGGTGAGCTAAAAAGGTTAAACACGTTTTCCATAGTCAAAATATCTCTTTCTGCGGTAATGGGATTTTATAATTGTAGACAAACATGAGTATAAAAATGTCACACTGTGACATTACGTTTGGTCTATAGACGAAATACACAGACCGGTAAGATGAGGTATAATGACATCATTTAACGCAATGTATTCATCAGCCCACACATTATACGGAACAAGCATTCTCAAAATGTTGCCCGAAATTGGCGAACCTTTCTTGGAACAAAATATCCTTTGCACCTAAAGTTGGAAGTTAAAAACAAAACTATAACACATTCGTATTTCCATTAACTTTGACGTTTTAAAATAAAATAAAACACCAACTGTCCGCTAGTCAATTGGATCTATTAATAAAATGTCATTGATTGAATTATTACTTTTACATTATTGAAAACTGCAAGAGTATGTATTCGAAATAAAGAACGTATGTCTACATTCCAATTATTTACCATGAAGAAAAAGAGTTATCTAATTATCAAGCCCTAAATTGGATGATATTTCGTATTATCACCTTCAATGTGATGCAGGTGAAGATCGAGTACATGAGATCAGTACTAAGTCTTAAGTAAGTACTGAGTACTTAATAATTCCAAAGTACTTACGTAAGTACTGTGTGCTCAATTTATTGCCTGTAATAAAGTATACAGTTATAAACTAGTTAACACAGAAACACAACTATAAAAACATTGGACGAGCAGAGTAAACTTTCTTGCACAAGAAAACTAACAGATCAAGAAGGTGGCAATGCTCTTCTAGAAATACAAAACAACAAGAGTCCAGGTTCGGACGATATAACAGTTGAATTCCATAAATTATTCTGGAACACATCAAAATGTTAACTCATTAAACTACTACAGATAGGTATATAAAGTGAGAATGTAATATTGATCTTTTACAGAATATTTAGAGTCTAATGATAAACCGGGTCTATAGTTTTTTTTAGATTTCAAAAAATCCTTTAATAGTTTAAACCATTATTTTATCATTTAAAGTTTCCAACAATATTGAACATCTATATTTATACAATGGATAAACGCTTTCTACAATGACATACCTAGTGTGATTATTAACAATGTACATCATTTAAAATTAAGCAAGGTGTCAGACAGGGGTGCCCTCTGTCTTCCTCATTATTTATTATCGACCTTGAATTATTATTACATTATATTAATACATGAATAAAAATATATAATATATAAATAAAACACACCTTTTTGCAGACGATGCATTATATATATATATATATATATATATATATATATATATATATATATATATATTATATTTATAGTATACACAGTTCCTTAGGAAGCTTAATGGAGGCATTAGCGACTTCGAGATATCCGTAGTTCGATTTATCCGAACTCGAACGTTGTGAAATTAGCATTGGTTAACATTTAACTGTTTGTCAATACTTACATTTCGGCTGTTATTATAACAAAGACGATATTATTATATAAGTTATTATTTTAGTGTCTAATCGAATATTACATGTATTAATGTAACAGATGCAATTTACATTTTAGCACAAAAAATAACAAGTTAAACATGCACATCAACGCATTATATGAACAACCATATGAATGATATCCTAAATCACACATAATGTAAAAGTCATTTTTTATTTACAAAAGCTTTCTGTTTGGAGAGGGTGTTGAACAGATATTTGTTTTTAATAAAGCGATCAATGTCATCAAATTTGGTGTCTTATCTTCGGTACCAAGAAGCAACTCGAGGAATCTCCGGACTTTTTCACATCCCACCAATGCTTCCAGTGATGTCGTTATCAATTAACAAATAATAATTAAATTAAAAAGCACGCAACCCAGATCAAAGACTGACCTAGCGAACACGGGCTAATATGTTTGCCACGTGTGAAATGTGTGTCTGCCATTAGGCTAGTATCGGATTTGTGCTGCAGAACGTGTTGACACTTTGAGATAAACAAACAATAGTATATGTGAAAATGCAGGTAGGGAATGACAATTCACTTCGACTTTACGACTGGTCGAGTTAAAAACTTCGAGATAAACGAGAATATTTAATATGAAATAAGAAGTCAATCGGAAGTTTTTCCATGCATCGACTTAACTGGAAACTCGACTTAACCGAGTTCGAGATAACGAGGTTCAGTTGTATATTAAAGCGAGGTTTGCACATACGTTTGTTTGTTTTAAGAAATTTCATGAAATGTCTTAACCGCACAAAATTACTAAATAACTAACCAAATTATTAAATGAAAAAAGAATGATGAAATCGGATGTCTCCGCTGGGTCTCAAACATAAGCCCTCTGGATAGGAAGTCGGTGATGCTAACCATTCGGCAAAGCGGACGCACATGTATAAGGGTATATGTCAAAATCGAATAGATACACACCTCTTTTCCAAATATGGAGGACATATCATGCCGGAAAATACAACATGCTTGATGACATCCCTACTTCCAAATTACACATTGCAACTTCATTTTGTGACAAATTCAACTCTCTACATTGTAACCATAACATATTATTGGTTACAGCTGCTTCTTTCTAGAGAGTGGATATTCTTTTTTTTTCAAAGTTCCTTTTTGTACATTGAAACTACTTTAGTATTTACAACATACTCCCGATTTTATTTACATAGTCAGCAACGCATCTGCAAAGACTTTAGTTCCATCTTTTCAAAGCCTAGCATAATATAAAAAATGGGCATTTATTATTAAACTTTTCAAGATTCTAAAAGAATAATAGTTATATTTGTAGATTTATATGAATTAGTCTAAAAGGAGAACGGAAAGAAAGATAGAATTTAAAATGTAAGTTGGACAATTTCAGCAGGGACCACCCTGCCAAAAATATTTTATAGAAGGCGCCGCTCTTCGTGCAGAAATCAATAAACGGTGCTTTCTTATAAATGTAAAATGGCCGGTGTGTAGAATTACGGAAGTCCATGTATTTACCGAAATTCCCCAAAATACCCATATATCTCATTTTCAACAAAAATTGTATGGTTAATTTGTTAAAAAAATTGTATATACATTGTTTAATTGAAATAATTATTTGATTGTCCTTTAAAGCCAAGCATGTATAACTGTTGCATCATACTTATTTACGGGAAATTTAGTAATTTATTTGCTGAGCCTTGCATAGTTTATATTACTAATAATTTTATTGTGTGCAATATACATATTAACCCTTATATTACGTACTTTCAACGCTCTTGTCCTATGACAATACGTATTGTATGTCAAATGTTTTCATTTCTCAGGGACATTTATTATTATCAATATAGTTATAAGACAACAGCAATTTTATTATTTTTTAAATGTCTTGTAAATACTACAGACAATTAGTGTATATTAACATAAAAGCACATCATTTATTTAATTAGATTCATTTCAATAAAACTCAACCAATAATGTTGATTGAAGATTTTGGGTATTTAAAATTGCAGGATGTAGCGAGCAGTGTGAGCAGATCGGAAGATCGTCTCGCAATAGCCTTAACTGTACACATGTTTTGGATGAAGCGCTAACTTTATATGACTGGATACAGTGTCGAGGCCAATGCTGTAAGCCACTGAAGGGGTTATTGACACAACTTCATGTTCATCTAAATTGATCCAGAATTTGTAACATGTAACGAAAGGTGTCAACATTGATAGCATACTCAATCCAGTCGCCACTCCCAGTTGTCATCACAGGTCCAAGTCTTCCATCATAAAAACAGGCGAAATTTGTACAACGACATACAGGAATTTTGCAGGTACGAAGCCTCAAAAACTAAACTTGCCCTTTGCCAAATGTTCAAAGGCCAAGAAAATTGTTTTTTGAGATTGAATACATGTCATGATGAACGTTTATTGTTTGTTTCAGTTCTGTTGATATATTTGATCATTGCGAATGACGTTTTTTTCCAGTGTAACGTTTGATATTGGTTGCTATGACAACAATTATCAGTAAACATGTGCATGTGTACAAATGTGTGTGTATTTATTAGGCATAAAACATCATTGAATGTAAGATTGATGTTGATGTTATCGGGTTCAAGAGCTTTGTTTCTTATTCTTAACACGAACACGCTATGTGTGAACATTTTTGAAATTGTGTAATGTTATGGCTTGGAAACCAGCATTTATCTTAATAACCAACTTATATTTCAAATGTTCACTCAAAATATGCCAGAAATGTTACTTTGTATTGTCTCACTTAATTTTTCTTCTAACATTCATACACAATGTAAAAACAATACCAGCATCAATAGAAAAATCATGTTTATGTACTTTGGTTACCATGGCAACCAACACTACGAAATCGTTGTTGATCAGTTTACCTGTTGACTAATTTTAGTAGCTGATCAAATTGTATGTTAATCAGAACATAATGCAATTTTGTTAGTAGTAGGTATTCTGCAAACACTTTGAACTGCATGTAAGAAGTTAAACATTCTTACAACTGGATAAAGCTGTTTTTGTTATTTTTCCAACTAACTTTCCAACTTTCCAACTAACCGGCCACACAAAAAATGCTGTTATTTGTTATTATGAATGTCATTTCTTATGAACTTTTCAAAACTCACTTCTGGAATGTTGCTCTTTAAATAAAATGAAAGAATGTGATTTTTTAACCATAGTACGCATTTTCTCAGCCAGGGCCACACATACAGAATCCATCTGAACTTCATAAGCATGTCATATATATAGCTAAATACGCCATGGCCAGCACCAGTATCTGCATACGCTTCAACTAATGGCGAACTATCTCCACACACAGGTAATATCCTCTCTTTCAGGTGCCTTGTCCGTTCATTGTCGCCCTCAGGATGTAGACATAAAAAGGTGATTGAAATACTGTTGTTTTACTAATTAACCTGTACTAATCACGTGCAGCTGTCACATGTTTGATACGTTTGGCCGCGATAATCTTGTTTGTAACAATGATCGATCAAACTTTAATAAACACTGTAAACAACACATTTTAACACTTTTTCAAAACTATTTTAACGACGTTCTCAACAGTTGTTCCCGATTTCTTTTTTTGTGTCGATGTATCTTAATACTAAAACCGTTTTGAAAAATAGGGGTTACCGGCTTTGTTCCGGAAACATTGGGATTTAAAACGATTACCGTACCGGTCGAAGCCATTTTTTCAGTTTATGTGACTAGCAATGTTCAATTATATAAAGCGTTCATATCAAAAAACGAACAGAGATTTTTAAATGCATCTTTTTTAAACGTTTTTAAACGTTTCGTTTGGCAATATACAGGTGCAGTTAAATGATAAAACGCGCTTTATCTACAGTTACCATTTAAAATATGACTTTTAATGGAAGCTTAATGAGGTTAATTATGCATTTAATATGCCTTTGAAAACATCAATAAATATTCAAATATACGAATACCTTTTGTTCCAAACGACAATTTTGTTAAAAAATTCCATATACATTTGTCATTGTATACTGAAATTAAAACAGTCTTTAAAAATAGGGGTCACCGGCCTTTTCCCGGAAATATTGGGGTTTTAATACGGTACCTGTCGAAGCCCCGTTTTCAGTTTGGATTTTTATCAATGTTTTCAGTATATAGGAGAGTTTTGTTTTCAAACAAGGTTATGGTTTTTTCAACTGATATGTTTTCAAATGTCTTGTTTGGCAATATACAAGTGTATTTTGATAATAAAAAACGCTTAACCTACATTTACTGTCAAATTAATGAATTTGATTGGACATTTATGTAGGTCGAATGGGTACTAATAATACCTTCTGAAACGTCATTTATTATGCATCAATATTTTTTTTTCTCATCGACAGATTTTCCTGAATTTTCGCACATACATGCATCAACGTATACTTACACCAAACTATTAATAAAAAGAATGGGTCACAAAACTTGTTTGGGAAATGTTGGACTTTAGATAGGGTACGTGTATCTGTGCAGCCTTTTTCATGTTTCGTGTTTACGTTGCCAAAATGGAATGGAGATATTTAATGGAATAAAGAACTAATTTGTTTGGCAATACATTGTACACGTGTGTTTTTTATTATTATAATGCTTTATGAACTTTTAACCATTGACTGAAACTTGGTGACTTACAATGACTTATAGTTATTTATTGCAATTAGTATATTGTAGCCTATATACAATAAAGAAATAATGAAGCAAAAGGTGAATTTAACCCAATTATTTTCTTTTTGTTGCGAACATTTTTAAACAACCGTGTTGTTAAAGATTGTGTATATGGCATTTGTGACAAATTCTGTCGAATGGTTTACTTAAGTCAAAATAATCAATACTTGTGACTTCCTTTTCATTAGGATAGTGACCGGTAAAAGGCATTATTGGATTTCCTGGTGTCGCTCAGCTCATCAAAGTGCAAATCACAATGCCAAAAATACAATGTCAGAACAACGTCAGAACAACGTCCTTTGCATTGTGTCGTCAAATACTATACGACATTTAAACATGGATAAACTTGTGTTCCTAAGCTAGCCTATCAAACAGTGCCCAAATAATTTAAAGAATGGACACGCATGAATATATTTTGACAAGATTTCTCATCAAACTTTAGTGCGCACGGTTAACCATATGGTTAATGCAAATTCGACAAACTTTTATAATCGATTATGCGTACTTGCTTCTATTGGTTTCTTTGCATTATCTCGATGGTGCCTTAATTCGTCGTTTCCATCTCCTTGATTGAGTGCTTGCACAATTTTTGCCGACAGTTCTTTCTCTTGATTTGTTTCTTTCAGTAGGATATTCATATTCTAAACTCAATTTTCAACAAATATTATGGAAAAGCAATAGTATTTCAAACCTATGACAACTTGAATTAGCTGGAATATTCGTAACTGGCATCATTTTAATCCAATTCCTGCACGGCTAATAGCATCGTTTTTACTTCTGCAAAACCACACTATATTTGTATGGACTACCATATAACAATAACATTTGAAAACATTATCTTAACTTAAATAATACAGAGTATATTGATTGTTATTGTGAAAGCAACTGGCATTAATTGAAAACAAAATATAAACAAGCGTTAAAAAAAAGATCATTTGATAGCGTATTTACATTTTGCATTTCCTTATTACACAATGTTTTATTAAATCTGAGTTATACCTAAATATAATTCTGATTTCATATACTCGGTCCTTACAGTTTTAACTATATTTGATTATGATTCAACGTGTATTTCCTTATTTTAATTTGATTTTGAAGATTACAGTATCTTTATCATTGAATTTGTTAATGTATTTACGTTCACTTATGTCTTGAACTGTCTTGTCGGTGGAGGTTACAATTCTGTGTGTACCCTGAGTTACCACTTCAATGCCTCGAATAACTTGATTGAATTCCACAAGTTCCTATAAAGAAATCGACAGCAACAATAAATGAACGATATTTCCCAATAACAAGTGTTGTACGATCCATGTATAGCTCATTAATTTTTATATGAATACAAATTGAAAGATGCAACACGAGTACCTTCCTAAGGCTTTCAAAAGCTTCTGATTTTGACGACATTGCATGTGTTAGTTTCATCAGATCTTTTGATTGTTCAAACAAAGCGTTGGCTGACCTATCATTGGCCAATTTAATTGTTTCCATGTTACTTTTAATTGCACTAAATCGTTCTGCTATACATCTCATATGTTGATCTTGTACAACGGCTAAGTTGGATACTTGTTCCATTAGTTTCTTGGTATACACGTCGCTGTTGTCTGTGTGTTTCCACAATTATATACCTTAAGGTTTCTTTGTGAGCTTGTGTTTCTTCGCCAATGTTTACTTCAATTTGGTTTTTCTCCAACTAAAGAAATATACTAGCATTTACAATGTATTCTAGAATTTTGACCGTTCGTATTAATCCTAAGACTTAACAATAAAAAAACTTAATAAAATCTGAGCTCATGTAAAGTATCGAAATATTTTAATTGATAAAAATGGTAGGTTTAATATCCGTATCAAGTATAATCAAATAAGAAGCAATAAATAATTATTATTTCACTAATATATATTGGTATATTCTTTCTTAATTTATCACGTTGTACAATGCAAACCTAAGGTAGTAAAGTATTAATGTATCCGATAAATGAGAGCACAAAAAAATAACAGTGTACATATATTAAACACAGTAAACTGAAATTATTTATATATTCAATTACTGTATCTTAGCCCATACAGCATTTACTTTTTGTTTTGCGGCCAGAAAAAGCATCATGAGTGTTATGTAAAGTCAACAAATTCCAGAAACTAGTACATGCATTTCATAAACTATAAATAAAACATAATTCATTTACCTTTTTTAGTTTATCCAACTGAATTTTTATTTCCGATTGGTAACATTGAAATACTCGAAATTTGAGCATGTCCTTCACGTTTATAACAATATTCTTCAACGTGTCATCACACAGGCTCATTTTATCAGAATGGAATATACGGTTGCGATCAACTCGAACCTTCAGTCATAAATTATTAAGAACTATCAATTGTATCTATTATACAAATTAAAGTAGATCTATGTACAGTTTAATGATACGTATTTAGCCAAACCTAATAACTATGTAATACGCTAAAAACAATACACGCGTTTACTCTAAGTTCTGTATAATTCTCTCCTAAAGGTGATATCACATCATTCGCAATATTGCTATTGATCAAATTAAATGGCGAACTTAAGCAGCCATATTTCTCGGTATTCAACAATACGCGATAGATAGTTCACCAACTACCTGACACATTGTCAAAACCACATTTTACCAGATTTCATCCTTCTACGTCCTGAGAGCAGTTGGTGAAGACGTGCTTATGACGTTCATCTAAACTGTCTCAAAATAAAGACCGCACATGGACACATGCAAACAAACTGATTAAAACTATCCGGAAAACGCTCGTCTTGGACGTCATATCACATAGGTGCATGATCATGTACATATGCATTTTAGTAACACAAAATACAAAAAGTCGTTGTCGACTTTATTAGGACTGTTTACACATCAGTATCTGCTTTATATTGATCGGTATATCGTACATGTAATTTAAAAACGACATAGCTAAAACTGAATTAGTATACATGATTTTTAAAATGTTACATTAGACGTTAATCCCACCGGACCACCTCAGCACATATAACATATTGGGAAGTTTATTTGTACATGGCACGCTATTTGTTGTCGGCCATAGGTTGGTTCACGAACCCTTTATTTGCTTTTGTATGTAGTAATAACAATAATAATAATAATAAAAAAAATAATAATAATAATCATCATCATCGTCATCATCATCATCATCATAGTAATAGACCTTAATGCATGCACTAGAAATATACAAATATGCCAGAAATAATGATATGTTGTTTTCAGAGTGACCCATGAATATGCTTTGAACAAGATGGCATGCATTTCTTCAATCCAGAGAAGCAACAACATACATGAACTTGAATTGACTGATATTAATACTGCCACTAAATATGTATTTCATGACTTTTCTTAGAATATAAAATAACATTAAGGTTCTGCAATTTAAACAGCGAGGATTGTAAGCTTCAGTTGCAGATTTCCACAGCCTTAAATGCAAACATAAACAATTGTGAAATGCCAAATTTGTTTTACAATTCTAGCAAAATCAATTTCCTTCACTGAAGTATTTCTAAAATAACACCCTTTTGTAATCTTCAAAGAAAGGGAGAAATAGGAAAACAAATGAATATTTAAGCAAATAGATTTCTTTTTTCTGGAAAAAGTTACCACATTTGGTTTGTTGTCTGAATTGATTTTTTTTATATTGTTGAATAAATAATTCATAAGATTACCAGATGATTTTTTATGGTTGCTATATTTACTAATGGGAAAATGTGTACACAAAATCCATGCAGGAAAAATAAGGGACATTAACATTCATATTTAGTTTAATACTATTTACACATGTATTTTGACAATGAATTAATAATTAATCTGTTTCCAGAGTAGAATCATAACTGGGTGTCTTTTTGAGAAAGACCATTCAAATGCTCCATTAATATGGATCATACTCAGAATCGCTCAATCAAAAGGCAGACACCATATCCATTACACATGATTATACCTCTGCAACTCATGAAAAATTCACAATTTTTATCTCAAACTGACAGGCACAATAAAAAACATGTGTCTACCAATTTGTATTTCTGAGCAACAACCTGTGTATACATGTACAATATGGCCAGAATGGAAAAATGGAGGCCACATTATAATACAGTGAAATCAGTCCACCATGCCTTAGTAACCTGGTTACACATTAATAAATAGATAAATGCTTTGAAGACCTCCAGTGGCCAACCTTTAAAAGGCTAGAACAATGTAAAAACCTTCTATATTACATGGTATATCATATTTGCATTCAGAATTGTATGCGTATTGCAAACAAGAAAGTTAAAACAAAGTGTGGTGTGTACAGTTTTATAACAAACACAACTATATATATATAGTTTTATAGCAAACACAACTATATATATAGTTATATAGCAAACACAACTATATATATATAGTTTTATAGCAAACACAACTATATATATATAGTTATATAGCAAACACAACTATATATATATAGTTTTATAGCAAACACAACTATATATATATAGTTTTATAGCAAACACAACTATATATATATAGTTTTATAGCAAACACAACTATATATATATAGTTTTATAGCAAACACAACTATATATATATAGTTTTATAGCAAACAAAACTATATATATATAGTTATATATATATATATATATATATGTATATGTATATTCTTTTTTAAGTTATTACGTATATCTTCGCATAATAACGCGTTTAGGTTTACGTTATAACGTGTTTGTTTTGCGTTAAAACGTGTTTCTTTGCGTAATTACGTGTTTAGTTTTACGTAATAACGTGTTTATGTTACGTTAGTGCGTGTTTGTCTGCATTAATACGAGTTTAGGTGTACGTTATTATGTGTTTCTCCACGTTATACCGAGTTTAGTCTTACGTTACATGTTACATGTCACTCGCTTCTTTGAAGTAAAAGGACTTGTAAATAAACGTCAAACAGCAACAATAACATCATTTATGAAAAAAAAAAATCGAATTATCAGTCGAATTATCAGCGCTATTTATTCATACACGATACTTTAAAATATATATATGGATTTGCAAACGATCGAATATTGCGCTAAATTTAACAACGCTAATAACCATTTATTGACAATAAATTTACGTGTGGCTTGATACTTGGTACGATCCTAAAAAACGACAGTGTATGTCAAGAAAAAGTTGTTTTTTGCAAAGCAGCAAAGGGTGATGTACACTGCGATTTCAAGGCAAATTCATGTTAACGTTTCAGAAAACACGAAACCTATTTGTAACTTCGAACAAATTGAAACTAGTTAATCGCTACCTTCATAGATAACACGTTAAATCAGAATACCACTCTTAAATGCATTTGTAAATTTGATGATAACAATCGGATGTGGTAAAGATAAGTTTTCTGAATAACTGAGATTTTGTGATTTATGTTAGGTAAATATGATACTTTAGCAATTTAGGGAGCGTAAATGTACATGTGCACGTGAGCATACATAGTTGGCTAATTTGTGTGGAATATTTTAACAGCTGATTTTAAACTGTTTGTTTCGTGTTATGGGCCTTCAATGATTTATTTCGAATTACCAGACGGTCAAATAACAGTTTGCTTGAAATATGATATTTACTATCAATGTATCATGTTTATTTCATATGTTCAGAGGTATTTGTATTAACGTTTCCCTTTGCATAGCATAATTACATGTATACTTACATATGGGTACAACATAATTTAAGTCTATAATGGTTTGAATGGATGAGTTAAGAATAATGGGTATATCTTAATGAAAAAATGTCATGCATTAATGTAAATGAGGGATACTGGGAAGGGACTGCAGATATAAAACGAAACCATGCATATTGATTTAAAGAAGAGACAATTTAAATTTAAACGAAACTATGTTAATTGAAACAAGAGACTATGCAAAAAACACGATGAAGAAACACAACAATTGTGTGCCGGAAAGACGTATCATATTCTAAGTAATAGTTAACGCATATTAACATATTAGAAAAATCGTATTGTTTAAGACCATTCTTAACCAATAAGCGAGCGCAGCAAAGCGAGCTCCTGCGAAGTCAATTAGATTTTACTTCATATGTTCTAACTTATTTAGAATATAACCTACATTTTGATTGGTCGCTCGCATATGCATCATTCGGCCACGCATAGTAGATATCCAAATATGTTAATATTGTCTATGTATTCTGAGAAGTTGAGGTTCCAATCAGCCAATCAAAAGCCAGATATATCATCCGTTAAAAGCATGCTCTTAATGATTGAGTGTTACACTTTATGAAGGTTATCCAGCCATTTTATTAAATCAATATGTGGGTTGTGTTCTAAATATGAGTGGCGTGAATACTTGACATGTCCAATCTGTTTACAGAATATCAGCTTATAATATTACAAAATGTTACCGGCGACGCAGGTAACTAGTAAGCGCTACATTAATGCTAGGTTCCCACTTTCACGATTCGCGTCACGATCGAAATCATGGACCAATCGTGGTGATCGTATTAGATATGATCAGATCTTAACAGATCTTGAGGTCAGTCGTGGCAATCGCGTTAATCGTAGACAAATATTTGAACGGATAAAAAATTCTCTACGATTAACACGATCAACTGCGATCAATTTTCAATCGGAATCATCGTATCAGATCTTATTGCATCATAACAAAGCGCGACAAATCTTATCTAATCGTGCACCCAAATCGTGGTGATGGGGATCGATCGTAGGCAAGAAAAAACACCCCGCTCTGTTAAGATTCGTTGCGATATCAAGTCAGTAGTCAGTCGGGCTGTATTAATATCATTCGGGTCCAGTCGTAGCTCCAATCGTGATCTCCATCCATCACGATCGTGAAATACATCGTGAACACAGTCGTATCCTATCTTAACGGAGCGCATATATTAGTGATAAGCGTTTCGGAACTTATCTGTGCGTACCAGAACGTCCTAATTCGCGGGACCCAACCGGGTTGATCGTGTCATATCGAGACCCAATCGTGGACTCGACCGAAACAATCCCAACGGAACGTATGTAATCGTATCTGAGCTGGATTTCAGACCATGTCAGATCGTGACACCAGTAATTGACAAATCGTGACCAAATCGCAACAGAGCGCAAAACATCGTTATAAAACGTATGGAATCGCATCACATCGTATCCAAGCCTAATATTTCAGAGAAATACCACGATCAGCTACGAGTGGTCAATCGCCGCGTTCGTGACGGATCGCACGATAGTGGAAACCTAGCATAATCATTTACACATTCGATATGCTCCATGCATATTACCGTCGCATAAGTTGTCAAATGATATTTCGCATACATATAAACTTCGGTAATAAATCAGTGAACTGATTAAAGTGTGTCAGTAATCTTTATATTAAACTGATCAGTACAAATATAATGAAATGTGTTTATATCAAAATATCTGAACGAAAATGTATTAATATCATTCGGGTCCAGTCGTAGCTCCAATCCTGATCTCCATCCATCACGATCGTGAAATACATCGTGAACACAGTCGTATCCTATCTTAACGGAGCGCATATATTCGTGATAAGCGTTTCGGAACTTATCTGTGCGTACCAGAACGTCCTAATTCGCGGGACCCAATCGGGTTGATCGTGTCATATCGAGACCCAATCGTGGACTCGACCGAAACAATCCCAACGGCACGTATGTAATCGTATCTGAGCTGGATTTCAGACCGTGTCAGATCGTGACACCAGTAATTGACAATTCGTGACCAAATCGCAACAGAGCGCAAAACATCGTTATAAAACGTATGGAATCGCATCACATCGTATCCAAGCCTAATATTTCAGAGAAATACCACGATCAGCTACGAGTGGTCAATCGCCGCGTTCGTGACGGATCGCACGATAGTGGAAACCTAGCATAATCATTTACACATTCG
The DNA here is from genome assembly GCA_027627225.1 of Congeria kusceri. NCBI lineage: Eukaryota > Metazoa > Mollusca > Bivalvia > Myida > Dreissenidae > Congeria > Congeria kusceri. The sequence continues at coordinate 60,807,580 of CM051026.1, read as the reverse complement.
ATATGCTCCATGCATATTACCGTCGCATAAGTTGTCAAATGATATTTCGCCTACATATAAACTTCGGTAATAAATCAGAGAACTGATTAAAGTGTGTCAGTAATCTTTATATTAAACTGATCAGTACAAATATAATGAAATGTGTTTATATCAAAATATCTGAACGAAAATGTATTAATATCATTCGGGTCCAGTCGTAGCTCCAATCGTGATCTCCATCCATCACGATCGTGAAATACATCGTGAACACAGTCGTATCCTATCTTAACGGAGCGCATATATTCGTGATAAGCGTTTCGGAACTTATCTGTGCGTACCAGAACGTCCTAATTCGCGGGACCCAACCGGGTTGATCGTGTTATATCGAGACCCAATCGTGGACTCGACCGAAACAATCCCAACGGAACGTATGTAATCGTATCTGAGCTGGATTTCAGACCGTGTCAGATCGTGACACCAGTAATTGACAAATCGTGACCAAATCGCAACAGAGCGCAAAACATCGTTATAAAACGTATGGAATCGCATCACATCGTATCCAAGCCTAATATTTCAGAGAAATACCACGATCAGCTACGAGTGGTCAATCGCCGCGTTCGTGACGGATCGCACGATAGTGGAAACCTAGCATAATCATTTACACATTCGATATGCTCCATGCATATTACCGTCGCATAAGTTGTCAAATGATATTTCGCATACATATAAACTTCGGTAATAAATCAGTGAACTGATTAAAGTGTGTCAGTAATCTTTATATTAAACTGATCAGTACAAATATAATGAAATGTGTTTATATCAAAATATCTGAACGAAAATGTATTAATATCATTCGGGTCCAGTCGTAGCTCCAATCGTGATCTCCATCCATCACGATCGTGAAATACATCGTGAACACAGTCGTATCCTATCTTAACGGAGCGCATATATTCGTGATAAGCGTTTCGGAACTTATCTGTGCGTACCAGAACGTCCTAATTCGCGGGACCCAACCGGGTTGATCGTGTTATATCGAGACCCAATCGTGGACTCGACCGAAACAATCCCAACGGAACGTATGTAATCGTATCTGAGCTGGATTTCAGACCGTGTCAGATCGTGACACCAGTAATTGACAAATCGTGACCAAATCGCAACAGAGCGCAAAACATCGTTATAAAACGTATGGAATCGCATCACATCGTATCCAAGCCTAATATTTCAGAGAAATACCACGATCAGCTACGAGTGGTCAATCGCCGCGTTCGTGGCGGATCGCACGATAGTGGAAACCTAGCATAATCATTTATACATTCGATATGCTCCATGCATATTACCGTCGCATATGTTGTCAAATGATATTTCGCATACATATAAACTTCGGTAATAAATCAGTGAACTGATTAAAGTGTGTCAGTAATCTTTATATTAAACTGATCAGTACAAATATAATGAAATGTGTATATATCAAAATGTCTGAACGAAAATGTATAATGTTTGCGAGGCATAATGCATAAAGCATCGTCGAATAATATGCCAAACAATGTCTAGCAATATAAGGACACACGGCAATATATGAGTGGTTGTGTGTCCCTGTAATATAATTGTATAGTATGTTATCACTAGTTTACCAGATAAGGTACACCAGTTGCGAAACAAGCTCTCGAGTACACGCTTAAATTACATTCGCACGTGTGGTTATTTATAAACAAATGTGTTACATATGCAATATACATGTTTTAAAACATATACTGCGTTTGTTCATAATATGCCCATAATATATGTCACCGAATCCCTTAATCTTACTCACGAGCAAAGCAAACGCTTTCCTTGCACACCAGGGATGTGGTAAGAACATTAAAGCAGTTTCGCGATTGCAATGATAAAAGCAACCGTTACGATGTAATCAAATAATAAACACCACGAGGAAAGGTTCTCTTTTAATAAATCTGATGTATACAACAGTATCAAATCCATACGTTCTAAATGCTGACAAATGTATGCATTATTATTTCGCGATCATTTGTTTCATCGCTGACATTAAATAAAGCGTTCTAATTCTAGACATGTCAAACGGTTCCTCGTTTCATTTGCTCGTGAATAAGATTAAGTTACTTCGGGGGTATATATTTTGGACTGTTATGAGAAAGTACATTTTATGTTTTTACGACATTTATAGTGTTGTTTTAAATAACAACACGTGCGAGCACCGTAGACGTAATTCACCATGCCTGTTTAAGCCATTTTGCTTAAAAATGTTTTCCTTTCTTTTAGAAAATGATCCCAGCAAATGGGATACTGGTCTGCATTGCTACACTTTCAATTAGTAATATTATTACAACAGCTGCGGGAGATTCGCATGCAATCCCTCTGCATTGCGCCAAAACATCCCAGCAAGGGAAGGACATCGAATTACGTATCGAAACCAACTCAACATTTACCTGCAAGTTTATTTCTCGGGCATCAAATGCTACCATTGAAGTTGTACAATGCATAGATGGCGTTCAAGACTGCATTAATGAGAATGTGTCTTTTACAGGTAATATCTATAATGTAGTAGCAGTAGTTCTAGTGTTATAGTGCTAGAAGCAGTAGTACTAATTCTAGTAGTAGTAGTAGTAGTAGTAGTTGTTGTTGTTGTTGTTGCTGTTGTTTTAGTAGTATTAGTATTAGTATTAGTAGTAGTAGTAGTAGTAGTAATAGTAGTAGTAGTAGTAGTAGTAGTAGTAGAAGTAGTAGTAGTAGTAGTAAACATATATTATGAAACACCCTGTAGTAAGAGTGAAGAAACATGAGCACGTGAACTTGTCCATCTCGGTATTTTGGTGAAGTATTTTGTTCACAAAATCATTGGAATTATGGACCTTTCTCGCCAAAAAATTATATTTTGGACTTTTGTCGCGTGTAACTCGAAAAGTATTTCTGCATACAACCTTATAAAAATAGTCATCAGCATGTGAACTTGAGCACCTCGGTATGTTGGTTCAGTTGGCCCTTTCTTTTTTTTAAAAAAAATGACATTTTTGGAATTGTGTCGCGTGTTACTCAAAACTTAACTTTGCTAGAGTGCAGAAACTTTATAAACATTTTCATCAGCACGTGAACTTGTGCACCTGTGTATAGTAATTGCTAAGGGTTTCTTGACAACCACCGGAATGTGGGTGCAAACTTTGGACAAATGTTTAGTTGGAAAGAAAATTTACTATCGGAGTTATGTTATGGAAAACAAGTTCTAATTTGGCAAATGTATGTGTATTTACTACGGATGACATTATGATATGCACTTTAATGGATAACACGTATATCTTCTGTTTATTTCCAAAGAAGGCTGTCGTTTTAATATGATCAATACATAGTGATTGGAATACAAGGCCGTCAGTAATATAATATATCTCTTGGATATGTCAATTTTATAGTAACAATTTGATTTACTAGTTCTAATAGACAACACTTGAAATATTATGGAATTTTATATATGTCTTAGAAACAAACTGCATTACAAAAAATACGAATCGCAAATTTGCAATTGAAAATTGCATGTCGATGATCTAAAGTAGCAATAGGGATAATTCATGTTCATAAATTTCATAAGTGAGTTACCTTGGTCTTTAATTTATTGAATTGTGTTGAAAATATGTGTTTACAGGCACTAACGTTTGTATTAACGGACTATGAGTATAATCTTAAACGAATTATTGCAATTTAGTATTGATTTTTGTTATGCTAAGTATTGAAATATAGAAAATAGTAAATACCACTCTGGCAGTTCATTGGTTCCCGATTCAATACAGTCAACAATACCGGACTCATAACTGTCCCGTAAGATTGTCCAATCAATGTAAAAAGAAAACATAGTAAAAAAAAAAAGCAAAACAGAAAAAGAAAGTGTGTTGATTTCGGCGTGAGATCGTATTTTATTTCACTCCATATCATTTAAAATATTTTTGTTTCACTCGTAGCTGATCTGCTCGTGAAAATATCCTTTTCTATGATAACACTCATGTAATAAAATACGATCTTACACCAAAATCAACAAATATCCTTTAAATACCAGACACCATCTCAAATAAACTTGTGTACTACGCATCACATTTTATATATGTGTGTTAACATTTGAAACAACTAAGTTGCACCCTTTGTCACAAAATAGCAAACCACTACAGTCGATGCAGCACTTTGATTTGTAAAAGAGTACAGATGCTGATTTCAGTGTCTTTTAGTTGGTGTATATGTAAATGGGGTGTCAATATATTGACCGTCTTGACAGTCGTCATCATTTGATACAAAACGATATTTACGAATAGAAAAAATGAAAACAATATAATCTGATTTTGAATGATTAAACATATGTAAATAACAATCAGAAATTCATGAAATTCATAAATTTAAGGCTGTGTGAATTAGCCGTTTTTTGCAAGAATGCGCAAAATTAGACTCCACAAAATAAATTATTATTATTATTACTATTTATTTTTTATCCATATTATTATGATTATGATTATGATGATGATGATGATTATTAGTATGATTATTATTATTATTATTATTATTATTATTATTATTATTATTATTATTATTGATATCAATATTATTATGATTATTATTATTGTTATTATTATTATTACTATTATTATTATTAGCATTATTATTATTATTATTATTATTATTATTTAAGATTTTATTAAGTTTTCCACCTATAGATAACGCGAGTACCTTTTGATTTGTTGTTGTTGTTGTGGTTTCATTTCCAACACATAATGATTTTTAAATCTATTTTCCGGAAATGTCAATCACGATCGGATCCTTCCGGTTCCGTGATATTAGTCATTGGTTCCGTGTTTCAGTAACGACAAACAATGCTAAGCGCAACTGCTAACAGGGAACAACATTCTTGCATTCAATAGAACCCAAAGAAATTATGATGGAAAGTAAATAGGTGTAAATACAACGGTCAACGCGAAACAAAACGTCGCCGTTAAGCACGTCGATACGTCCATTTAATTACCATTATTTAACACGTAAACTTAATAATTTTATAATAAATGTTGTTGAAAACAATGTTGCTATAGTAAATAAGTATATATTTCAATATTTTTACTTGAAAACGTGATGGTAAGCATTTGTAAAAACTTGAAAAGGTTAATAATTTATACCAATCTAGTTACTGCAAAATAACAGTTGAAAGTGACAAAAAAAACAACAGCAAAACAGTTAACAACATTTTTGACGAGTGAAACAACAAGTGACAGCCAATTGACATAATAGTTTATTCTTATTGCTTTCAATGCAATCTTGAAATGAAACTGAAAATTCAATTCAGTGATCATATAGATCTAAGCCTACATCGCAAAGTAATATGTTGATCTATGTTAAAACATATGTATTTATCATCTTACATTTTAATACATGTATAACTATACTATATAATTTCACTGTCAATTCACCAAATATTTTCGGAGTTTTCTGCAACAGGGTATTACAAATTACGTCAAATATAACTTATCTACCCACTTGCAGCCACTCTCAACCACTCACACAGATGGGCAAAGTCGCATAAATGATGCAATCTGAATACGTCACTTGTAACTGTCAATACGTCATAAAAGTGTGTCGTTTTTAATGTCAGTCGTTATGGTACAAGTTGCATTGCCTCGTTAAAGCAACTGCGTCTGGTAACATAAAGTTGTGGTTAAAAACACTTTGTAAAGTATTTATAATACCACCAGTGTTAAACAATTTAGCTCTTGGTATACTTTATTTAACTCATAAATCCAATTACTTAAGTATTAGTCACTGATCGAATTAAATATCCACGAAACGTTTACCTACTAAAATGTCCCTTGAGACTAAAAATGACAGAGTCTATTGCATTATAATTACATAGGGTGTAATAGTGATATTATAAAAAATGTAGTATATTTTGTATCGAGATTTATTTGTTTTCTAAAGGAGTAGTACATCCCACTAGCCAATTGATTGTTCAAACTCTAATCAATTGCTTAACTTGTTAGAACATCTGCAACATAACTATTTTATCAAATGGCGAATTCCACTATAATAACATGGAAAAAACAGTTTTAATTATGTTTCCTAAAAATGTGTATGGCATTAAATTTGAAAGGGCATCAAGAGAAAATACAACATTTATTAGGAAGAAATAACACAGTTTTAATATCATATAATATTTTCCACATTATGCGTTATCTAAAACAACGCGGATCGTGGAATACATCATTAAACAATCAACTCGAACCCCTCAGTCATGTAATATTCCCTATATATACATTGAATATATATGTATAATTATATCTACATGTACATACATCAATTACATGAAGTTAATGGTCTTTAAAAAAAAATGAAGAAAAACCATTTGTTCACAGAACTAATTTTGATCATTTTGTAACTGTTCAATAAAAAGTTTATTGATCAGCTTGCCTGGTTCGAAGTATCAAATGAGAGCCTTACAGATGATGCAGTAAAGAAAAAAAAACCTTTACAAATATTACATCTTTTTAATGAAATTATAGTCTAATTATGTTTGGTTTTCCCGACCTAGGCAGTGCCTTAATGAATTTATTATTATCTGTTTCAAATAAGCATGACGTTAATCGTACGTCATTAGTTGCTATGTTGAGGATTTGGGATCTTTTGGAAGACACACTTGTGAGCTGTTACGATCCCTTCACAAAAGGTTATGGTGCAAATCTAGAGATGCCCAATGAGTGTGTACAGCAAAATACTACGTCTTCAGGTTTGTTTGTTTTTGTGTGCATGATACATGTGTAACTGCACTCCTTTTTGTATGTGGGAATTCTGTTTGTAGATAATTGAGTGTAAGTAAGTTCTGTTCCAAAATGAGATTAAGATAACATATACACATTTATAGCCTTTATACCTATATACTTTAGGTGAAGATGTAACAGACATTACATTCCAACATAACTGTGGCAAAACCGGGAACATAACAGACACAATACTGGGTGTCTGTGCCTGTATTGGAGTTTGTATTGTGGTTTGTATTGTGGATACTGGGTGTCTGTGCCTGTATTGGAGTTTGTATTGTGGTTTGTATTGTGGATACTGGGTGTCTGTGCCTGTATTGGAGTTTGTATTGTGGTTTGTATTGTGGATACTGGGTGTCTGTGCCTGTATTGGAGTTTGCATTGTAGTTTGTATTGTGGATACTGGGTGTCTGTGCCTGTATTGGAGTTTGTATTGTGGTTTGTATTGTGGATACTGGGTGTCTGTGCCTGTATTGGAGTTTGTATTGTGGTTTGTATTGTGGATACTGGGTGTCTGTGCCTGTATTGTAGTTTGTATTGTGGTTTGTATTGTGGATACTGGGTGTCTGTGCCTGTATTGGAGTTTGTATTGTGGTTTGTATTGTGGATACTGGGTGTCTGTGCCTGTATTGGAGTTTGTATTGTGGTTTGTATTGTGGATACTGGGTGTATGTGCCTGTATTGGAGTTTGTATTGTGGTTTGTATTGTGGATACTGGGTGTCTGTGCCTGTATTGGAGTTTGTATTGTGGTTTGTATTGTGGATACTGGGTGTCTGTGCCTGTATTGGAGTTTGTATTGTGGTTTGTATTGTGGATACTGGGTGTCAGCGCCTGTATTGGAGTTTGTATTGTGGTTTGTATTGTGGTTGCAATGATGAAATGTCGTAAACGAAGGCAGACAGGTAAACCCACAAGTAAATATTCATTAGAGTAAATGTTCAAACAAGAGATACGAGTTCAAACTCTTTATGGCTGTTTTCGCTGAAAGTAATTCCAGTAGGCCTGAAAGAACTGAAATAAATTGATTTTGGTTTTATTTCGAAATATACATAACTAATAATGTATTTTAATAAAACATTCATAAACAAATATTTTGCATTTCGTGATTACATTTCCACTTCGCTATCAATAGAGAAAACGCAGTCTGTAGTAAATTCATTTTTCAATTAAAGACCAACACATAACGAACGGTTTGTCTGATTAATATTAACACAAATAATTCAAAAATATATTAAAACAAAATGTAAAAAAAATCCAAGTATAAGAACCTGCCAGAAATGAAACACTTACTGTTGTTTTCTAAATTGTTTCAATTAATACGGAACGTGTTTTACATATGCAAATATTTTCGTTTTTGTAACTAAAGTCCCACGTTGAAGGACATGAAAGCATGTTTGTTGACAATTACTACGCATGTAGATGCAATTCCATAGATGCAATTCCATTTTGTACGTGTGACCACATTAAGCATAAAGAACCATACTCGTATAACAAAATAATAATTTGAAACCATTTGTTTTAATGTATAGCATACATTTTATTGGTGATTATCGTTGTTTACACCATCTGATACACGTATTTGAACTTCCTTACGTATATAGTTTACGTTGCAAATTATCTACAGACGATTGGTTCATGTTTACCTTAACTTTCGTTAGATGCAACAATGGTGTGCCGTTCTTTTGCATAATCAGATGATCCACTATTGACCGAAAAGGTACAGAATTAATATATTCGAGTACATGCAATTCAAAAGTGTTTCAAATTTAACATAAGTAAACTTAGTGACGTTGAATGTAACACGCTCCTGACAATTGTATTAAGTAACCCTACGCTAATTTTATTTGTTGTAGCAATCTATGCGTTAAGGCAGACTTAACAGCTATCAATTTATCATTATGCCTAAACAAATACATTTAAAAGTTTCAAATGTTATTTGAATTTTTTTTTTATTCATTGCAATTCTGGTGTAAAGATAATTCATTTCTTCCAAACACTAATATTACGCAACACTGTTTATACACACATGTATAATATAAAAAGGACATGCACTATTAAAAGTAAAATATATAGTGAAATTCCTAAAGGAACACGTGGTGTGATGGTTGTACAAAAAAATGAAATGCATTACATCTTTTCGGACAAAAAAGGAATTAAACACCAGTATTAAAACAAACCGTGTATCTTGAGATATGTACATTGTACATAGTACCATATATTTGTGACACAATCAGGTTCATGTTAACATATATATGTCAACAAACTATAAATTGTAATATCTTTTCAGGATCCGCAAATTCCAATTTCGTCACTGTCGAAGTCGACACTCGGTAAAACTACTTATCGGTCATAATTATTTCGTTAGTCGTGTACAATAAAACCCATGCAATTGCGTTTCATATGTTTGTGGACTGTTTAGTTAAAACATTTTACATAACAAGAAATCAGAAAATTAGGTTTGAAATATTTATACGACTATTGTGTTTACCTGGTTCGTTGACATGCATGTCAAGTACAGCATTAATGTAGCTAACGTTAAAAGACAAATAATTTAAAGCGGACGATTTTATAAGGTTATTCTCAACAACAACAACATCAACAACAGTGTTCTGTTCTATTGCTATACTGGTAAGCACACATTTATGATGTAAATTAAGTCGTGATGCTACAAATATCGTTTAATTATATATAAAGGTGTGATAATTATTCAAAAAGTACGATACACTAAATTTCTTTGATACGAGTATCGAATACAGTACTGCAGCTCTATCTTAAATGTATAAACTCAATGTCCATGGAGTAGCATGTATCCGTACAAAAACACTTTTATTTTAGATGTGGAAAAGGACCCAGCGTCTATACCGGGTAATATGGTTTATTTAGTGGTGTATAAACTAACAAACGATATTTTTCAAAAATGTGAATAAATGTGAGGATAGATATGTAAAGTGCAACAGTTAATACTGCTGATATCGATAACAATTTATATATAAACCAATGTGCTGTAAAACCAATAAACATATTAAACGATTGTCACAAACCCAGAGCCCGTATTCTTACGTATTAAGTCTAAGATTGGTGATTATGGTCCCTGATACATTTTGAATTGCTATGGATAAATGTACGTGTAACATATAATATATATTAAAAGGTTGTAATACTTACATTTTGAACTCATCCCCAACTTATGTTGACGGATTAATATCCATTAATCGAACATTACAAGCACATTACTAGATTATTTTGTGCAAAAAAGGTTAACCGTGAAACACACAATATTAAATTGCCATGATTGGTAATAATAGTATATTAATAGGTATATGTTTAATATTTGTGGAAACTTCCATTCTTCAAGTTTCCTCCGTTGCATCAATGGACAATGTATTTGAACGCAATCGCGTATTCATTATTTTAACGTACAATATATGTACATCTCAACACATGTATAATTACACTAATTGCACAAACTTAATATGTTACATAATTAATAATGTCATTAGTAGCCGCACAGGTTCTATAACTTGTTTGAATCGAACGGCATTTTTGGTTCACATTAACATATCGAAACGTCACAAGCGCCTCGTATTTTAATCGAACAACATTAGAAATATTGCTTATTTTAATTAGTGACATGTATACATCTAAGAGACTTTGCAATTAATTTCATATTAATATTAATACCACATGATTTTGCTTCACAAAGTTTCAATGTTGAGTTTAGAGCACAAGACGAAAATAAAGAGCAAATACAAAATGGCGCAGATTTATCATCAGCAAGAGTCATAGATGATCTGAACTTAACACGGACAATGTAAAATATTCTTTATAATAGTGTGTCTTCCCAAAATACGAAGAAGACATTATTGTGTTATTCCTCTCCACGTGCATGCCTGCCCGACTGAGGGTTGAAACAACTTATACACAAAATTTGCATTTATTTGTGTTTCCAACCAAGTTACGCACTCAGGAGATCTAATTTATCTATTGTGTATCGCTTGTTGAAATTTCCCACAATAAGTCGACGTAATTTCATCATTATTCGCGGCATTCACATTTGTCCTCTGTTTTATTACAGTGTGTCACATTTGAACATGTTTTCTTGTGTTTGTGATAATCGAAACTTCTGTATGAATAGGTTAAATATCATAATTCATGGTTGAATATATAAACAAAAAAACACACAATTCATGTAGTTGCATACACCTGAGTTTACGCATTATCTGTATTAAGCTTTACTATTTATAATAACTGAAAAATGCAAAGTGAATTCAAATTACTTATATGAAGGTGAAACACTATTACTGCGGCAGTATATTTACACTAACAACTATACCGAATTGTACCAATGTTGTCTGAAAGTAGGATAAATGAAATAAAACAATAACATTGATTATAAAAATAAAGTTTCTTTTATTTTAATGAACAAGGTATGCTGTTTGTTGAGAAGCAAAAAGAAAGGTTTCGTCAAATGATGCTATAAGCTGAATTATAGATGATGACAACAGCTTCTACAATAGCATCTCCTTTGATAAGTCAATTTTAATCAGTGTTGGCTGAAATCTCTGTTGAATCGACACGAACCTTACACTTAGAAACAACACTACAGCACGATTTTCTAAAATAAGTTTAAATGACGAATGTTGAGAAAACTCTGAAATCATGTATGCTACATGCTTTCCATTTCGAATGTAGATATAACTAGTTTGTTTAAGTATATTTCATAAAATGGACTTCTTGCAATGTAAATACAGATACATTGGGTAATACCCGGTCGTTTCCCTGACCGATTGTCTGTCTGCAATCCTGAGGATTAATCTTATTATGTTCGTAAGAATACCGATTCGGTGTGTTTCAGTACTGTTTACTTTGATTTCATCTAAACATGTGTTAAATGCGGTTAAACACTGCAGTATCCATATGCATTTTGTTGTTGTTTCCTTCTGTCATCCATATGAGTCAATTAAGGGTATGTAATCGTAGCAGTGATTATAGCATTCATATGTGCGCTCGTTTTACACAAGAGTAACTCAGTTTTTGCATAAATTTAATTTAAAAAGTTGCCATGAACGTGAGTATACAATCTTCAACATATAGGACAAAGATGCGCTTAAAAAATCACTCAGTTTTATATATTTAATTTTATACATAATTTCGTTACCACACAAATAATATACCAACTCAATTTATATATATTTGTGCAACAGATTTGCGTTTTGTTTGTGTTTAGGTATGAAAGACATTTTAATTTTATACTCGGAGGACTATGCACAACTAGGCAGAGAGGTCAAGAGCAAGATAGAAGAGTTGTTGGGCGCAACGATCAAGTAGACGTGTATGCAGATGTAGGTTTTGGACATGGCAAATTGTGTTTTGTTGATAACATGATGAATGACTACAGATGGATACTGTTTCTTGTAACTGCACGCTTCAATGAAGATTCGATACACTTATACCAAGGAGAAACAACATTAGTAAATAATTTGGACGAACTCAAACATGACGAACAATTTCGAATTGTAACATTGTTATTCGAAATTAGGCGGATAGAAATACAACATTTAAGTTGGTTGAAGACATTGCAACCTTTATATTATACAGACATTGACACGCAGAAGGTTGAGAAACTGACAGAATGGTTAAGAAGAAAGGTACCTGAGATGCATGTTAAAAGTAAGGAATAAATGACGATAAATGTTTCAACATTATTATACCCGTGTATATTCTTCAATTCATCAATTAAATCTTTCGTTATTGATTCAGAGAGTTTCTTTTCTGTTAAATATGTTGGCCAATTGGTACTGCCTGACTCTGATTTTGTTGTATAAAACCAGAGTTTCTATTTTCCGTTTGATGGCAAATTTTGAAGATTATGAAACACATCATCCATGTGCCATTGGACGGACTATGGCTAGTTTCGTATGCAGCTGTATTAATATGTTTCGATTGTGTTTACATCTACAATATAATAAACTGCATGTATACATAGTTTTTATGAGATTGAACATCAAATTTGCAAAACATGCTCTGTCATTTGCTGCTGAAGATGGAACAATACAGTGATGCAGTTTATTTCTTGTAAATATGATTTAACCATGTTGTATATGCATCTTAGTCTACCGGGACTGATGCACTTAATATACCGTATATAAAATATTGTTAGGCTATGCTTATTGGTGGTCAAAGGTTTGTGGTACATACATACACGTGTGTGTAAGGCACATTCGATTGAATATTCGTGGACTCGTATTATTGTGTGGCACGACAGCCGAGCTGCCTGAAGCCGATACAGATTCCGATAAAATCTTTGACCTGAGACCCGGTCAGCATCGTTTGAAGCTCTCAAGCTAACGTAATACTCCCACATGTCGCTAAATCTGTCCAGGTTCAAAAATACATGTGTTAGCTATTTAATCCATTGATGATATGACCTATCAGCAGGAGATGTGTATGCCTTACTCATTCACTAGCCTTTTTAAACCAACGAACGCAATTGTTATGTAATATATCGTATTGTTTACTTGGCCAACTATACATCTTCGGCAGGTAACTCACCTATGCGGCATTCAGAGAAACGGGTGTTATATGATTGAACCCACATAATGTCTCAATATTTTGTGTTTCTTTCGGGAATATTACATAAACTGTTTTCCTTCTATTATTTGGGTGATATTAATAGACTTACACGAATATAGATATGTTTGTAGCAAAAAACGGTACACAGTGATGCTTTGATTGAATGTATGTGTAGCACGAATCGATAGTCATAACAATGTAAAATCCCCGTCAATTACCATCCGGTCGTCAAAATGGAATTACTCGGGCGCGTTTTGTGTATTATGTCAAGTAAGAAGCTCGCAGTGTTTTCGTCAAAACCGCGCTTGATTTAAACATTCAGTAAGACCTGATAAAGAAGCTTAATGTAAGGTAATTATTGATATTAGTTTGGTTTGGACGTTGGAAAACATGTAAAATATTGAAATCAAGTGAGATATACAGTTCTGCGCTGTGTTCCTGTTTAACAAATAAGTCCAACCTATCTCCAAACACAATGTTCCATCCGTCTAGCTGTATACGTTACTTCATTGACTGCTTGTATTTGCCCATCGAATTATTTGAAACAATCTTATCCTTGATTTTGAGTTGATTTGGTGTGTTAAATAATGATTTATTTAATTATGTGTCTAATTATTATGCAGAAATATGTGTGTAGCCTCAGATATATGTTTTTACGTTGAGTGCACGTTACACATATTTGTATACGTGTTTGTATTGTTTTCTTATTATGTGTATAATATGTGTATGGTTACTTTAATGTTTTGATTTATTGCTTTAAAAACATTACAGTTGTATAGCCATGATAGAAATAATTGAATGAATTAATAAATACCGTTATATATTCATGTGTTTATCTCTTCTTTACGCAATAACGGAAAAAGCAAATAGATTGTTAGTAAATACTCTGTCTATATTTATGTGATGCAAAGGACTTCTTATCGAGCGGGGTTCTACATTTTTTAGAACAAAGAAATGTATTCATATTAAGCCACTTCCGTACTTTTTTTACGACAGTACGTGTCCGACGTCCTACGTCCACGTAGTGTGTTATGTGTGTATTTTGTTTAAATACTTTTGAATTATTTTAGAGTTATTTACATCATGGTTCACAGTATACGTTATAATGAACATATGCGTATACATATACATTTTAAGATATGTCATTAAATGTTCATATAGCTGATACACTTCGTAAATACGTTCAGTTTCATTTCAACATATATACGAAAACAGCTTTATGCAACTATAATTCAAATTAAACTCAGGTAATTCAAGCCATGCGAGTGAACAAAAGTTATCACGTGACAAAAACTGCGAAACGACAACAGCTTCCTTGACCGAATAATGTCAAGTCAAAGGGTATATTTGATGTTTTCTTCTTTGAATCATTTGAAATTGAAAAAAGGACTAGTGTACCGAATGCACCACTGTTTCCGCTTTCTTTCAGTATATTGTTTGTGTTCCTTGGTACTGTACATTTTGAGAACGTTCAACGCCAAATTTCGTATCGACTATGCAGATGACCATACACGATGTTAGGAAACTCGAACCTTACTTTACACATAAGTGATGTCTAGTGGATTCCATACAACAAATGCATCTCTACGAATAGTGTACCTTTTCATTTATATTGGGCCCTTTGTATTCTGAAATATGCTTAAACACTGCGAGATTAACACGAGGATAGTAGTGCAATTTCGAGTTTGAAGTTCGAGATATTTACATAAAACAGATGGAAAAAAGCTGAGGAATGTTTCCAAATTCAATAGTCAATAAAGTAGTTAGACTACAACTGTACTGCACCTAACCTAAATCATAAGCTACAGACAAAAGCCGCTGTTTGGAGGGAATGTATCCCAAACATGTATGGTAATACCTTAAACGCAGCAGTTGCACGGTGTTAAAACAAATCGGTGACCTCTCCGTTAAATATAACCTAAAACACACCCTCTCCGTTACGGTACCTGTTCCTATCCGTTAAATCCGTAGGTTTGAACGAATGAGGCGTCAAATAACAAAGAAAACAGCAGTTATGAGGTAAGTTGCTTGAAAATTTATGACGCACGGAATATTAGCATTCTTAAGCTAAGTATCAACAAGCTTTTTCTTTGTACAAATGCAATACGAAACTCAAATGAAAGAAAACAATTTCAGACAGTCTTCAACCACACATGTTTACATTTGAAATGTGTGTATATATGTGTACCGGTTTCTGTCAATTTCTGTTGAGTGCATTTCCACTGATATACCATTTGTAAAAATCACAAAAAATCAATAAATACTGTCTTAAATATGTACAAAATGACTACAGTGAGAATCACACCGTATTTGGTACCTGCAACCTTTCCGTTGTAGTTCATGAATACACGAGTTCTTATCTATACGGCTAGAGATATGGAGATGCGCTTTCTATTTTAAAATGCGCTTCAACTCAAGATGTGTAGAACTGAACCACTTCAAACAAAGCGATACACGGGATGTTCAGAAATTACCGTTCCATAGACCCTTTACGTCTCCTAAATAAACAACTCAACAACGAAATAAATTGAAAATACAGCTTGTATTTTGGTACCCATGCGTATGACCAGACGGGGTACCTATGCGTATGACCAGATGACACAGTTATAACGTATGACGAATACAAGCATGAACAATTCACCTTTTGATGCAGATTTTATAAAACATAATATGAACTAACGCTCATATAGATTACACAGCAACAGCATATATTCCTGCAGATAGTCATTTCCAAGAGAAAACTTGTCAATATTTTATGTCTTAAATAAAATATAACGAAAATTAACGTGTTCGCTGGTCAGTTACGCAAAGCCGAATGGCTATTCCACAATAATTGCCGCCAACACAATACACTGAGCGCCCCCTACCGGAGACTTTCATATGCAATGGAAATTAATTTTCCTCTAATTCGCTACGCTCAAACTAGGAAAATTATATTTTATGCTTGAGGCATACCAATAACAATTATAATCTTTCTGCCAACTGATAACCGTTAACACATATTCGATTAATAATTTGGAAGCAGTTTGACATATATAAGGCTTAGAACGATGTACAGTGTATTTATCGTGAGTTCGGTACAAATAAATGTAAATGCAAAATAATGCAACAAAAGCATTTTTTCGTGAAACTTCGAGTCAGTAACACCAACACCCATGCCACCGGAAACGATCATTTGGATGTTTGCTTTGCAGACAAATATAGAATCATTTATTTTATGCTTTCCAGTAATTTATATGGAAATATCCTAAAATTGCTTATTCACTGTTTAAAACAGTGAAAATTACCACTCTGATAATATTTACCGTTTCATACTGGTTCCCAATTTAAAACAGTAAATGAAACGGACTGTCTGCGATGCCGGACTCACAATTGTCAAATGAGTCCCGCGATATTTTCCAATAAAACGCACTTAAATATTAAAATGAAAAGTAAACAAAACGATGCAAAAGCATAAAATAAAAAGAAAATGTGTTGTTTTCGGTAGAATATCGACTTTTTATTCACTCGTGATTATTGAAAATGTGTATTTTCACTCGTGGCTCGGAAACTCGTTAAAATGTAACTGTATGTGATCACTCGTGAATTAAGATCGATATTCTACCGAAACCAACAACTATCCTCTATTTAGTTCCAAATGAAAATTGTATTTATTTTATCAGATTTTGTTTTCTTTTGTTTCTAATTGAATGTTGTTGTTGGTTGTTTAATTAGTGTTTTATTTCTATAGCATCCACTTCAAAACAATGCTTAAGAATACCCTTTTGTGGTATTTAAACCTAAAACAAACATATTTTTACGCGACATTACCAGTATGGCTGGTATACTACTTTTTAGACATTTCAAAGTCATCACAACCAGGAAGTCTGAATACATTCAACATGCCCTGTCGATGCCGGAGAACAAAAAAACAACAACAGACGAATATCATGAAGATCAACCCATTTGCAGTGGGATTATACCAGTCAGGTAGCCATCGAAACAAAGCGTGATCATATGCAAAGTGTGCGTCTTATTTAAAATGACAAATGTAAGGTTACTGACAATGGTTCTCCCAACCCTATCACTGACTTACTATATACATATAATTTGTAAGTTTGGTATATTGTGTCTGGGGATCGAACTATGGGCATGGTACTCTCGAGGCTTACGCCTTTTGTTGCACCGAAATTGCAGGTTTTAACCATTCTGTACATTTTTACATTGTTTAATTATTTATAATACAATTTTGTTTATTGTTAACGTAGGGATTACGTGTTCGACAGACATATGAAAAAACAGCGCCAGTCGAAACGCAATGATGTTTAAAAGCCTGACCAGGTTTCCAGAGGATGTTTACTGGTACGAGCATTCCACAAATGTGATGAAAGTAGACTTCTTCCTACAACCAGGCTTGGTACAGATTTAAAATCATAAAATCTTGTCTACACATATGTATAGATGCAAATATATGAGAACTGAAAATGCAGTAGATAAAATTCATCCATTGTTTAATGTTGTAAATCGTATAAATAAACAGTGAATTGTTGTAACGGTATTAATTCTGCATTATAATACACAACAACATATTTCCATGCTTAACCATGTAGATAAATACAAGAAAACTTTCCAGTGCTGCTTGTACTTAAAGTTGAACAGTGCATGTTGCACAACGCAAGTGTACCATTTATAAGTGCTTGCAGAGGTCAGTGCGCTCGACTATTCGAAGTATTTAAGTTGGTACATATTTTGGAAAGTGGAAGGGGCATACATTTGTTAAAATACAAAACTGAGTTATGGCAATTAGTTCATCAAATTATTCCAAGTTTTAACCTTATGTCGTTCATAACTTATGTAGTTTCCAAATTATACGTGCTTTAAATGTAAAGTTTAACCAGAAAATCTAAGTTTGAAAGGGGCAAATTCTCAGTCAAAATGCAAAACAGAGTTATAGGGAGGTTGGCCTTGACACTGGACTTAATAACAAAGGTACGTTACTATTTTAAAGTGAATAACATATGTAGTTCTGAGGTTACAAACGTTTTGAATATAAACTTAAACCAGAACACCTATGTGAAAAGGGGCATAACTCGAACAAAATACAAAACAGAGTTATATGGAATGTTGCCCCTGACACTGGAGTTGATGCCAAAGGTATATTCCAATGTTTAAGTGAATAACTTATGTAGTTCTGCAGTTGCAAAACTTTGGAATATAAACTTTAACCATAAAATCTAAGTGAAAAAGGGACATAACTCTGTCAAAATACAAAACAGAGTTACATGGAATGTTGCCCCTGATATTGAAGTTGATGACTAAGGTGTATTCCAAATTTCAAGTTAATAACTTATGCAGTTCTGACGTTACAAGACTGTTGAATATAAACTTTAAACAGAAAATCGGAAAATTATGTTATATTTTTTTTTAATTATTATTATTAAGAAAAGTTGTTGCTTAAGTTATTGTACATTTTGTGGTTGACTGCCTGAATATGAATTAAATAAACGCTGGTAAAACAAGCAACATTTTATGGCGTTAGTAATATTTACACTAAACTTTAACAACTCGTGTAAAACACAAACACGACGTAGTACTTATTAAATCATCTTTGAGATTATTCTTCAAGCGTACGCGACATTGGTCCAAAAATAATTATTGTCATGATTTTGAATGTCAAGACCTCTTTCGGTGTCTGTACAGCGAATACTTGTGTGTAAAGGTCAACCCACAAGTTTGGCACTGGAAGAGATCTTGCTTTTCTTCTGTATGGATTAACTGTGCTGTTGTAGGTTCTTGACTGATTTAAATTCTTACCTACAGATGTTACAGGTAAATGTCTGGCCATGTACGCACGATTTTGCGTGCCTAACTAGACTGGAAGACTGGAAGCTTTGACGAATATGTTGCATTTATTGCAGATAAATCGCTTCTCTTCAGAATGAGATGACTGGTGGTCTTTAAAGCCACTTACGTACATGAAACATTTCTCACGCGTTTCGCAATGAAAGGAATATTTGTTTTTATGTGTCTTGATGTGTCTGGACAAACCAAGCTTAGTTTGAAAAGCCTTTTCACAAATATTACACGTATATGTCATGTCAGTATTTTTCTTTTGGCGTCTATTAAAGTCACTGTATTATAAAAACGCGTGCTACAAGCAACGCATTCCAACATATGTTCAGTGTACTTTATTATGACGCTGTAGACTGCCTTTATATTAGCACTTTTTCTCACAAATTGAACACTGATATCTAAGATTATTATCCGAAACCACAACGTCTTGGAGCTGGAGGTCGGGTACTTCGGCGGGATAACTAGAAGGACCCGCCAACATCAGATCAGAGGTACTCGTGGTATCGTGCTGGGTTTCCGGCTCACCGGTGTCCCGTAGATAACCAATGCCCGACTCCTCGTCCACGTCTTTGTCGGATTCCTCACTGCTCGAGTATGCGAGGAAACTTAATCCCTTGTAGCGCAATGATAAAATAATAACAAGGTAGTTAACGTATTGTTAACAAACGATTTAGAGTAGTAAGTGGGGTAACAGATTTACAACAATAACAAAACATCAATCTGGAGTACGTTGTAATTTGAAAAACAATAAACACAATTATAGTTTTGTGTGTCATTAAGTGCTTCATCTGCTCATGACCTTTTTAATTTCATTACTGTGTGAACAGATTTCTAAATTCAAAGCTTACACGTAATAAGCCATTAAAAAGAAGAATGTAAGTTATAAAAATGTAACATTGTTATTATTGCATACCATAATTTCCATTTTTTTTACATGTGTTTGAAATTCATGTGTAAGTAGTTCATGATCTTATATCTTCCACTTTAAGAGATAAGAGCGCTTAATTGAGATAGACACTACCTCATTAGAAATTTGACTTCGAAAATGGTCTTGTATTTATAAAGATTTGTAAGTTATACGTAACTTAAGTCAAAATTATTGATTTGAAACCTTTGCATATAAACATATCCCGCTTAGGTTGATTTCAAACGAGAAATAAATAAAGGTAATAAATGACTTACCAGCTGAGATGCGGTATCTATTCACCACAGTATCTGAAGTTCGAAATAACAAAGGTGTTGTTCGGTTATATTGAACTGTAACTGTTGAATAAATAATTACACGGTAATTCAACGCGGTTATGTATAGCTTCTTTAAATAATCGTACTGTTCCCTTAAGGACCCGAATAATACCACACGTCCACATATGAGATATATAAAATTGGCGAGAAAACTGCTTGAGAAAAAAATAATTGTTGCTTTTAAAGATTCTAACTGAAACCAAAAATAAAGCAAAAATATCTGTAACATAATTACAAAATAAGATGTTCGGTGGTAATTTTGAAAATAATGAATATACATTGAATTGTTAACATAAATATATTTAAACCTGACAAATGCTTGACTTGTTTGTAAGTTTAACACTTATAGTTCACGCATCCGTGCAAAGAAAATAAACACCCCATTCTGGCTTTCAATGGACGATATATAGTTAAAGCTCAGACAGACTACCCGGACACTTAACTTAAATTCCTGGATAAATTGATTCGCAAATATCAGGTCAATATGTCACAATAATATACGCAGTTTATACACGTGCAGCTATTTATAGTGCAAGAATATAGGTGGGGCACTCGAAAGTTGACATGAACAATATATTAAAAGCATTGCTTTTATACTATGAAAGTTTTTATTTGTATGCAAATTTTTATATTTTACACCAGTATGCATAACTTTATAGGAATCTATCCTCTGTGTTTGGTATGTTGCACCCCTTTTTTATTGATCAGTTGACCATGGGGTTTAATGGTGTTCCGTGTGAGATTACTCAATATCTGTGTTGGACTAAAGGACTTTCGTGGTTTGCAATTTTTTAACGGTTTCGTTTTAACACCGTGAGTTGTAAACTTTGAAAAAAATACATAACATTTTCTTTTGTATATCAAAACGTTCATCAAAATATCAAGCGTTTATTTGTCTAAATGACAAATAATACCGATGTTAATTCTTAAGTTGTATGTGTGTTGAAATACACACTTGTAGATCAGAAACAAAAAGACAAGATATCAGATATTTTTATTACTGAAATAGGATATGGGTTTTTGAAAAATAAATACCTTTAGCAACACACACATAATTGCAGAATGTTTAACTAAATTACTTAACAATAAGCTGTCGAAAACATTCTATGTAACATATTGCATTTACGTCAATGTTCAAACGCGTTAACTCGAAACATTTTCGAAATATAGCGATTGATAATGATATCAAGTCATAAAAGTATACAAGTGTTAACATAAGTGCTAATTATAAATCCATGCATTGACCTACCATTCAAATATCATCCACATGAATCTTCCAAAATTGACCTTACTCAGTAAGAACAGTCTTTTAGATGTAATACGATAATTATATTGATTGTGGCCATTTGAAACTCCTTAATGATCTATCCTTGAATAAAGTTTAAGGATATCATAGAAACACTGAAATAAAAACGTAAACCTGTTCAGGTCAGAAACGTTCTACCAGACACAATATACAGCCAGCGTATGAACCTCTAATACATGTGTTGATGGTTGTCTTAACTACACACGTCGATTTGAATTGCAGGGAGTATTTGTAAACGTTTTAGTTACATACTAGTCCAACGCGAGTTTTTTGTCCTTAGAACACATACGTTTGCGTAATTTGAAGTTTCTCAAATTACATCAAAATTATTAACGATGTGAACTCATTGTATAACAATGAGTAAACTCAAAATAGTTCACGTTTGAATTGTGTTGATAAAACATGATGTGTTGGTTTTAACTTATGTCGATAAATCAACATTTATTAAATACAATTAAACCAACATTAATATTATAAAATCTTAGAACGACATGTGATTAAAAGTAATAGCATATTTGCCTCAAACGATGATGTTCAATTACTGCTTACTATACAAATCATTTGTACCGATATATTTGTTATCTTTCCATATTTCATCGACGTATACACCCAAACGTAAATTCATTGCAGTGATTTTGTCCTAGGATACATCGTCAGAATAAACAAATAAAAAATATTATACGTTTTGTCAGTCGTCTATTGCATACATACAACTTTAACCGTGTAAAATTTTTAATCTGGGTTTAACACGTTACATTAGCGTTTAACATAAAGGGCCTTTGCCATCGAAACGTGCCTCACGGGGCAATTTCTTTAACACAATCTGAAATTTAAACTATAATGCTGGCATATAATAACGGTTAAAGCAGGGTATATAAAATATGAAAATAGTGTACGCATTCTGAGATACAAATCAATTTATAATATGGGATGTGTTTCTTTGGTCCTATTTCTGTTTACATGTTATATAATTGTGTATTATATTTTTTATTTATTTATATAATGCACAATTCTTATTAAAGCGCATCTTAATCAAATATTATAATGTATAGTTCAATAGGAAACAAATTTATCGTTGACATAGTCCCTTTAACAAGATTATGGTTGATTATATTTTCTGGCAACATTGGCCTGGCACAATTGAATATGTGATGACCTTGATTCGATATGCATCGATACCCTTGAAAGTTCCCAACGTTTATCGAGCAGTTGAACTGTGTGCTCCATTACTTTTGATGGTGAAAATAAACAATATTTTCTCAGATTTCTTTAAAATCATCTTAAGATGCCACGTGTACTTTTGATGAGACAACAACTGAACGTGGACGAGATCAAATGGTTTTCATTGTATAGACAACTTTTGAACTTGTATACTGGTTTTATTCAATTTGTTGAATATATAACTTGTTTTGGAACTTTAATCAGACCCAATTTAATGACATCAAAATACACAGAAATATGTATGTTTTTATTAATAAATCATTCAAAGCTTTCAAAAACACAGAGAGACAAAAAGAACAAGGATATCAGTGAACTGATCACCAATGCGCTGTGTCAAGAAATGGGAATGCAATGGGAAGGGAAGAAATATCCCGTATAATAATTACTATAAGAAGCACTATATAGCAATTGCAGCTATCATAAAAGGCCCATAACTGCAAAAAAACAATAAAGCTCCCCATACGGTGTCATTGAATACCAGCCAAATTGCCCGGACAGGAGTTGTGCACTATACACTTATTCCAGAATATTCAAAGGCCCATAACTTAAAGAAAAAAAAAATTGAAGCTGAACATCTTGATACTGTGCACACCTCCTCTTCAAAATAAACCGGACAAGACATATAATTATATATACTTATGTCAGACATCTGCAAAGTCCCATAGCTAAAAGAAACATAATAGGAGCGGACAGTCCTGGTAATAAGCACACCTTTTATTGCTAATGGAGCGTCCCATAAAGTTTCGTTGAATTCCGGCCAGTAGCTGCTAGGAAATAGCCCGGGCAAGACAGTGGGATTGACGGACAGATAGACGGACGGACGGACACGGCGGCGACTATATGTTCCTCGTAACTTTTCGAGGTTCGAACCCACAAATGTTTAATGTCATCTTACGAGTTTCACACTAGATTAACTAGTCGTCTATGAACGATTGACGTAAAAGCATTACATAAAACTGCCTTTCTACTTGTAATTGCGTTTTATTCCCGTAAACTACTGACGATATTTTACGAAAGTTAATTAGTGACAGATCAATGTTGATATGCATTACCATATCAATTAAAAGCTTGAGTATTCCATAAAGTTCGTTTGAAACACTGGCACGTCTATATATTGATTACCATTTATGAAAACGTTACTTGATCTGGGATCAGTTAATTAGATATTCGTTACCAACAGCTTTACTACGCATTAGTTTTAACAGATGTGATACCATATTATGTACAAATCCTCTCGGATAACTAAAATGTATCTATTTCATTATAATGCGTTTAATTATGACATGTATTTTTTTAATATCTTTTTAACGTGACCATTGTCATCCTTCGATTGATACATACTTTTAGATGTTGCACTTTGATTTTCTAGAAAACAAAAATATTTCGAATGCCTTTCTCCTTCTAAAATCCAGATGTTTTTTGCTCTCGATAGAGAACCTTTAATTTTTGTTAGTGCATACTTTCAAATTCTGTTTTCCAAAATTAGCCTATGAATAATATTAATTAATATAATAATTTAGCTCCCTTGAAATTTTTTTTTTGTTCTGTGAAACCATTTAGACCTCTACATTTTAATGAATCAATTTTAAATATATTTGTCGTTTGTAAAAATATGAATATTTCAAAATAACTGAACATATGTAACCAAAGATCTTGTTTAGTAATAACATGATGCCATGTAATATTAAAATATGATGTAAGGAGATCAAAATATAAATTATTATAAATAGTATTATATGTTTTGGGGGATTTTTAAAAAATCAAATTCAAAACAAAACAGAACTTACGAGTTCCTTTGCATAACGTTAAATATTTTGTGTTACAACAGTGTTTATCATTGTGAATATATGTCACATTAACATTTTTGTTAAAATATGTTCATCATTTTAGTCTGCATTTTTTTTTTTTACCATTTAATTGCAGATATTGTTTTGAAATGAAGTCATAATTACTAGTGTTTAGTTATTGCTCTATAATTATTTAAATATGTTACTAAATGTAACTTACAATTTAAAAAAATAGGAAATACACCTCAAGGAAACCATGAAGGCAAAATATACCAGACAAACATAATAATGTAAGCCCATACCATAATAGGACACACAAAATAAACATAAACAGTATGCGTGTAATATATGAGCTTGCGCGCATCGATAAGCGTTGCATAGCGTCGCGCGATTGTGTAGGATTTGTGAATTTACTACTAAAACTCTGTATACACAAAAATATGCATGTAAATATTTGTTTAAATGTTTTTTGTTTACTCTTCCATAAACATATTGATATAATTTTAACAATAAATTTGACAACAATAGAAAATGATGTTGTGTAATTACATATCTAAGTGTAAGAGAAATTCCGTCGATAATCCCCGTTAAAGGCACTTGTTTACATATTTTGATATTTTTTAATATGCCATTCAACGGCAAAACTGGACTAATATATGCATCTGAACTAAATATCTCAAATATTATATCGAGAAAGGCGTAAAGCAACGAAAAACATGTTGTTTCGACCGTGATTCTAACCCCAGACTTACGAATAAAAAGTCTTACGTGCTAAACACTCGGCCATTCCGATTTCTATACGGGTCAGTGTATTGTTTACTTCATGTAAGTGATTCCTGTGTTTTCAGCAATTTCAACGAAAACCAAAAAAACATTTTTTACATCGGTTCGTGAAAAAACGCTTCATAATGGTATGCATTTCAACTGATGATCACCCCTTAACGAAACGTTAGCGTGACAATGTAAGTGATAGCGTTTATTGTTTCTGCTGGACTATCTGTAACTTTAACAGTCAGTAGAGATTTGCATGTAAATTGCATAAATAGAAACCAAAGCAAAAATCGTTTGGCTGTAAAATCAAGCAGTATTGTTTTTCTATGGTTCAGATTTAAAAGGAACATACATTTTCAAAATTATAACACAATACGCAACAAATACTTACATACCGGTAAATATACGAACAATCCATGTCACTATAACGCGAGTGTATACTATTAAAATGATATATTATTGTATTTTTATAACGTTGGTATTTATAAATCATGTCGCATTAATTGTATATTAGTGTTGATCGTGTGAACACACAACTTGGAGTTAAAAATCGTTTTTCTTCATTAAGCGAACCGGCCCTGGTTTAAACGAAGTAATGTGATGCAGTTACAATTACAAATATTACGATTGTGCAAGCCTATTCGTTAGAACCATATGTTTAAGAAATAATTGACGGGTAACTGTGGGTTATTGCGGTCATAACCAACTGTTTGGAGTTCCGATGCGTAGGAATTAAACCACGCGGGCGGTAGCCCGAGTGGTTTGATAACAAGCATCGGAACGACAAACCGTTGGTTATTACCGCAATAACCAACTGTTACCCGTTAATTATTTCGATTCTAACACGATCTTATATAAAATTCGTATTTTTAAAGGTTATGAATGAGAACTATATTTATCTATAATCCGCCCATTTTCCGAGAAGAGAATTCACACGTGCGTTTCAGTGACGTCAATAAATCATAACATTTCAAAATGACGTCAGCTTTATTGATAAACATTGAGCGAATGACGTCATACTTATTGATATAATACACTGAACATATTATGCTAAAAAGCGCAAATTAAAAGCATATTAACAAAACGTAAACGTTTTTGTGAACTTAAGTATAAAATGTGTAGTACAATTGTGGTTTTATTGTGCTACATAATGCAGAAAATGATTTGTTTGTCACAATTGGCTATCGCGCGTTAAAGCACATGCATTTTACGGAACAATTTCTTCGAATTTCCGGAACTATTTTAAAAACATTAGGCTCCGCCCATTATTTGTTGCAGAATAACCCACAGGTATTTCCTTCTTTATCTATGCACCACTAGCCACGTGCCGTAGTATAATAAATTATATACGCACGTGGGCGTTGACGCGATTTAATATTCTAACGCAGGTACATGTCGTATTGCCCAGACTACATACAATATACTAACACATGTCGGGTGTTAGACTGTTGGCGGAAGCTAACGATCTTTTGAGTGGTTAACAAAACAGGTACCGCGGAAAATTTATTTTCTTTGCAGCCTCGTGTCAGTAAATCGAAACCTGAAAAATTCACGCCTGTTTTCTTACCTAATAATTATTTGAGATAATGTATGCAATGTATATTATTAGGTATATCATGCGATTTATTACAATTTAGGTATATCAAAACGTAAATGTATAAAAAATGTTACGTCTAACTAATAAAACTCCTATTTTCGATATTTGCTTGTATGTAACCGAAATATTCGCCTGGGTGTCCTGGAATAAGACCACTAAATTAATGCGCTACATCGGTTATGTTTGACTCTTTGCAAAAGTGTTATTTCTTATTACTGAGTTCTTATTCTGAATATTTTGACAACACATTACTGCAATGTATTAATTTTGAACTGTAGTATGGCAAATCGAGAGCACGCATCGTATGACATAATTTTGACTCAGTCTACTACGAATCATAACAATCCATGCTCCTAACTACAACGCTTAATCGGTTTAATTTCGTATACTATTGAATAAGAAGACAAAGTATCAAGTTTAAATGTTGACAATTGAACTTCATTCGAACAAAAGTTTCCTTTTTAGCAAAAATAATCATAATTCACATGCTTTTATTTTCTTTTGTCGCCAACAGTCTTTCTGCGCTGTCAGCGTTTTGTTTGACCGATGTTTGCTCTTTACCTAAGGCACACCTAAGACTGTGGTATCCCGATAACAATACTCGCCTAAATATAACTGAACTAAATATAAATTACGGAAATCCCAATAGTGGTTCAGAATCAACAGCGTCTAAATATTTGGTTAGTATTCGGGGAAAAATACTGTGTGTATTCAATAATAGTTGACCTAATAATTATATAAATACGAGCACATACGCTAGTGAACGAATGTTTGACGACTGTAGATAGCCGTTTACATAGTCAGTAACAAGCAACGCCGACAAATATTGTTCTGAATGGGTATCTTTTGCTGATTGTTAATAAATGTATTAAATAACGTTCAGTAAACGGAATAACAATGGCGTTTTATAATATAGTATTACATGTCATGTTCTAGAAAACAAAGTAACTGGAAAGAATAAAGTTATAGGTTGCACAAGTGTTAATCGCCCCCCCCCCCCCACCTCCCTACTCCCAATAAACATACTAGGTATGTATACCCATGTGTATAGTTGATTTAACTATTACAATAATATAAATGATTGCATACTTATGTAATTATAAGTATTTGAAGTGAAAGTCTATTCAAACCATTATTAAGATAAATTACTCATCAAAATCATAGCAAAGCTATGAAATAAATGTATATAAATAATCTAATATAGTTCTAACAATTATGATTGTCAACCTTGTACAAAGACATACGCCAGTAAATATTGTATAACTACTGTGTTACAACTATATGCTAAACGTAAACATATTTAAAAGAAATTAGGGTCGCCCTGTAACCTCTTTGTATTTTGTTCGCTAATAATGCGATATAATTTCGCCATATAAGTGACAATGAAAAACCTATAGATGTTATTAAGGATTTATCTACCGGCGATGTCTCTGACGTTTTATTATTCTTATAGTGTGTGTATAATTCGCTGTATATGCGTCTATAATATACATTATATATACTAATGACATTAATTGCAGCGAGTTCTGTCTACCGTTCACTACCTCCAGTCAACTATGGCGATTCTAATCAAGGTGACACTTTATTCTTTTTTTATATTCAGTGTAACTATTGTTCGAATATATCTATCGGACAATCGGGAATTCTATGTGCATAGATCAAAAGTTAAATTATCTCCACATAGTTCGTGCTCATATACGCTGTGTACATTGGCAACAGTCACAGCTGTATGGGCAGTGAATTGAATCCAAATAACACCACTGCCTCACGGGAACTATTGTTTGTTACCCTTTTATTATATAAACCTGCATAACGATTCGTGTTTTTTTTTCGAGTTATATTGATATTGCACAATAGTTTTTTTTTCCAGTGAAATATGGTAGGAAGCGCATTCAATAATATTCTTTTCCAGTACTCATTCATGTTCTTTAATCGTTTGATCTCAGTCAACTTGTCTTTGTCCCATTGACTTCTAAAGCGGACTGTATGGTTTAATTATTTTACATATAAAGCTTTAATGCCTAGTAAAACAATGTCCTGTAATCTTGAAAATGGATACTAGTATTTTTTCATTTCGTTTTTAATACCAATCGTACATCACACAACTAAATGTAAGATGTATTTAACACAATCGTTGTTATTCTTAGTAAAATGCGTCTCAATTGTCAAATCATGATTTAACACATGCTTTTAGAAATTTGGTATTTATCACTCTCTTATCATATACATGTAGTTGGTGCTTTTCGTGGTATACCTTGCGGTGATGATCATCATCCTACGGTTTCTGGACTTTGCAACATGGCAAGCGCCTCCAGACGATCTGATGGCAATGCCTAGCGCTAGTTTAAAGGCCATATTGGAGCACCAAGGAGATGAATATGCAAACCTGTATGAAAAACGTGAACTTGCCAGTCTGATTGAGGCTACAGGTAACGATAACCAGAATGGTGTTTGATTAATTCAGAATTTGGTTTAATATATCATGCCGTCAATGGCAGTCTTGTCAAAGGTATATGCAATTATTTTATTGTTTACTAGCATAATTTGTCTCCTTTTTTACATGGACAGCAATGAAGCCCCGAAACATCATCCCGAAAAATGGCAAAAGTGTACTATACTTTTAAAACCTAACTTATTGATTGTTTTCAATTTTGGTTATATTTCCTGCGTTGACAGAAATTACGTTTTAATTCTTACACCGAATTAATGTGTAAGCCATTTTTTATGAAAGTCAATAATTAAAAATAATTTATACATACGTTTTTATTCGTCAGTAATGAATGTAAATGCTTTCAAATATCTGTTATAAATGTTTCGACCACATTTGTAGGAACGCTATTTCATATCAAACATATTTGTGAATGTTGTTTTAATTTATGTTTACCGTATTTATATAAAGTATTGGTGTATGAACTTAATGTGTCCACTGAAATCACTTAAAATTTCAGGACCAGTATGCAATGAAGAATTGGCGATTCTACAAAAGAGCGTCAGTGAAGAAATGTCTGTAGTAAACTTCACGAGTCAACTTCACTTCTGCGAGAAAGTAATATACAAAGCATACTCAATGATATTCATGTCAATTAGAAATGTTGAAGCACATACAATAAATTATTGTAAGAAACGAGGTAACTAGCAAAGGAGTCTCCTTTACATTCAATATGGGTACGCAATGGCTATTAACACTATATGTGCATATGTACCTTTAACGAACAACACTAACTAATACTTAAATTTGTTCCATACTACTGTAACAGATATATTGCCCTAAATTCCATGTTTGTAAGTTATTACATTTATTTCATATGCTTAGATACAAAATATAAAATGTAAAACTGGCAATCTTACTTGTATGATACGAATTGCATCTACACGTATATGCTTGTATTGCTATATGAATGTATGTACTGAAATAAAAATTAGTGACACAAATGTAAAACAAAAATGGTACACTGAGTATGTTTTATGCACAAATACTTGATGCTTTGGCTTTTACATGGCGTTTAATAACGTTTATACATTTTACATACATATATGCCTATTCTGGAATGCTATAATAAACTATATTAGCAACATAATTGACATATAATTGTGTTATTTCTACAAATGTTTGTTTATAAACAGGTCCATGACGCTAGAGACAGCATGTGGCTTCTAGAAATAATCGTTGAACAGGCATTACTCTCTGACAAAGTATGGCACGCTATTCGTATGAAGTTAAGCAAGTTTGGAGTCAAATTTGGGCAGTTTCATTGTCATCATTATATGAGGTAAATGCGGTCTAACATTAGATTATACTTTTAAATTAGTGTATTCGCAAACTTTAATTTTAAATATGATAAGAAGAAGAAATGAACGTTTGATTAAGGCTCAAAATAGCACACAAAACACAGGTAACTATATAACTATCACATATAATTTTCTTAGTTATTATACTTGAACGTATGTTGTTGTCTACATTGTATATAGCGCGTATTTTGATACAGGTCGTAGTAATGTTTGACTACGATTGGATGTGATTTCTTTATATGAAAATGCTGAATGTTCGTCGATCATGTAATTATTTTTTAATGAATATATTTCTATTTGTGTTCACCGATTGCTTTTTAAAAATAATGCTTTTACACTATAGATTTTGCCAGAAAAAAAGGCTGGACCGCCTCGAGACTTATGCTAGCAACGCCTCCACATGACGAGAAAGAAACCACATTTTGTAATCCATTACCATATACCTACACGCACACTTTAGAAATTAGTGCAATATTTAAATGGTAGAAACAGAAGGTTAACCAAGGTCTAACAGTCGTAGCAGACACAGACGAGCTAACGCAGAATTGGCTTCAATTTCCCGAATTTTGAAGTCCTGAAGTGCGGGTACTCTATATATCAACAGATACAAACGTGCCTTTCTGTCTGTCTTCGTTGGCCTTTAAGTATGCAGGGCGATTGAAAATGGGAATAGTGAATGCAGACTCAGATATTAACGCAAAGGCAATGCTAGAAACATTAGAAGTGACAACATTACCATCGTATTTGATAATAACGAGACCGATGGTTTATGACTATGGTCATCGCAGAGGTGACCATATCACGTATGATGGGTTCGATTTTCTTTTGACGTCAGTTTACCCATCAATGAATAACGTGTTAAAGATGAGCTTAATATGTATTAACGTGTTTGTCTGTTTTGAGGTTTGCCTGAAAGAGGGACCTGGTTTTAAAATATTAGTTTACCTTGTTTATGTTACATGGACGTACAATTGTCACATGGATGGTAACTTGGATCTTAACGAAATTGCATTTTGTGGAAACAGTCATTTCAATTACGCTGCTACTAATTCAAAGATTGATCTTGAGTCCAAATTTCCCCATGCCGCGCAATGACATAATTTATTGCTCTAATAATCGTGCATTTCCTTTACCAATTTTGGTCTGTATGATGACTTGCATCTTCTTAGCAAAATACAATAGGAGAACAGGAGCAACTCAGGCAAATACTGAGTTTGAAGAAGATAATACTTTAGTGAATGAAGTGGAAAATAGAGAACACGAAACAGAAGAAAGACGACTGTCATTGATTAATGAAGGGGAAAGACGTGGAAACGGATTACAACGTCAACATCCGCCAGGGGCGTCTGTAAGAGAACACCGCGTTTATGCATCTGCAAACATTTTAATTACAGGAGGAGTACAACAACAGATGCAAGCTACTCCATCGGGTGTAACTGAAAACCGACATAGTAGAAATGCATTGGATATACAAATGGAAATGCGTTTCCGACAAAATGAGCCTGTACTGGTTATGGATGGAATGTACATACAGTTTGTGGGTGTGTCTTATGAATACATTAGATGTCTCCCCGTCTGGGAACATCAACTTGAAGTTACATGTAAAGGATACTGTAGAATGAAAGACAAAGATGTAAACAATTCACACATATGGACATCAACAGTCGTTGACACTATTGGAACCCCATGCACCATTTCCGGTGTTTCTAGCATTCAGAATATCAATGTAATGCGACACGCTCCTGACGGCTTTACCGTTGACTCTTCGTATTTCATTTGCATTGAGGACTATGAAAAACTCGTAAGTTTACGAGGGCTGCCGTGCAAGCATGTACTTCATGACGCCTGCGTTCTTATTGGCTTCTAAATGAGACAAGTAATCGGTTATGTCCGATTTGCCGTTATCCGTCGTATCGTTATGAGGAAATTAATATTGATCTGCAGATGGATACTGATAAATTCTGTCAAATGTTTGACAGTAACGACGAGGACTAGTAAAGGGACACACTTTTCGTATTGTGGAAAATATTACGTAAGGACTTTAAATCATTTTGATCTAAGAACTTCAAAATTATATTACAAAACCATAACATCTCTCTGGTCTTTTAGTAACGACACCTGAATTAAATTTCGGACGCTAAAGACCACTTAGACAGACAGGCCTACGCACAGTGATACGCGTTTATTAAAAAAATCAATCCAACGAAAAGAACTGATAAGTATTCCTCCTATTCATTCGTTTTGTAATGAAAACGCTTTATAAGGGTTTCCATTTCAGCTCTGTATTCCAATACAAATTATGTGGCAGGATTGTTATATCTCTTCTTTATTTATTGTATGTATTGCATATATTTATTGATTGAATATTTGACGGAAACAACAAAAAATGGAAATAATTGTCAGTCTGGGAAGAAACACAGTCAGAGAATATGTCCCAGCCTGCCTTCTGTACCACAAGGTTAACGCATGTTTTATTGTATTATTTTAATTATGAGATATATCCGACATACTTTTTATATGACATTGCTTCTTACACTGTATATGTGATGCATTAATTTACTCGTTTCACTCACCGCGCGTATAATGCTATTTTATGTATGTACTCTAGACACTTGGTGACTCATGTGGCATTTATATAAACGTAGATTTGTATAACATTTTACAATCATTCAATATGAATATACATATTACACAGAAAAGAAATGTATGTAATTGAGATAAGCTCAATTTGTATTTGATATGAAAGGAATATTTATTGATAAAATAACATTATGCAACGGGTAAATATACTGGTTTTTATGTTGATGCTTGTTTGGTTTTTGTTAACTTATTTCGTTTTAGTTTGCTTGATATATTTATATATTTTGCATATTATCTGTTACATGTATATACACATGCTCCTGGAACACGAGACATATTTGTCGCTATTTGGTCAGTGTGCATTGTTTATATACGGAGTTGTTGAATTAAATGCGATTATTATAGCTTTTATCTATGTATTAAATGGACGTTCATGACTGCGAAGAAATGGTGATAATTTGACTCAGCAAATCGTTCAGAACAAATCAATAAAATAATATTCAATAAAAATACAACTAAAGGAAGTTTTTTGTAAAGCAGAAAGCGGAAAGAGCTTGCTTTTAAACGTAATTTCTGAGTATATGTATCACAAATCTCCGTTTGTGTCAATACATGCACTGTTTTATTTGTATTTTTTTATGAAAAAAAACTGTTTATATATTTTGTTTCTGGACGAGCTGAACGATATATTTTTATCAAAACGGCCTAACCACCTTGTATATGTATAGGGCTGAATCAATGAATCAATTCATTGTATTGTATTGCAATATGTGTCTTTCAATATTATATTGGAATACATGAAATGGTATGGCAATATATTCCCACACAATCGATACTACATGCCTTTAATGAGCCATTAAAATAACTCAAAACCATATTGTGTGCTCTAAATATTAGTGCTGCATAAAATGGCATTGTCTGAACCTGGATACAATGGATTTTTTTGTGTTGTTAAAAAACAAATAAAACGAGGATGAACATTTATTGATTTCTACACCGACAGTGTCCAAACAATTTCTTGGTAATTCTCGCCCGACGACGTGTCAATATTGCAATATTTTTCTTTCCAAACCTTTTCTTTTAGATTGGAAACACGAAGGGAGAGTTTTACTTTTTTTTCCACCACCCACCCAGCAAGTTTGCCAAAAATATTTAAATAGTCAAACAAATATAAATGGCATAGCACCAGTATATTAAATACAAATGTAAGCGCAGATGAAGATATGGTAAACCTCCGCCAATATCAGTGAAATAGGAAATAATAACGACCAAACAACTCAATGACTAGTTTAATTACAATGCAGTCAAACTGATCGCTGGAACAAAAATATCAGGTACGGAGTGTCTTAGTACAGCAGCATATTTGAATACAAGTGTTTCATCTTCCTAGGAAGACTCAGTATGCAACAAAAGCCTGTGACACTCTTTGGTTTCGGAAGACTCATGATACACGCGGGTGTCCTGGTACCATGACTACACACATTCGTAAGGTCAATCGTAGTCTTAATCTCAAACATTCAATCAATTGAAATCAAAGCTAAAATGTAACAAGCATGCTTGGCATATGTTCATACCTACGCAATGTTGTTGTAGTGATTTTCAATTTAAGAAAGCTATTCGTATGATATTTAAGGAACATTTTAGCATTTCACATTATGTCTGTAAATCATCCATCAGAACAATCATACAACAATAAGCAAACGAACAAACACACAAACAAACGAACAGTATATACACAAATAACGGTAAGCTACACAACGTTAAAATATGTAAAAATGTGCGTAACAAAACAACTTAAATGTTAATACATATACGACGTTGCTTCATTATCGTTGATCAATGATTTATATCAGACACATGTCTAATAATATATTAGGTTCACGTATGTCCGCAAAACATGATAGAAAGTATCGTGATTCAAGCACATGGGCATCGGCGGCTTTAGGTAAACAGTCATCGCCTGTAAAGAGACGAAAGGAAAACATTGATTATAAGATGACACATACTCACGAATGAGGTACGCCATTTTTTCTATGACTACGAATAAAAACTAGTTTATTTCACAGCCGTCAACAAATTGTCTTTCATACTTTAATATATAAATGTATGATGACCTTTTATCAACGCACACTTGTTTTCTGAAAATACGATTTTCAATACAGATTTATAAGCAGAGTTGCTCCGCCTCCTGGTGGCCGTTTTTTTAAGGAATCAAAATGACGCGCAGAATTTGGTAGAGAGTAAACCAACAACCATTTCCCTCCTACAATATATATTTGACATAGTTTAATACTGAGATTTTCGAAACTTTCAATACAGCCATATACGAAATATATAAATAAAATATTCATTGTATGAGTGTGTGTCAAAACTTACATTGATTGTCATCAAATTTTTCACCGTGAATATAAGCATGTTTGAACTGAACACATCATTAGTAATAGCATTATTGTCGAGTCAATGTCAATGTTAAGTACGAGTATTACATGTCTTCAATCATTACACCATAACCTCTTTAAAATGTGAATGATTGAATAATACACACGTGCGTACAATTTGTCTTTCAGCAACTGTTCGGGTTGAAATGAATTTGAACATGCCTTTTTGGGATTTTCACTGCTTCGGATTATGCTTCTTGTAAATTCCGCTAATTCGTTTGTCTCTTCGAGGGCGAAATCAATAACACTTTTTTAACTGGTTTATTCGTCAAATACTGTGTCGCTGTAGTCCTTGTGTGAAAATCATGTTCGACACTTGATGTGGGAATAGGCTCAGTAAGTTGAGTAGTAGTATGGCAGGAATCCGGTATTTTATGATAGTTCAGTCATTCAGACATCAATAATATACACGTGAGTTATAACTAAATAGAACTAAACATTATACCTGTAACGATTTAGACATGGCTCTATTCGATTCGATTTCGATTTTAAATATCATATAGTTGAATAGTTCGAATAGAATCTTTTTTGTTTATACAGGCTTGTAAAGCAGTTCGGAAAGTGTCCCAATAAGCAACAGGCAATAAGTATTGCCTAGCCATTAGTAAACACAGAACGAAACTGGCTATATTAGAAACGACTCATACGAAGTAAAACACAATACACGCAACGTATCAATATTGCATGTTAATATCAACATATACATACGTTTGCTACAAAGACAGGCCATGATGACGATGAGGGTGAGGTTAAAGGTACATATTCATATATTGACGGATTGAAAAATTTTCAACTGTTTGCCACCGATTCCAAAAATTAATTAACAGCGTATACAAGGGAGCATAATAACACTACGGACCTAGAAAATGCTGTAAAAACCATTTTATTTATGAGTATTCATCAGTTGAAATTAATAAAATTATAAATCGTTTGTAACGCCAAATCATGGATTCATTTAAAGTGTTTCTGTTGTTTTCGTTGAAACTGTTGACATCACATGAAACACTTACATAAAATGAATAATGCAGGGTGCAATATAGAAGACCGAAAGGCCGAGTGGTTAAGTCCTTTTGATCCGGAGGTCCCGGAATCGAACCCCGGTGTGACCAATTTTTTTTTTTTTTTTTTTTCTAAGTAGTTTTCTTGTTATTATACTTGAGCTTTTAGGTACGATGCTGAAATCTGTCAAGTTAAGACATGTAATGGCATACTTGAGAAACTTCGTAAAACTGTGAACAAGTCCCTTTAATAGCAACCAAACTAACAACAAAAGCAGCCAATATTGTTTCAACGTCGCGATCTGCATTAGTCGACTCTTAAATATAATAAATCAAGTAATATTTTAGACGTAGATGCTCATAAGTATGCAGAATTGAATTGATAAATCACGTCAAAAGAAGGAAAGAAAAAACGAAAGAAGAAAACAATCAAATGTAAAACTAACCAGGACTTCAAGACGAAGACTGGACAAATGTTTGCAATCCATTTGCAAATATTAGTAAAAACTTTACACATTCGCAAAAAAAACACATTGTAACGAAGCAATCATTATAAAGTAATGA
The DNA here is from genome assembly GCA_027627225.1 of Congeria kusceri. NCBI lineage: Eukaryota > Metazoa > Mollusca > Bivalvia > Myida > Dreissenidae > Congeria > Congeria kusceri. The sequence goes on along the minus strand of CM051026.1, from coordinate 60,770,117 downwards.
AATATAAGTGAAATAAAATTGGTAAGTCACTGCTTTAAAACAACAAAAATAAGTACTTTGATAATTTTCACTGTTTTACACTGGTTCCCGATTAAATAAGTAAATGAAACGAACCGTAAACAATAAGGGACTCACAATTGTGAAATAACGTCATTATTTGACGTCATAACCTTATGTGTCCCGCGAAATTTTACAATTAAAACCAGTAGAATATCAATGTATATGTTAAAACACGATATGAAAAGGCATACAATAAAAGAAAATGTGTTTTTTCCTTTTTTTGATTGTATTTTATTTCACTATTGATCATGTGAAATAGATAGTTTCACTCGTGGCTGCGCCAACCGTATAATGAGGCAGAACATGTATTAAAAAATACAATTTACATGACGGATAAGATCCTTAGTCTTACGATTGTATGTGATTTTCTGAATCTACCTTTGCCTATGTTATGGAAATCAAATTAAGAAAAAAAAACAATAGAGCTAAATAATTGAAACAGAATATTACCACCAAAACAACATTGATTCCTTACCCTAATGCATACACTAAGTTCAATCAAGTAACTATTGTTCTAATTTAGATAAAGTTTACATTTTGTAAGCTCTTGTAGGACTACTTTATATGTGACGGGTCTATATATTAATTTAAAATATGTATTTAATTAATAATCCTATATGGTTTAAATACAAAATGACTTTATGTTGCTTTTGTGGGTTTTATTTTGCTAAATATTATAACATATTAAAATAAGTTAACATGCAGTTTCATGCATGTTAGTTTGTTTACAAGTACATGGCAATGTGATGGTAGTAAATTTAGAATAGAGCATTTATAAATTAAATAAAACCCAATAAAAAAGTTAAAACTCAAAACAAATTAACCTTGCATAATACAAAAATAAATCATGCTGTACATATTATTTAAATGCAGAAGTTACATTCTTGTCTTACTTCAGTTGTAATTTTGTTAACTTGTTAAGTTATTTTACAACAAATGTGGCTATTTGTCAAAAACAATCACAATTACATCATGCGTCTTATAGTTGATGATAGCCTGACAGACAATTTAGGCTACATCATTTATATATAACAATACAATAAAATACTTAAATATAAAAAAATCAACATATACAATAACAATTCAAATAGTTTAAGGACAAATGTTATAAAATAAAGTGCACTGAACAAATTTGTCCGTCTTCCTGAAGTATATACATGTAGACTGGAATTCAATCATGTGTCTACCAACAGAGCAATTTCTGAAGATATGCAAGCAGGTTGACCCACATTTGTTTAAAATTCAGAAAACATGTTTGTATGAAGGGTCCAACAATGTTGTTTGTATACTACAGTTTCAAAAGAACTGATATCCAGCGCGTTGTTTTTTTGAACTTTAGTGTGTTGACACTCACTTAAGGAAACCAGAGCAAAATAGCAGGGTGCTCCTTTTTTATTCTCCCTTGATGCAACTAGGTGCTGGTCAACACAGAAATATTGAATATCTTTTGGAATCCAATACAGTTTAGCAAATATATTTCATGACAAATGAATGGGTAATGTTGAAAACCCTTAAATAAAATAATAAAAATAATAAAAACCTTGGGTTTACCAATTTATTAGAAAATGTCAAAGAACCTGTCCAGTTTTCCAACCTGTTCCTGGTGAGCAGCACCCTGTACCCTTTTAGTTCCTATATATTTCTCTCACTGGATTCAGAATTTTCAGAATTTTAGATGTTATTTTGTATTCATTTTGAAAGCAGTAAATCCATTCTTGGTATGTATAAACATTTGATAATTCTGAATTGAAACAATAATGCCACGTAACTCCTGATGACATTATTAATAACACAATACTTTATGACAAGGTAAAGTTCTTCCAAAACAAGTGAAGCTATTTGACCAAATATCAGCTCTTCCCCACTCATTGTCGGACTGTGGCACCGCATGTTATCACACTGACAGCTCGCAGTATCTTCAGATTGATATAGGTAATCCATTGTAACAAAACGCATAATAATTCGAGTGATATCATACGATATTGTGTGCTTTCCTTTTTTTTAAGTCAACAACTCGACGAAGATAAATCCTGCAAGTACGATTTTGAAAAGTTAACATTGCGAGCCTCGTTTGACATTTGTTGATAGACAGTTTGGTCGAAATACGTTTATGTATTTGAATACAACCTTCGTTTAGATATTGTAATGTGTAGCATTTAGTATGTTGATTAAATTTTAATCGAAGCATTTGGCGATATTTTATCTTGTTACGCCGTGTTTTGCATACAATCGTTCGAAACTATTTGAAGTGGCGGGAACATCACAAATAGTTTCCTTATTAATAAACAAGTTTAAAGTTAGTATATACAATGCATTTTGAGTATGATTTTAAATAATTAAACAATAATATTGTGTTTGTTTAACAAAAAAAGTAAAAAACAAAAAATCGGGTAGGATAAATAGAATATTAGGTTATTGTCTTTTGCACATGAATTTATCCGACTCGTTCCCGAAAGGTTTATACGGCGAGGCTTACCTTTCTTCAATTCGTCGGATAGATTTAAGTACACAAAGCCACTAACCAAATATTCTCAATACAAACGATGAGTTTTGCTGAAAAATAAAACATTACAAAGTGAAAAAAGGTTAATTCAAACGAACTAGTAAATAAGTAATTAATATTACCTTTTACGGGAATGTCACTACTGAAAATATCTTCACTTGAGTAGGTTTCCAACCATTAATAGATTCCATCTAAAGTCTTATGCAAGTTGTTGATTGTCAGCACACCGCCTTTGACGGTATATTCTACCACGTATTACCTGTTACAAGGACAAGAAATGGAGTGGGCGTAGATAATTTGTATTATGTTGTTCTCGTTGGTTGTGTCAAGTAGCAGATACGACTTCACACAACCAACTCGGCTGATACAAGTTCTCAGAACACCATACTAGCATAATATTCTATATTTTTTATATCCATTTATATGACAAGTAGTTAGTTTGACATGTTAAGTTCTGGTGTTGGTGTATTTTAACCTTGTATACAAAATGCATTAGTTTATTATACAACATATGTAAAACCAGGCAGTATTGTTGTATATCTCACCTCCTACATATATGATGCAATCCGATTGGCATAAAGCTGCCAAATGACCATGGCGTATTTTCCATACACATCGGCTAAATTTCAACACTCCGTAGAAAGTAAAAACAAAATGGCGACTGCTGGATAATATGTTGTTTTGTTTATTAATGTTATATCAACTTGACTTAGCATCTTCTATATTCATATTGAAATACAGATTCAAAACAAATGTATCTTAATAGTGTGAAATAACTGTCTAAAGTGTACCAACTATAAAGTATAAAGCCATTTTACCACGTTGTTTTTGCTTTTTTAAGGTGTTTATCAATCTAAAAAATGTGTGTCTGAAAAAAGAAGTACTGCTTTGTTCTTGTCATATTTTAATAAATACATTTTGAAACGAGCATATAATTTACTTAGTTCTTGTGTTCATTTCATTCATTTTGCACGATTAGTCTAGTTACAATTTCTTAAATATCCGATGTGTATTGACACTCCATTTGTTTACTAAAGATTACGTAACTTAAATGGCATAGGTCTACTATTATTATCTGTTCCTTTGTAGACACATTGCTTACAGTCAGTTCCAGTTTGTTAAAGGGACACTCTGGAATACAATCACAATTGAATTTTGTAATAGTTTTACTATTTTTACTAATTTAAACCATGAAAGACCATTAAACAATTAAAGAAGATTTACTAAAAGCTGTTTTTATCAATATTTATGTATTACTCAATGACTTACATGGGCGTAACTATATCAAATTAAAAGAAACCAATAAAAGGTAGTCGGTGAGATATATTCGTTACACTGTTATTAACTTATGGTGTATGGGATATACACCCTCAGTGGCTTCATACAATACTCGAGCTTCGCTCTCGTATGGTATGGAGTCACTGAGTGTGCATTCGCTCTCGTATGGTATGTAGTCACTGAGGGTGTATATCGGTTACTAACAGTGTAACTAATAATATCGTACTGATTTGAAAAGGACCTTACCACATTGTGTACACACCTTTCAAATATGATCTGTGTATGTTTCCCGAATACTATTCTGGGTAATTAACCTATATACTTTATTATCGATACTCGCGTTATACATGTACGTTCAGGTGCAGGACAACGGTAAGCAGGTTTAAAGCGAATACGGACTCCCGTATTTATATTGTAACGCTCAGTCATTTTTACATGATAAAATACTTTGATTTGAATAGCAGGTTACTTTTCCGGAACTGTATTTCGCCTTGTCACCGTTGCATTTGTGTAGAAAAAACACAGTTTTGTTAGTGAACCGTCGGAATATCTACAGAGGTGTATGCCAGCGAAGTGACTGCTATTTAATTTCTCGAATGACCTCATTCCTGTGACATTCGGAAACAAATAGCAAAATCTCCCAATTTATGTAAACAATGCAACAACAAACGATTTACCTGCAATGATTTTTTATGTTCTAGTGGAATCCAAAAACCCGTTCATTTGCACAATGTAAGCTAATGCAAAATTCAAAAAGTCTAATCTCACTACAACAGCGTTATAAATTTGCAAAGCTGACCTAGTTGCGGTGACGTCATTGGTCACAACTCACATAGGGAGTGTACTCTATTGCAACTGGCATATTGGCCATTTAAACTAAAACATGGATTGTCTAAACATTGTTCAACTCGACTGAAACTGTAAGAAAAGTAAATTCACATATTAAAAAGCTTTTGTGTTTATGTTTGAGCAGCATGAGAAGATACATGTTGCACCTCTTCTTACAATTTTGATTGGAATGCAATATGACAGGTGAACCCAGTGATTCCATGTTCTGTTTTTTATAATGTTGTCGCATTGTACCCATTTCACAAATATGATTGATGCACTATGATCTACAGCGTCCGGATAATATTTATTGACTCATCTTCGTTTTCATCATCACTGCTGTCGGAGAAGGTGTTATGATTTAATAGTCCAGGCTGAGGAGATGAACTGTGTGGCATTTTCTATAATTGGTAGCTTTTGTTTTAGGTCTGATTTATTCTTCTTTTGATTTCCAGTTTGTTCTGTCATTTTCTTTAAGGCATCTTCAAATATTTCTTTACCAGACATGATTTTGCTCATTGTGTTTCTGGGTTTTTGATTTTGTTTCACTTTCAATTTTCTTTAATGTTCTTTCTTTCTGTTCGAAGATGTTAATACTGTTCACAACTTGATGATTTCCCGCAGCCAATAATTGTAATTGTATGTCCTTTCCCAGGGGTCACAGATGAGGGGCAGTATTTAAAACCAGAAACCACACAAGGTTGTTTGCGATTTACGGAAATTCCTTAATCATCTATATTGAAGATCAGATGGGGTTTATCAGTTAAATCATATTTTGTTCTTGTTTCTTTTAAATGTTTAAGGTATTTGAAAATCGTTTCTTTTGATGCCATTTTGGCTCTAGTATTATCAAGAGCCCTAGGTCTTACATCTTTTAGTTCTGGTCAGCGTTTATAGAGTGCGCGTATCCATTGAAATAATATCACATTATTGCACAGCATTATCAAATGCAATGCCAATACATTCTTTTCTAGTTTAACCGAAGTCGTAATTTTGTAGTGGAAATGGTGTCCGCCTTGCGACCGGAAGGTCCCGTGTTCAATCCCCATGCAGGGAGCTTTCTCATGATATTTCCAAATGACACAAAGTACTGGTTCTTCCCAGACAAAACGAACTCAATAGTTTTTCTATAAGACCAAGGCTTTCGATGCAATCGAGCTAAAATAAATAGGTATAAACTAAACTAGTGTAACCAGACCATATTATGCCTTTATTTTGTATTCAACTTTTTTTCTGCATCATGTGAAAACAAAGGCATAAATCCAGCTGCGCTGACAAAGTGCTTGGATGGACAAGGCCTAAAGTTCTGTCTCTAATAGTCAATTCAGGCATACTGAATAGGGCTGCAGCTTTTCTTACAGATACACCATATTTTTTACAAGTGTGTATGCATTAGAGAGTGCTGTTGGTGAGTACTGTCTATATTGTTTTCTTGGTTTGTTTTTGAATAGCCGAACATGACAACAATGAATAAAATAGAAATTCGCATTAAGAAAAAGGTCCTAAAACCATACTAATAAAATATGCTTGGTCTTTAAACTTTACACTACTGCAGTCGTCTGCTGTGTTTAATAAAGAAATGAGTAATGGTTTTAAATGTTAAAAAATGATTTTCTTTAAGGTAAGATTTACACCTATGTTTATGCCCCCACCATCAATGATGGGGGGAGGGGGCATAAAGAGTTAACCATGTCCGTGTGTGTCGCTAGCAAGAACCAGGTTCTTAAGTTAAAGGTCAAGGTCACACTTAAAGGTCAAAGGTCAAATATAAAAAAATTAAGCAATATAGCCTGTCTGGAGCATTTGAATTTTGTGATACCTCAACTTACTTCACATAATAAGAGAATACATTAGCAGAAAGTACAATATAAAAGGACAATTCTCCTTTTGCAAAATAATTGTGTATGCATATAGACAAAGCGGGGCCATGTCGAGCATCCGTGTCTGTGCACATAGTTCTAGTCTCCTCATGTGCGTTGACTTAATAGTTATCTTTTACTAAAGCCGATAGTAAAACAACATGCATCAAGCGCATGCGTGTGACGTCATCACGATATTCCCGTTCTATATGTCAACAAATATCACCGAAATGAGGTCTCCACCGGAATGAGGTGCTGGACGATAGAATGACAATTTCTTTCATAAATCTAATTTGCATACACTAACCTGACCCTGACATGTATGCATGAATAAACTAAAATATCGTTTTGATTAATATATTTTTTTCGTACTGGAATTAAGTTAGATCGATTAAAGAGTATCCGACTAAATATGCTGTTGTTGTATCATTCAACTCGTGAAAGACGTGCAGAAACACAAACAAGTATAAATATAAGAAACAATTCAAGCGCGTGATTTATGCTAATAGAGTTCACGAGTATCAGGTTAATGTTTGCGAGCTATAACATAACTTAACTATGCAAACATGTAAGCTATTATGGGTGTATAGGCCTATATTAGGTCAGAATGATACATACCTATGCATATATCTTGCATTGCAAACAATACTGAATTTAGTGTACGAAACGTTAAAATGGTGACTTTAATGTATACATATAACCCATCGATGATTGATTTATTTAAGTTGAGCTTAATATTTAGTCACGTGCTTCTTTGCTTTGAGATTGGCGTATTGCAGGGACGAGTTGTTCATATATTAATTCACCTTGGATATGTTTTATGTATGTACAGTTGTATGCACATTTTCGTATTGGTGTTAACTTGGGGTGTATTGACATGAAATTGTGTATGCATTATTATATAAATTACTCTCGTACCATGCGGAGACTTACATTGAGGCATAGTGACCTATTATATTGCTGTAATAATGGTGCATTTCCTTTCACAATTTTTGTTTGTATGATAACATGCACGCAACACACCAAAGATTCGAGTATTTTAGAATTTTAGAGTGTGTTTTATTTTTCCTTTTCAACACGGAAAATTCCATTGTCATGTTATTTCAGGCTCAACAAATACAATTTCCATGCATACACTAATTACCTGATTGCTGATTGGTAACGTACTTTGTTCTGTATTAAAGATTATATATTAAACAACCCAATACAGTTAATAACCATAGACTTAACTTTTAAATGGAAGAAAAGTTAATAACAAAATACATTATTGAAAAACGCATACTCGGTTCCTGTATAAACACAAACGACTATTCAGCTGTACCCGAACGTTGTTTTAGGTTACACAACACTATTAAACCATGCAACATTCGACACTCGAAACTGTGTTTATTCGATGTTTGTATGTGTCCTTGTTCGTGTTTATCTGTCTGCTTTTAAGTTATATTATTACTTCCATATGATTGTTTTGTAAATAACTGATATACATTACCGTTCATAACACTTTAACAGAAAATCCGAAACAAATTCAGTCCATATTAGTAGTATCGATGTACCGCAATTGCAATGTGTTTAAAGTTGTTCACAATCGGTTTTATTCAGTGTCAAATAGTGTTTAAAGATTTTTTTGTAAGATCTCAAGCATTGACATCGCGGTCCCAGCACTGAAAACAATTTTGTCAATACATCTTTTGATACAATGGCTACATACTGCATATCCTCATTTTTGCACATGTCATACTGAACAATCTCGCTTATCCCAGTTATGTCGTTTGATGAAAATAGATAATCTCGTCCGAAGGACGGTTGCTGATTAATACTAATCGGAAATTATCCAATTGAAACCGACGGTTTATGATCGATATGTTGTTATCTTTATGACATCTTTCCAACCTCACTGCCTAATAGATGCACATTGCGACATACATGTACTGATCTCGTGTACTTGTATTGGTATTTTCTTTGTTAAATTATCCCGATAAGAATTTAAATCCTCGCTTCATTTGTTTAATTATTTCAAATTATATTGTAGTACAGGGCAGTCGAACATTAAGAAATATGTCACTATAATGACTAACTTCAAATTTATCATTATTATAATAATAATAATCATCATCATCATCATCATCATCAACATCATCATCATATTTATTAAATCAATATAATGTAGTTTTGGGTGGTATATACATATAGGATCTGACGAGTTGTCATTGCATACCATATTTTATTAAACGAGTTCAGGAATTGTTTTAGTAAGCGAGCCTCTGGCTCATTCATGTCAACGACCACCATTGTAGATTGTCCATTAATGAACGATATACAGAAGGTGCATACCAATGTGAACGTGTCTGTCCTTGAGCTATACATTATATGCCGATGAATTTACCAGTAGATATGTATCGCTCCGCTTTTCTGTTTGCCCAGGGCTGTTTGTGCAAGGGTTTGAAATATATCGATTGGATTATGCAACCATGTGCTATAATTTACACTGAAAAATAAGCCTAAAACTGGTCAACTCACTCCGTGTTTGACAAGTATTCACTGGTCAATTTTGTTGTGAACACTTAATTTCGTTACACCTATGATGTTGCTAACTTTCATTTTGGCGCAATGACGATGCAGATTTTAGAGCAAGACATTCGAAGTTATAATTAAAAGTTGTTTGATTCAAGCGCGTTGGCCCAGCTGTTATCACCAGTGAAACCGCCATCGCCTCGCCTTGCTGCTGTAAACAGATATACAACATGAACACCTTTCATTATAAGATGACAATGGCGCATCTGCACGAATGTGAGAATCACTGTTTTCTATGACATCGAATGAAATAAACAAATGTCATATACTTTAATTAACATATTGTTTTCTTACTGCATACTATAATATATACAAATATAATCGCCTGAATATATAATGACTTGGTTTCTGACAGGACGATTTTCAATCTAGCCTGATCATAAAAATTGTTCTGGCTCCTGGTGTTTATTAAGGGTTCCAAATGACTCGATGAGTCTGGTAGGGGTTAAACAAAGGAAAATATCCCTGATATATTTGAAATAGCTTTACTCGTTTCACTCATGAACATTTTCAAAACTGTCAATATTGCATTACACGAAGTATATAAACTGTTTAGTAGACATTAATGTGTCAACACTTACAGTGTTTGTCTGTATTCTTCTCACCGCAGTTAGAAGCAGGTATACACTGAAAACATAACATTATAGCTGATGAGTCAATGGTCTTACACAATCATCACTAATCATTAATACAATTGTGGGCCTTGATTTGCAAACCTAATTATTGCATTGCTTCAATCTTCGAATCAAAACCTATTGAATTTGGATAATTGAAAACTACTGATTTGAGTGTTTTAAACGCTTACTTTTCTAAAACCTGCAATTTCCACTCTGGTTTCATCTTACAAAGAACATACCTTTTTTGGAGGTTCACCGCCATGGTTTATGCTCATATTATTTAACACTTGTCCACCTTTCAAGCCGCTTTGCTGTCCAGATTTAGTAATACATCGAGCTGGTTGATTCTTTATTTCTATTTCTGCTGTGTGTGATTCCTCGGCAACTCTAGAGTATATAGTCTTGCTTATGTGGGTGCTATGTCCGGAATCCTATATTATAATGAACATTTACAAAGAACTCATAATATGAGAAAACGTTTACATATTTAAAGTAGTGTATGCGTATGATGCGTCTGAATAATACTTATATCTTACCAAAATAATGTACATTAAATTATAACAAAATGGACTGATACATGTAACCGTCTCCGTGGCCTAGTGGTTAGGGCGTTCGCCTACGGAGCGGGAGGTCGAGGGTTCGAGTCCAACACAGGGCGAGTTATGATATGGCCGGTTGCCTACCCAGCAGCTAGTTAAATCAAGGGGTACCGATTGCCTTCCTGCCAAGCGCCCGGCATATAGGATAGGAATCGGGAGTAAAGATGTTCATCAGTGAAGGTGTCTCATAAGTAAAAACTGGCTGGCCCTAAATCGCGAGGGGTTACACTATATTAAACAAACACTTTACTTTACTTTACTGTAACGAATGGAAAACAATATAGTGTTTCCAAACCAACAATCGAGGCATAATGCATATTAATATTCACATTGTTAGGTTCCAGCATATAGGCTTACAGTTTGACCGGTCAAGAGAAAAGTGTATAGAATTAATATATTATAAAAACGACTTTGACAGTTACTTGTGTATTGAACACTGTACAAAATGTGTCTTTCTATCAAATTCTAACCGTTATTAAAGGTGCTGTACTAGTTGCGTTCGGAGCATCTTCAGTGCGAGAGTGAACGGTGTCAGCACATTCACAATCCCTACTCTCTTCCTGTGAGCTATTAAGGCAGCGTTTAAAGGATCTGGACTTTCCAGTAAGCTAACAATACAAACAAAGTCAATTCACTTTGGACGAATGCGCCCTGTTTTACGATAGTTTATGGTTTCCGGTACGTAATGCAATTCAAACTGAAAGCCTATATTAATTACATTAATCAACTACATTATCTTGAAAAACATAAAAAGCAAGCAGGTGCCTTCACCAGGTCTCGAATCTACGACTTGCTGACAATCAGTATATTTAGTTAAAGGGGCATATCGCCGGTATACCGCATGCAAATAGACGTATATTAAAACAATACAATTATATATTTTTATCAGAGACATTTATTTAATTATTATCAATATATTGATGAAATCGTTTAAAAATGTTTATGGAAAGCCTACTACTACTAGTACTACTACTACTACTACTACTACTACTACTACTACTACTACTACTACTACTACTACTACTACTACTACTACAGCAACTACTACTACTATTACTACTACTACTACTACTACTAATATTACTACTACTACTACTACTACTACTACTACTACTACTACACAAGTTTGCGTGCCCGCGAAAGTGTCACCAGTGACCACGGTTTATAATATAAAATATATGTTTGACTAAAATGTTTACATAATAAAAGAACATTGCTTTTATCAATGCTTCAATATAACGTCTCTGCTAATGAACATTATTCGATACGCTCCTTTAAATGCCTTTCTCTATCATTTATTTATATCTATCTATTAATACTACTTTATTCGATTTGAAAGAAAAATCAGATAAAAAATCAGATACTTCAACCCAAATTGTATTAAAACTGCCCTTATATAGTGCAAGTTGAAAAAAAAACCACTAATGTATGTTAAAATATATAACAGCAGGTAACTGAAAACAATGCGATGTATAACAGTGTGTTCTACTTGCCACCCACATGTTTCCTGTGTACACACACAGCAATGACGACGATGAACGCAATGCAAACTAGAATTCCAATTACGACTGCCAAAATGTATCCAATGCTTGGCTTTTCATTAGTTGATCCTTAAACAGATATAAGACAAGTTCTATTTTAATCGACGATGCAGGCGTTCGTAACTGTATAGCCCCTGATAAAGCGCCTTGTCCCAATGTTAATGTGTAGCAGTCAGAAAGAAATCAACGACAGGATAAACACCTAAAACAAAACATTCTCGATAGAAATAAAGAAATAAAGGAAGTTTTCGAACTCTTTGAAGTAAGCGTAAGAAATTAAATGTTTACGAATTGTATGAAAAATGTAATGCATACATATTTACACAAACAGAAAACTAGCATTGCTATACACATAAATGCAATTCACCAATACAAATGGATGTTGCAACGCTGTCCACTATCATTATCAACATCTCTGAACCGCAGTATTGTATTGTTTACAAAAAAACAAACCTTGTGTCCAAGGTTCAGCACACCCTTGTGGAAGTTCAACATTATCAAGCGAATCTGGATAGTAAGTTTCAAAACATGTATATGTCCCATACATGTTTTCTGTTAGATTCATTATCGTCAATTGCCCGCCAGTTGACGTGAGGCTGATGCTGTACAGCCCTGTCATATGAAATAAATGAACACGTAATGGTCCGAGAACACTTTTTACAATATCTCTTAAAATTGGACAGTGAACCAGATTACATGCTATTTGGAATAAACCCAATTCTAAATATTATTATGTTCATGCTTTTTAGAAAAATAAATATAATAAAGTAAAATTAATTAAACTATATGTACAAAAGAGTGTCAACTTAAACTATTTACACCGAACATATGTGTTATTCTGTTACAGCTGCAATTCTGACTATGCATATATTTCATTAATACAAATGGTATTTATGGGGAGAGTCGATTTATACATCATATACGTGTTTAGAATCCAAAATGCTATATAATACCTAAACAGATAGTGCTCAAAAGTATTTCAAAAACATTTATTTTCTTAAGCCAATGTAGTTGTCTGAATGGTTATCGGTCTCTTGACATCAAATGATGATGTGAACAGTGAAACATTAAATTTAATTGAACACATTTCTACAAAAGTTGATATAGTTATTTTTCCATGAGCTACACGTATTCAAAGTTCATACATATATGTACACTTTATGTAATTGCGAACACTCACAGTTTGTAAAGCGCTAACACCAAGCTCTGTATTAAATGTTAACTATTTACTATTTACAGTGCAACAATTAACTTCCCCCGTGTTTAATGGTTTTGTTTATAAAACTATCAGACACATTTTAATAAATGTTCGAGTATTGTTTGAAGACGCAGTAAATATGTATTAGTATTCTAGGTCAAAATATGCGTTACATGTAAAATTATCTAAACTGTTGTATCATGTTTGGAATTCGTGACAGAGCAAATACAATTGTAAACCTAAATCCGTGACAATTCATTTTAAGTATATACACATATTAAATGTACATGTTTAAATGTTTACCTTGGAATGAATGGTCCATTAAAAAGCACGATGACGCAACAAATAAGCATTCTGCTATTCTAACCGATTTGTCAGATAACCAGCTTTTAAAATTTAACGTTAGGTCGGTTGTGTTTGTGTCGCATTGAATTTGAAGATTCCCCGTGTCAGAAGTAGAACAATTAAGATGAATTTCCAGCGAGACATCCAGCACTGCAAACAGAGCACGTGTAAGTAAGAAAGTTATATGCACAAGCGATGAAACTGTATTAATAATACATGTAATTTAATTGAGGCTAAATATTCCCATTTAAGTTTAAGTTTAGTTTAAACCTATTTAGTTCAGCCCAATTGCATCGAAACCCAAAGGCAAATTGAGGCACTCTCGAGTCCGTTTTCTGGATAGAACAAGTACTTTGGGTCTTTTGGGAAGATATTGAGAACGCTCCCAGAGAGGAGATAGAACCCGAGAACTCCCGTTCGCTAGGAGGACACCATATCCACCACGCAACCGCGACCATTTTAAACTTGCAGTTCACAAATGCATCCTTCTAATCAACTGAAAATGTTTGAAAGTAATAATTATTATGCCTGTCTCAATCTAAATGCTTGTCTATTTATAATTAAAATTGTATGAAGTTGAAACTTTAGTACGCATAAATGTTAATCTAACGGTATGCAAATGTAAATATATATTGCTTACAGTTTGTATTAGCTTTACATTTATTTCGTTTTATTTCACACAGATATTTTAATATTCTAATGATTGATGCATGCTTTAAAGTGAAATTCTCCGATTGTATGTAGATTTCATATGTAGAATGGCAACTACTGTATATTTCGCACATCCGCTGTTTAAGGTTGTACATATAAGTATAAAATGGCTTTAATTGGGTGTATCGACGGTATTTCCCATAAATATAGACCCGTATTAAAACAAGACATGTTCCCATTTTTCACGACCATATTGCTCTAATAGCAATAATATATTCGTGTTTTTGTTGAGAAAAGAATATATACAATATCTAAACACATTTTTTTCGATGCACGGTCCCAGCAGATTTCGAACTCACGCCTTAAAATCGCGCACTTCAATGAAAACTTTCCTACGCTACAGTACACTTACAGTGAAAACATCATTACTGGTGTATTTTCTTTCTCAAGAATACCGCATATAATTATGCTCCTTTTAATTGTTGCATGCCAAATAATTGTTGTGTTAGTAAACACCTTTAACGTTGATAATCGTTTATCAATAACATAAAGATATAATTATCAGATAGATGACCAATATAAAATTACACAGATTATGCATATTGATACACCTACTTATAGAAAGTACAACCAGTCCAATGTAGATTGCCGATGCAGTCGACATTTCCTAAAACAAGATAAAAATATTACATATTACTACAGAAAGGTATGTGCTCCAAGTTTCCAAAAGAAACGTGCACACACAATCTCCAAACAGCGTGCAGAACTGTATCTGAAATTCCAAAAACATGCATTTCCTACTTTACACCATGCGTTTACTCCCAATTTGATTTCTCTTCAATTGGAAAAGGTGCCTTATAATCAATATGATGAACAGGGGCATTGAGTGATTTTCTAGGTCAGGTTCCTCCAGTTGTTTGATGCTGAAGGATCCCTTTCGTGATATAATAGAGTTGTTGCTGTATTTAAAATAGTTGGAAGCAATGGAATCGAAGTTGGCATTTGGGTTAAAGATTATTGTTACCAAGTTAACAGTTTGGAAATAGTCATCCATCTTGTTTTTCATTAAATGCATACATAAGGGTAGTTTCTTAAAGTACAATAGTATGACATTTAATGCTCAAAATTAAGTATATTAATCACGCAGAAATGTCTATTTAGATGAAGGCTGTCGCGTAATTTTTGGGATTCATGTAAATAAAATATCAATAAAGTGTTATGAATAAACGATATTTAATTATATTAAAATATGACGAAATGAATACACTAATTGGCTAGTGTCGGTGAAAGAAAATGATTTACTGGGTCTGCAAATTGTTATATCGGGAGTTTAACCCGATATATTATTCCGTCATGGTAGATACACATTCTCAATCCACGTCACTAACATATTGTTCACTCAATTTACACTTCCTAGAATATTAAATAAAACACATAGTCACCGTATATTAATAAGGCATGTCCACACTTTTGGGTTTTGCATTTGTAGTGCATGCATCATTTATATTGTTGTATCAACATATAATCACCCTGATACATACTACAAACGAACATGTACATGCGTTTACTAACATTACTGCGCATTAATTGTGTAATTCGCATGTACATTTTCAACATAATACATATCGTACGAACCTAATATATAATCCTTTGTTTTTATAAACACTCTGGTTTAACAAAGAGATAACTATGCAACTACAGTTAAAAATAAATAATGGTTACTTTTCGACTTTGATCATTGATAACATATCTGATCATTACTAGCACGTGCATTAGGATACGATAGGCTGATTAAATATATGCATACACTCAACAAATGTTGTCACGCAGTTATAAACTAGGCATTATTAGAAATTGTTGTAATTTCTTTATTAATAAAAATATTTGTCTGAGCCATGGTAAACACGAAATTATTTCGTATAATTTCCAATATTTTGGTATCAACACATACATGTATAACTCAAATATAACTCAATCATAGCTGACATTTCGAGCTCAAATTCTTATAAATAAAGAATTTAAAATATATTAATTTCCATTTCATTTCATTTGGTGTGTTTTAACTTTTGTTGAGTGTACACGAATAACTGTACTGGACACGATGAACTTTGTGATCGTTTATTAGTAAAATTTAACATCATGCGTAAGCGGATTTAAAATCGTTTTTTTTTCAATAGAACGGTTCCACACTGAGTCTTTTAAAATACAGATGATCTTGAATGTATTTTACAAGGTAAGACAATAGTACCAAAATAAATTCATGTATAATCTAGAAATGTGTCCACATACACGGATGCCCCCACGTATGCAGCCTTTTATCCATGACGCCGTTTTGTCTATATGTACAAAACCTATTTTGCAAAAGTGGAATTTTCCTTTTACATTGTAATTTTCTGCTTATGTATTGTCTTATTATTTGAAGAAAGTTAGGTATCACAAATTTCTAGTCAAATATTTTCGTCCTGACAAAATAAATAAAAAAGGGCAGTAATTAAAAGCCAGTTTCATGCAGGCGACACACCATTTGGTTATGGCTATTTCTGCCAATGTATCTAAAAATCCCTGCAAGAATGACAATATTATGCTCTTGACTATAATTTGATCTTTGACCTTGATACGTGACCTTGGCCTTTCCGCTACAGACCTGGTTCTTAAACGCAATATGCCGCCTCATAATGCTTATCACTGCCAACTTATTTGAAAATACTTCCAGGCCGGACAAAATTATGCTTTGGAGAGAGTCCATGATGTTATTTTTTACATTCGTTCTTTGACCTATAAAGTGACCTTGACCTTGGATCTATTTCGTGTGCGCGACTCACCGTTTAATAATGGTTCTCAATTCTGCTCAGTTATTTGAAAATCCTTCAATCTGGATAAAGTTTTCGCATGGACAAGAATTGTACAAGGCCTTTGGCCTTTTAGCATGACCTTGACTTTGGACCAAATGAACCTGGTTCTTGCATACGACATACTGCCTTATAATGCTTATCACTTCTGCAAATAATTTAAATATAATTCCCTTCTGGACAAAATTATGCTCTTGACATTGTCTAAAGCTTAAATTCTTATATTTGACATTTGAGCCTTAACTGTGACCTTGACCTTCAACCAAAGGACCTGATGTTGCGCGCGACAAACTGTCTCACCATGCTTAACATGTCTGCCAATTTATTTGAAAATCCTTCCCAGGTGGAAAAAATTACGCTCCGGAGAGTGTATATGGCTTTAAATATTATATTTGCGCTTTGACCTTAAGTTTGACCTTGACATTTCACCTTTAAATGTGACTGATATTTGACCTAGAAGCACATATCTTGCACGCGACACACCGTTTCAACATGCTTAGCACTTCTACCAAGTTATTTGAAACTCCATAAATGCTGGACAAAATTATGCTCCGGATATGGTATATGGCTTAAATTCTTATATTTGACATTTGACCTTTATGTGTGACGTTGACCTTTGACCTAGGGACCTAGTTATTTCGCGCGACACACTATCTCATTATACTTCTGTTATTTGACAACCATCCAATGCTGGACAAAGTTAATGTCCGGACAAGAATCTGAACATACGTACACACGTACACTACGTACATTCGTAAGTTCCCACGCGAGGATTAAAAGCTATATGCCTCCATTAATGATGGTGGGGGCATAATAAGCGAATAGCATGGCTTGTTTTGTTGAATGTCAAGTGAATTTCAAATGTTGTTCCGCTAATTGAAACAGATGCCGGAAAACTAATGGATGATAACGCGACTTCATATTTGCAATGTGGATTTTCCACTTAATATGAAATTAATACTGTAACAATAGCTGGGGGTAGATAAAACTATTCTCGAAACCCCGATCGGTATATAACATAGTTATTTAATAGAGGTGTCATAAACGAACGCCGTATCGATCGACCTATGTTGTCGCACTTCCGTGTATTTGACATCGCATACAATAGACCGATCGAAGAGTTTAAACTCACCCCCAGCTATTCTTAAAGAATTAATTTCAATTCATCAAATATCACAAACATTACCAGGTGCTGATTGTAATATCACAAACATTATGCACGTGCTGTTTTGTATAAACTATTTTAACCGCTAAAAACGTGATATCTAAGTGCGATATTAGATAACATTAAAGATAAATTTGAAGATGATTGACATTTGTGGAAGCGTCTATTGTTTACAAGAATATGGAACAGCCATTTTAAAAACATAGCATCGATTAAAATTGTGTCAACGTGAGTGGTAGTACACCGAACGGGTCACAAGCAAAATATCCGCCAGTCAACACAATCGCAATTAGTGAGTTGTGTTTAACTGGATTAATTTTTTATTGGATGAAGCGATGCGGTCGGGGCGGTTGGCGCTAGATGCCAACATGCCTTCAAGAAATCCTTTGTGAATCCCTGAAATTTAAACTTGTTTTACAACTGTATACCAATATCAGAAATTTAAGTTATCTTGATATTCAATCATAATAAAAATCACATCTGTCTTGGTCTAGTTAATATTAAGAAAAGCTTACTTAACTTAACTTGTAATCTAAATTATGCAGTTGTTGTCCTCAGTTGCAAAACCTCCGTTCAAAACTGTAACTGTTTCTCTAACGTTTCTGATCAGATAAAAACAAACTTGGGAACATAGCAGGTGTTCGAGATATCATTTTATTTCCACGGTATTTAAGGTTTTCTGTTAATTTATTGTATTTGTTTTGTTTAACTAAAACAACAACACGTAATGACGTAATGATAACGACTCATGTGTTCTATTATTAACTCAAATTTTGCCTGATGCATTGTTCATCACAAGTTTTAATAGCAAGCATTGAACTGATGGAATGATAGCTAATACCACCGTAAGCAGCAAGTGTGTTACATATTTATATATAATTTATTTAAGTAATTGTTATATATTTATTTGTACAAATGCTGTGCATTGTATTTACAAAAAGAGGGTTAATACCGCTGCAATTTACCGGACCCGGCTAGCTCTGTTGGTATAGCGCTGGACTCTCAATCCGTGGTTCGTGTTTTCGAACCCCAGCCCGGCCACATAACTTGTGTGGGGATTGGTCAAGAAAGTGTTTTTATGGCCATTATTTCTAATTTTTTATTCAAGCAGGGCAGTTGTCAGTTACTGGCATAAGGAAGTGCATTTGGCACTGGTAAACCGCTTAAATCGGCGAAGCTTGTCCAGGAAACGTGTGGGTAGGTTAAATGACCACCGTTACGTGACTGAAATTATGTTAAATAGGACAACAAATTCAAAAAAATAAAACAATACAAGCGTCTTTTCAGTTTATCAAATCTGTGTATGAACACACGCTTAAAAGGCATTTATGTTAAAACAAATCACGTTTGCAAATGTCGCTTTCATTATTTAGTGATGCATATATTTATTCGTAGATTTTTTTATTGCAATATGTAAACCGTTATGAACCTAAAATTGCAATTAATAAGCTAATGATGATCAATGAATTAAATGATAAAATGGACAATTTTTGACCAATCCATGAAACAATGCTCAACAGACATGCGATCAAAAGCTCACAAACATAAGTAGATGGGCATTTTATCCTGATTTTTGTATGATATGTGACCTTTTAGTCTGTGTTTTTCTGTGTATTTTAAACAATTGGCTACCTACGCTTGCGTTGGTTGAACAGTTGGCGAGTGATATATCAGTTGTAATTGGTAATTGTATTGCATAAACATATATAGTAATCTCCTTCTTCAACAACACGCCATAACACAAAAACTCATATAATGCTTATGGTGAACATGTTTATCAATTGGATTTACAGTTCTGTACCATCAACTTAATTTAATCAAATTGTATCTGAATAAAACTAACATCCATAATGGTAAAGTTCATAACATAGTATAAGGCTACTTAACTTTACTTGTGATATCCACTGTGTTAACGTCGCGAAAATCGCACAATATGCGATCAAAACATTAAGTTGTTTTCCGAAAATAAAACACTGTTACGTTGTTTAAGATAAAAACACATTCTTCCTTGTTGAGTATTGATAACTTAGCAGGTGTATAGATACGGTTTGTCGTTTGACGAGTTAATATGATGTCAAGGCTCCTTTTTCCACTGGCATTACACCATCCGCGCATTGATGTCAGGTGTTGTTTATCACTACGAATCTATGAAGACCGTGTACATTACACATTGGTTTACGATAATTGTTTTTGGAAGACTGGTAAAAACGCGAACAGAGCGCGTTGTAATGCAAATAAACGTGTCAAACCTTAAATGCGCTATGATTGTTAATTTGCTTAATATGAAGGAACAAGCCGAATCTAAATGAAGGTCTATATTCGTCATTACAGAAACAAATTACAAGATTGAACGGGTAGCGAATTCATGCGAATCATTGTCAAAATGCCTTTTGTTTAGTTTGCCTGCTAAGTTACGTTCACTCTTGGTTGCTTCGTGTGTTTGATTCCTTTATAACATCCATATCCCTTAACGTAAGATAAATCATACATACTTAATTTCACTTGGAACTATGAAACAATAATATGTGTTTGGTTTCTAAATAGCAAGTGTTTCAATAATAACGTTTGAAACTGTGTTTGCTATGTAACTACAGCTGAACCTGGTTATCTCGAAGTCTACGGGAATGCAATAGCGACTTCGAACATTTTGAAATAAGTATTGGGTTACATTTGACTGCTTGGCGATGCTTACATGTGGCTGTCGTTATAATAAAAACGATATTATTATTAAAATTATTTTTTAGTGTTTTTTTTTTACTTTTACATTTATTAGTATAACAAATGCAATTTACAATTCCGCACAAAATATAACAAGTTAAATTTATACATCAAAGCTTGATAATAAACAACCATATGAATCATAGCACAAATAACATAGCACACATAACGGGAAAGTTAGTTTTTATTTACAAAGATATGTCTTTCAGTTTGGAGAAAGTGTTGAAAATATAACGTGTTCTTTTTTTTAAATAAAGCGGGCCCGGCTAGCTCGGTTGGTATAGCGCTGGACTCTCAATCCGGGGTTCGTGTTTTCGAACCCCAGCCCGGCCACATAACTTGTGTGGGGATTGGTCAAGAAAGTATTTTTATGGCCATTATTTCTAATTTTTTATTAAAGCAGGGCAGTTGTCAGTGACTGGCACTTGGTACTGGTAAACCGCTTAAATCGGCGAAGCTTGTCCAGGAAACGTGTGGGTAGGTTAAATGACCACCGTTACATGACTGAAATTCTGTTAAATAGGACAAACAATTCAAACAAATAAACAAATACAAGCTTCTTTTCAGTTTTAGCAGGTGTATAGATACGGTTTGTCGTTTGACGAGTTATTATGTTGTCAAGGCTCCTTTTTTCCACGTGCATAACATCATCCGTGCATTGATGGCAAGTGTTTTTTATCACTACGAATCTATGAAGACCGTGTAAATTACACATTGGTTTACGATAATTGTTTGTGGAAAACTAGTAAAAACGTGAACAAAGCGCGTTGTAATGCAAAAAATCGTGTCAAACCTTAAATGCGCTATGATTGTTTATTTACTTAATCTGACGGAACAAGCTGAATCCAAATGCAGGTATATATTCGCCATTACAGAAACAAATTGCAAGATTGAACGGGTAGCAAATGCATGCGAATCGTTGTCAAAATGCCTTTTGTTTCGTATGCCTGCTAAGTTACGTGCACTCTTGGTTGCTTTTTGTGTTAGATTCCTGTATAACCTCCATATCGCTTAACGTTAGATACAACATACATACTCAATTTCATTTGGTACCTAACAGATGCTCGATGAAGCTTCCAGTGATGTCTCCATCATTTAACAAATAATAATGTACTTAAACCGCACGCAGTTCTGATCAAAGTTTTACTTAGCGAACACGGGCTAACATGTTTGCAATTTGTGAAAAACAGGGGTCTGCCATTAGACTCTTATCGGGTTTGAGCTGCGGAACGTGTCGACACTTCGAGAGAAACAAACCATTATACGTGTGAAAATACAGGTAGGGAATGAAAATTCACTTCGACTTATTCAATAATTCGAGTTATCATAACGTCAATATTTTCAATGAAATAAGAAGACGGGCAATCGGGAATTTGTCTCTACTTCGACTTAACTGGAAAGTCGACTTGACCGAGCTCGAGATAACGAGGTTCAGCTGTATCAAAGCTATATAGATTAATTACCCTTCGACTTGAGTAAATATGGAATCTCCCTCTCTCTGAATAGCAGAACGTTGACTAACTAACTACCATGCACTTTCAATTGCACTTTGGAAAATTTACTAAATGTCTAAGTCTGAAATAATTTACTCAGCAATGTTGTTTTCTTTTTAAATTAGATTCATGCATCCGTGTAACAAGTCTAATGTCGGTCCACGGCATGGTTACCCATACGGTGAGACTATGGGGATGGTGCAGTGTGGTAACGTTGCTGATTACCATCTCTAAATGTTACAGTGTAAATGATTCAGGGAGTTTAGGTTGATCATCTGCCGGCTAATGTGAAACACATTTTGGTCATATCACTACAGCTTTAATCGGTCGCTATTTTTAGCACAGTCACGTTTATTTGATTGTTGTTTTTAGAACGCCAGTTATTTCAATTTGACGTTATACCAAATGAAAAAAAGAACAAAAAAAAAAACAGTGATAAAATGGGAAACCAAAACTTTGTTTAGCTCACCTGAGCACAACGTGCTCATTGTGAGCTTTTGTGATCGCCCTTTGTCCGTCGTCCGTTTTTCGTCGTCCGTCGTCAACATTTACCGTGTGAACCCGCTATAGACCACATTTATTGCTCAATCTTCATGACACTTGCCCAGAACATTTGTTCTAATGCTATATCGGACGATTTGGAAACTTGGTCATGTGGGGTCAAAAACTAGATCACACTGTTAAAGGAAGAAAAAGCTTGTGAGCATTCTAGAGACCACATTTTATTACCAATCTTCATGAAACTTGCCCAGATAATGTGTTCCAATGATATCTTAGCCGAGTTCAAAAATGGTTTCGCTCCGTTGAAAAGCATGACCACCAGGCGGCTCGGCAACTTTCCTTATATAGCTATATTGAACACTTTAATAACCTTGTGAACCCTCTAGAGGCCACATCTATTGCCCAATCTTCATGAAACTTGCCCAGATCATTTGTTTTAATGATATCTCAGACCAGTTCGAAACTAGGTCATGAGAGGTAAAAAACGATGTCACTAGGGCAAATTGAAGGCAAAGCTTGTGGAAACTCTTTAAGTCACATGTTTACCTAATTTTCTTGAAACTCGCTCAGACCATGTGTTTCAATGATATCTCGGACGAGTTCAAGACTGGGTTATATGGGGTTAAAACACTAGGTCAGCAGGCCAAATTGAAGAAAAAGCTTGAGAACACTCTAGAGGCCACATGTTTAGCCCATTAATCATGAAACATGCTCAAACATTTGTCCCAATAATATCTCCGGCGATTTCTAAACTGGTTCACGTGGGGTAAAAGACTAGGTCACCAGGCCAAATTATCAGGTGAGCGACCTAGGGCCTTATGGCCTTCTTGTTGTTTTTTTGTGTTTTATCTTTGACATATTTGCACGTCGTTTACATGATCTATAAGCACAGCATAATATGATAAATATAACATTATGCGAGTGCTTGATAAAGATCAAGTTTTATCATGTTCGGCTCGTAACAGGAGAGCGCTCGGCAAGCCTCGCGCAACCATGTTTCACAGCCTCGCATATTAAACTTGTTTAGTATCCAACAGTCACATGCAATTCTCTTTATATTCGATTATCGTATAATATCAAAACGTCAAATATGTTAACCATTATTATTTGTTATTAAAGATAACAATATGCATTACATGACAGTATGATATGAAAAAAGCTTAATGCACATACAATTTAAAAATACGTTTTTGTCGAATAATAGTTTCATATCACACTAGCCTTGTACAAGTAGCATAAGCATCATTCATTGACTTTTCAGTTAAAAACTTTTCTTATGAATTTAAGAAATTGAGGGTTAAAAACCAGAAATTACCAACTGCTATTGATTTCAGCATTGTTACCTTCTTGTTTTAAACCCTCGAAATTTACTTAAGTTTTCACTAAGAAGTTTTGTGAAAATAATCCCGAGACAACATTTTAACATAAATGTTAGGCTATACAAGTATTATTGCCGTTAAATCATTTGACGAGTTTTGAAATTGTATAAACGTTTGTGAATAAGTGGCTTGCGATTCAACTGAGAAATTGCGAAGTAAACGCTGCAGAACGGTATTTAATAGCCAAGCAAGGTTATTGATATACTGATAAATAAATAATCTAGACATTAGCTACATGGTGCAACGGAAACGTCCGTTTTCATTATGTTTGAAGTGTAGTTTATACTGTGAGCTAAGTTATTTACTTCGACAACTAATGACCTGTTTTTTTATCACGTTATCGGACAATATCCTTTTGTAATATTATCTGAGGGTCATATGCGAACAAAACCAACGCGATGTCAGTAAATGCAATGTGATCATTAAAAGCATCAACAGAAGCACCAGTAGCAATAGCACGAGTAGTTACAGTAAAATTAGTATGTTTTCATGTATTAGTAGTTATTTGCACTTTTTAGGTGTAAATTAAGTTCACGTTATTCCTTTTAGTGTACGTGTTACACTGTATATATACGGTCAAACAACATTAAGCACAGGCATGTCCACCAATCCTGTTCTTTGTTTATATTCTGATAATTTCCATGATCTTTCAACTAATAAAGCAGAAACACGTGTGCAAATATAGCATTATTGGTTTCAGGTCACAACCAATGATAGGTCAAGTTAAAGGTGTGTATATGGTTTTAATTATCAATTGTATTGTAACGCCGCGATCCTACAGTTTGTTAAAGTGTTTGCATGATTTGTACATTGTATTCATACAAAGGACCTACCACTTCCAAGCTGCAATCGACATTCACTAATTATTGTATATTTAAGAAATACTTTTCGAATTATCGTCCAATAAACAACGATTTGGAGTTCTGATGCATAGGAATTAAACCACGAGCCGTTAGCCCGAGTGGTTTAATAGCCACGCATCAGAACGACATAGAATTGTGTATTTTTCGATAAACATCGATACATTATTTCGATTCTTACATGATTTACCAATTAATTTTGCAAGATTGAATAAGAACTACATTTTACTATGCTTACGGTAATAGTACATACCCAGCCAGCAAGCCTACATTGGTCCGATATCTATCCGATATGTTGTGAATATCGGATAGATATCGTGAGCATTGTTTATCGGACGTATATCGGATAAACATCGGGCCAATATCGTTCCAGCTAACCAGCCTACATTGGTCCGATTTCTATTAGATTATTTCAGATTATTTCAACAATATCGGATATATATTGTGAGCGATATCTATCCGATCAACGTTTTGCTCATCCGCATTTGATAGTTATATATCGGAGGATTGTTTATCGGACGTATATCGGATAGACATCGGGTCAATATCGTTCCAGCTAGCAAGCCAATATTGGTCCGATATATATTAGATATGTTTTCAAGAATATCGGATATATATCGTAAGCGATATCTATTCAATCAACGTTTTGTCCTTCTGCATTTGATCGGATAGATATCGGAGCATTGTTTATCGGACGTATTCGGATAGACATCGGGCCAATATCGTTCCAGCTAGCAATTTCTTTGGAATTGATAACCACACTTGTTTCTTTTAATGCTAAATTTCAAAATGATGTTTCTATTTATTTGGAATTGATAACCTTACTTGTTTATTTTAATGCTAAATTTCAAAATGATGTCAATTTCTTTGGAATTGATAACCACACTTGTTTATTGTTATGCTAAATTTCAAAAGGATGTGCAATTTGTAACAACACTCAAGAAAGTCTAATATCTTCATTTGTAATAACTTCATATAATTTTATTATCTCAAAATATTTACTACGTTTGAGAACCAAATTATAATAAAACAATCCCATAAAGCTGTGATAAATATAATAGAAGCAATAGAAAATCATCATCATCATACACTATGTATTTGAACACAGGTTTATACGATCTGTCAACGTCTTCGTTTTAAATTAATATTTAAATCAGTTAGGAGTTTATAGCTAAAACATTAAAGGACATGTCATATTCAAATCTATGTTTGTATAAAAAAGTCTCTTACAACATGTCAGTGATGTGGCAGTAGCCAAGCAAAAGCTAACAAATGCTATCATTTATTGTAAGTTGAAAAACCAATGAAAACAATTACAAATGCTTTCTATCACTATGAAAGTTATTTCTGAATATTTGCATCATCCACCATCATACATGCTATTAAACCCGTGCAACAAAATTGAAAACGTTAATAATTCAGCAATACTTAACCGACAAATAATTGTATTAGACATGTATCAAATTGATGGCCTTAATTTAGATCAAACTAAATATGTAAAAATCATATAAATAAATGGAAATCTAATTTGAAACCAAACTGAAAATGTAAACAAAATCAAAGACAATTCCAGTAAACAGTGTAAACACACTGAAATACAAAAATCATCAACACATATTTGACAATATTATGCTTTCAAAAGCATCCTAGATGAAATGGTTGTTTTGTTATCCTCACAATAGTTTTTTAATTTAATTTTGCAAATAAAAGAGTACTATGGTTCAGTCAGATTATATATATAGATATATATATATATATATATATATATATATATATATATATATATATATATATATATATATATATATATATATATATATATATATATATATATATATATATATATATATATATATATATAACAAAACAGTATACTCCTCTTTACAATGCTGTGCTTTAGCGAAGCGATGCCGTTAATGGCGGTGTGTAAAGTGGCTCCTAAATAGCTAGCCTTGTCGGAAGTGGACTGCTGCGGAACGGAGACGCTCTCCTGTAAGAGCACGACGAGTGGAAGCTCAGCGCACTCACGAATCCCAACCATGTTTGTTTCAAAAGTTCACTGTCCTACTGTAATCTACGTATATAGCTTGAAATTTCGATATGTGTACAACAATTTTTAACAAAGACTAGATTTTTAAAAAATATGCTGAACCACGTGTTAACTCCTGTGTAAGCGAACCTCGAATGACTCTACCCGCCAATCGAACGAAAAAGTCGTGCAAACGGAAATACCCAATGCTTACCGAAGCGTGACGAAAAGAATAGCAATTATTTATCGTTTTATCTAATGAACTTACGATTTCAATCACTGCAAACAGTCTGATAGTCCTAAGCATGCTTATTTTAGCATGATTCAACAATTGTCATCTTTTGTGTTGGAAGTGTTTTGTTAGTATAATATGCTACAACATTTAACAATAATTGACGTGTGATTACTGACACAGTTGTTGCGATTTCTAGTAATACATGTATGTCATGTGTTGTATATATTCAAAGAAATAACGAATGTACTGAAAATGCTCAGTATTGATTCTGTACGTTGTCTTGTGGTTTTCAGACCCACGATGATGACCCAGAGGGTGCCTTCACCAAGTTTGAATCGATCTTCTTGTTGAATAGTTAAACATGCAAGGACACTTTATTATATTTGAATTTTTTAGCCATCTATGAACATTGTTAGCCATTGAAGAGCATTGTGCTGCAGGTTATTGAAAGAGACACTTTATTAATGTGTATTTTACTGATGCATGCAAAATCAGCTTGATGATGTTGTGAACTCACATGTTTATGAACATGCATATTTTAATTACTCTCACAGTAGAATGATTGTTTTTTTGTTTTTTTTTTATGTTTCGCCATATTAAACAGTATTTCAGTCAGTTAACCTACTAACACTTTTTATGGGAAAGCTGGTTTACCAGTACTTCGTGCACATACTTATGCCAGTAACTGACAACACCCTACTTGAATCAGACATAGGGAGAGAATGGCCGTAGAAATAATTGCATGAGCTATCCCCACACAAGTTATATGGCCGAGCTGGGAATCAAACCCGCAATCCTCGGAGTTGTAGTCCAGCGCTCTACCAACTGAGCTAGCCGGGCCGGCTAACTGTAGAATGATAAAACTGATGAAGTTATTGTATGGAATATTTTTTCAAAAGTTGATGTGTGCCTTGTCAAACACATTTAGCATGTCCTTAACATAATTCTTTTAATTCATTTTAAGAGTCAATTATATAATATTTATTATTAGTGGATCCGTTTTAAGCTCCATATTTCTCATAATATTCCTAAATTTTATTTTAACATTTAGACTATTCACTTGTTTGTTGTGCAAATAATTTTGAACTAGAGTATTTATAATTGTGTGAAAATGTGATATTGTTATTGATATTCTGGTTAAAATTGCTTTAATAAATATTAAGATAGTATCGACTGTGTTGCTTTACAATATACGTCAACTTATTCCTAAACATGACAAGTGTCCAAACACACAAAAATACTTCGTGAGACAAGTTTTGTATCCTGTTTTACATGAACAAATATCATTAAAGGTGCATGCTACACAGTCTATATGCTGAATTAACATATTGTTTACTCTGCAAATTATTTCAGAATACTGTTTATTGGTGTTTGCATATCACATAATTATGAGAACGTAACTAATTGCTCAGTAAAGAAGATAATAATAAACAAGAGCTGTTTGTAAAACAGGTATGCCCCTTTGGATTTAAAACAGCCTCTGAAGAAAATTGCAAGGGTGAAAGTAAAATGAAACAATTTTTTGTACGTTTGGTCAGTTTGACTTTGACCAAATGACCCAATAATCATTAGAGATCTACATGTAGTAATAACCAACCTACCTACCTACAACACATGCCTAAGGGTTCCATGGACAATGTTGTGACCACTATTGGTGCATTTGACATTTGACCCAAGGACTGCATTACTAATAGGTATCCTTTACTAGTCATGACCAACCTAATTACAAAGGTTGACGGTACTAGGCCCAAGGCCTGCAAAGTTATTATTTTTTAGTATTATTGGTGGTTTTCTTCAATCCTATTTTATGGTCAGTTTGACATTGACCTTTCATCCAAGGATCCAAAGCTTTGATAACCTAGACCAAAGGGTTGTGAAGGTATAGCCTGGACAAGTTTTAATTTTTTTTTGTTTTCATATTTTGGTCAGTTTGACCCACTGACCCCAAAATCAATAGGTATCCTCGATTAATCATAACCAACCTACCAACCAAGTTTCAAGTGTGTTGTAGTTATCGCTCAGACAAGGTTTTGTCTACTGACATAAAGACCGACACACGGACCGACATTTGCAAAACAATAAATCATGCTTCTCGAATGGGAACATAATTAATAATAACAAGATGTTAATATATATGTTTATGTTTATTGACAATAGACACATGTCATGAAAATATGTATTACTTACAAGTGTTTGCAGAGTATTAATAAGTAATAATTGTGCCAGGGCCCATATCTCTAAAGCTCCATATTTTAAAGTTGAGTTATATTCTTAAAACCGGCATTAGAAGCCATACGTTTATATATGTTTCATCAAACTTTACTATGAAATTAATTTTTATAAGGATTTAGGAAATGATACTTTCAAATTACCAATTTTAAATTGAAAATACTGATTTTGAAACATACATTTTAAATTTGACTAAGTATAATATCAGTTAAGAATGTTCTTAGGAGCTGTGTTGAAATAGATACCGAACGGTGGAAGAAACAATGCATACATTAACAAACTTAAAGTTATTTGTTTCCAATTTCCAACAAACTGTGTTGGTTTATAGATTTTGGCCAATTAATCCACTTGCATTTGAACCAAATTGAACATAAAAGTTAAATATTAAACAACTAGTCTTTTTGGAAAATAAATGGGATAGATGACCTTCACAAAATGTCTATTCCTGAAGTCATTAAGCATTAACTTAATTTATTATGTAAATGAATATCTGGCAGCTAGATTCACAATTTTAGATGCTCGTGGTTACTTTGTAATGTTGATTTAAAAGGGACTTGTTCACATATGTTTGCATTTTGAAAGAGGCCATTAAACTTGACATATTTAGGAAACCGGAACTAAAGAGCTCAAGTATAATAACAAGAAAAGGAGTTTATTTGGAGAAAATAAAAACTTTGGTCCCACCGGGGTTTGAACTCGGGACCTCCATATCTGAAGGCTATCGCCGTAACCATTTGGCCATTCCTATTTCTATATTTATCCCAGCATTGTTTACTTTACGTGACCCACGCGTTGTAAACAATGTTAACGAAAACAACACAAACACTCCAAATTATTTATCGTTCCAAACGCCTTATATTATTATCAATCAACTGAAGATTACTCATAAACGAATCGGTATTTACAGTATATTTGTATGGCCGTAGTGTTATTTCGCTCCCTTGTATACACTGTTGTTTTATTTTGGGAATCTGTAACACAATGTTGAAAATATGCCAATTTGCCAATCTGTGAACAGATCCATTTAACAACCTGGTTTAGAACAATATAGAACAATACATCATATATATTGCTGCTTTTTCTTAAATGAACATTTTTTAGTAAATGTAATGTGTAATAAGTCGAAATTGAATCAAAACAATCAAATAACAAGATGGTCAAAATTGCCCTAGGTCGCTCACCAGAGTTTAAGGCATCATAATGGCTTTTTAAAACTGAATACCGGGTACATAGATGTTTGAAGTTAAATGTTGACACAAATGAAAGCAATGGACACCTGACATCCATAGCCATATATGGTTAAACTGCCCCACCCCCTGTATTCTACGGCTACCGTTAAGAAATTAGGTTAATACGTGTTTAGTGTATTTAGAAATATCATAAATGATAAATCAACTATAAATAATAATGTGTAATTAAATGAAAAATAAAAATAAAATCATAAACATCCTCTATATAACTCAACATGTTTAATGCAATTAAAATCCACTTAATTACTTATCAACATAATGTACAACTCGGGATATGTAATAATAGTTGTAGTTAAACTCTGTATGTAGCACATATAGTTGAGTACAGAACTATAGTTTGTGTGTGTCAACTGAATACCTTTCAAAAACAACGTGCGCATTAGTGTCATAACATATGTGTGTAAACAATGCTATATACGATATGTAAACTATAAAATAGTACTTTCTGTGAACAACACCATACCAAGTGAACTCGGAACTTCATTAATTATAATGTTTGTGCATATCTACATCACCCTGACACTTGTGAGACAAAACATGGGCCATACAATTCATAAAATAGCTATGATAGTGTTACAAACACAGATACACAGACACATTGACACACAGACAAACACAAAGACACAAAGACACACACACAGATAGGATGGCAGGCAGGCAAGCAGACAGGCAGACAGGCAGACGAACTAGAGTGTATGTTTTAACATTTCAAAGAGAGACTACTATAACAAAAAACTAGAAACAATCAAACAAGAGTAGACGTACACATATGCATAAAGCATATTTCCGGGCAAAAGTACCTTTTT
This sequence comes from Congeria kusceri, assembly GCA_027627225.1. Classification (NCBI taxonomy): domain Eukaryota; kingdom Metazoa; phylum Mollusca; class Bivalvia; order Myida; family Dreissenidae; genus Congeria; species Congeria kusceri. Next base: position 60,738,553 of record CM051026.1, on the reverse strand, counting down.
TTTTATAATGTCTGCGTTTAATACGTATTGTTGGTATTGATATTTAACAATGCGAAGTATATATATTTGCATTTTAACATTGATAGTTGGTGTAGTGCAGTACTTGTAGTTTTACGTTGAATGCAGAATGCGATATACCAGCATTATCGCAAGACACACTGCTAGTATTCCTTATACAAGAAAGAAATCATGATCAGGTGTATATTATTCTGACAATGATGTTTATAATAAAGTATAACACAGAACTTGTTTGCATAATGTAGTGCGTGTAATACAATTAAAGTGTGTACGTACGATCTTACACCATATACAGTGGCATAAATTCAAGTAACCAAATAAAGTTAATTTACAAATATTTATTTTTAAAATGGATTAAAAGTTAAGAACAAAAATTACTTTTAGACGCACAATAAGCTAGTTCTTTATCACCAAATAGTTATCGTCTGTAAAGACGGAAACTCAAATACAATTTTTTTTGCCAAAATATGTTGAATTACAAAAGATATTCAGCATTTCGATGTTGACAAGCCCAGAGGGGCAGCAGGGGGGACCAAAAAGGAGCAAGGTGCAGCGCCTTGCTATTTCACTGTAGATCTCAGGGATTTGATGTTATACACCTTTTGCAAGTTTTGTTCATAATATGTTATTGTGTGTATTTAACACGACGTTTGCATCGATAAACACTGTGGGGAAAAATCGTTAAAATTTATAAAACCTGCGTTGATACAGGAAAAATCGTCAAAACACCGGCGTTGATACAATACATGAAATGTTCCCTCATTTCGTCATGCTTATACCTGAGTGACGTCATCCACATGACACAACGAAACTGCATTAGCCCTGACAAACAAACCAAATTCTCTTCCTACTTCTTGTTGCTGAACGTGCATACTATTTATTGTAGCTGCATTGCCGTGATACAAGCGCAGCTGAGTGCTTGTTACATCGTTAACTGAAGATGAGGTCAGTGAGTCATACATTTCGATGGGACCGTCAACGGCATTTGCAGCGATGGTAATCCAGTGATTGCAGCTGACGTGCAACACCTGAATGTACGGATTAATCTGTCGCAAAAGGTCACTGGTTAGTAATATATCATGGAACCCATTGCTATCGGGAAATTGCCTTCTTAAACGCGTTTGGGTCATGTTGATTTGATTATCCGTTAAATGTTCACCACTTTCGACAATGACACGGTCAAGATAAGATGCACACATATCCATATTATTCATATTTTTACATGCACGATTCGGGAGATAGTGGCTGGAACATATCAGTTTATTTTTCACACAGTGATATAACTTTGCACATTTGTTTGTACACATACATTTGATTTTGCTTATTGAGTTAGGATTCAGTTTCAGCGAAACCTCACGGACAATTATTGTCTTGTTAATAGTGCAATTTTCTTCATAAGCTGAATTGAAAGGCATGAGGTCACCAGCTCTGAACCAGGAGTCAATAATTCCAATTACTTTTCCCTGCAAACGCGGTTGGTCCGTTCTAGAGCAATCGATTTCGGCTATGTAAACACTCATCAAATCACCTTTTTGAAATTGTACTAGTGTGTATATTTTCTTCTTAGAATACTTCTTCTTCATTGACTCGGAATTCTTTGATAAGAAGCCCTTGCGTCTCGCTGTACTCGCGAGTGCTGTGTATCTGTCAAGAGGCTTACACTAGCAGTGAATGACTCGCATTGTATTGTCGAAAATGTGTCAGAAAGAATGAGTGGAGAATCTTGTGCCTGTTTGTGTCTAGTGTGTTCAGAAACCCCATACTGATCGGTCCTTAATGAACACACGTGTTGCCGGATTGTATCATCGTCGAAACAGTCTCTCAATGATTCTGCTGTCGATGTCGTGGTTAAGGAATTGGACGTTCTTGTAATATCACTGCTGGTGTCAATTCTGCAGTGTCAGACAATGTCAATTTTCTCTTATTTATCGGTATTGGTATAGGCCATTGCCTAATCGCTGGTTTCTGAGTCACACTCCACAGTTTGATCGGCGAGGTCTTCTTCCTATATAATATGACCGTCTGCGCTAGTTCCGCGAAAAATATTCCAAACAATACTTCATACGGCATCTACTGCATGCCATCTGCAGCATCAGTATTAATGTTGTACATAATTCTTGGTGGCCAACTCGCCCACGGGTAGATTTCACCAGTGAGGTTGAGTGTTGAGCGCTTATTGGAAATGTGACGCTCGATGTTGGCGTTTTCCTGCTCCACCAGCCCCTGACTCTGACTGTGACGCGGCCGCCCGTTAATGAACAACACATCCTCTCCACTCCAGTCGCGAACAAGCTCTTTGACTAATCTGTTAACGAATTCCCGTCATTAGTCTGAATGTGTTATTCGTGGAAGCCTCAAGTACGGAAACACCCGTTCATGCAGACCATTGGCAACTTGTTTTGCCGACTTTCATTTCAATAACCATATCTCGTGAAAGTTGGACCATGAAGTGAGCAATATAGTGATAGTCGCCGTAAGGATTGTGTATCATGTCAATCAAGTCGCTATATGCGCGGGTTAGAGCACCGGACGACAAAATTGACTTTAGCTCAGCGTGGCTGGACTGGCGGACTGACGTCAAGCAAACAGGACATGTCCGACAATCCGGCTGGATGATGCTTCTATGAACCCCTTTGTGCATGGACTGCACCTACAAGAAAACAAATTATTAGTCGTGTGTATTGCCACGATTATAAATGCTACCAAAACTACAACTACGTAAACCTTAAAGAACAATTTATGTAAACCATTTAAACCATTTAAACCAATGAAAGAGTAACAAGACCAGTATCCGTAGAAGCTATAACGATAACAAGAAAAACGAATAACCGTACAACAACTACCGTACTATATCCAAATACAACAAAATATAAGCGTTAAAACAGCAATTCTATGTTTTTACAAAGTACTGTCACTATCACCACCACCTCTTCGACTACTTTAATTACCACCATCCACAACACTACCACTACCACCATTCACAACACTACTTCTACTACCAACACCAACTCTACTTATATCATTACCTAGTACTTACGCTATTACAATTTTAACAGTTACTACTACTACTACTATTACCGCCACCACCATCGATACCACAACAACAGTTACTACAGCTACTATTATTGCCACTACATAAATAACTACTGCAATCATCATCGCCATTACTACAGCCATTACTACAACCAGTATTACCACCATCATCACCGCAACTACAACAACAATTACTACATCTATTACTACTATCACCATCACCGCCACTAAAACAACAATTACTACTTCTACTAGTATTACAGGTTCAATCGCAGCCAAAACTGCAATTGTTACTACTACTACTATTATTACCGTTACCATCACCGCCACTTCTACAATTACAACTGCATGTACTACTTTTATTACTACTGTTATCATCAACGCCACCACGTTTACAGTTAATGCTACTACTATCGCCACATCAGCGCCACAACAACAATCACTACTGCTACTATTACTACCGCCACCATCACCGCCACTACTACAACAAAAAACTACTACTTTCACCACCGCTACCAACAACGCCACTAGTACAACAATTACAACTTCTACTATTGCCATCAATATCATCGCCACTACCACAATCATTACTACTGAATTTAATGCCGCCACCATCATCTTCACTACAACAACCACTACTACTACTTTTACTGCCGCTAGCATCACCATTGTTTCTACAACATTTACTGCTACTACTATAACCGCAACCGTCACCGCCACTACTAGAACAGTTACCACTACTACGATTATGACCACTATCACCGCCACAACAGCTACAGTTACTACTACTACTATTAATGCCACTATCACCGCCGCTACAACAGTTACAATTACAACTATTATTACCAGTATAATCACCGCCATTACTTTAAAAGTTTCTACTACTACCATTATTACCCATTTCACCGCCACTACTACAACATTTATTACTACTACTACTGCTAATATTAACACTATCTCTGCCACTACTACAACAATTATTACTACTACTACTGCTACTATTAACACTATCTCTGCCACTACTACAACAATTATTACTACTACTACTGCTACTATTAACACTATCTCTGCCACTACTACAACAGTTATTACTACTACTACTGCTACTATTAACACTATCTCTGCCACTACTACAACATTTATTACTACTACTACTGCTAATATTAACACTATCTCTGCCACTACTACAACATTTATTACTACTACTACTGCTAATATTAACACTATCTCTGCCACTACTACAATAGTTATTACTACTACTACTGCTAATATTAACACTATCTCTGCCACTACTACAACAATTATTACTACTACTACTGCTAATATTAACACTATCTCTGCCACTACTACAACAGTTATTACTACTACTTGTATTACAACTATCATCGCCACTACAACAACAGCTACTACTACTTTTATTATTACCAGACTCACCGCCACTACTACAGCAGTTACTACTTCTCTACTATTACCGCCATCATCACCGCCACTCCTACAACAGTTAACGCTACTACTACTATTACCGCCATCATTACCGGCACTACCACAATTACCACTACTACTACTATTACCGCTATCATCACCGCCACTACTACAGCAGTGCCTGCTTCTACTATTACCGCCGTAATCACCGCCACTACCACAACAGTTACTACTTCTTTTATTACCGCCATTATCATCACCACAACTACAACAGTATCTAATTGTACAATTATCGCCGTCATCACCGCCAATACTAAAACAGTTACTGCTGCTACTACTATTATCGCATTATCACCACCACTACTACAACAATTTCTACTACTACTTCAATGCCGAACATTTTAAAGCGTGCGTAAAGCTTTTCGTCGGATTCGTGGTTTAGTGGTAACGCACTTGCTTCACAACCCAGGGGTCGCAGGTTTGAACACCCTCTACACCCTAATCTACTTACTATTCCTGAGAGAATCTCGGTGCACTTGATGAAAATGAACTACACACACTAGTCCATCTTTTTAAAACTCTCTTAATCCTGACAAGTTGTTAAAATAACACACCATTTATATACCAGCCCCTTGGCCTGTGGGGTTTGCGTGTCTAACTTTTGACCCTTAGGTCGTGGTTTTGGGATCCTGACAGAGGCAATGTTTTTTTTCTTTTTAATGAAACATAGAGGATATTTTTATTTTCATACGGTTGTGTAAGAACTATCTGTTATTTAAGAAATTAAATAACGCTAACAAATAATTAACACAATAAAATTTCAGAAAACAAATACGAACATATATGCGTAAAGTAAATGACATGACGTGTCTTAAAATACAAAACATATGTCATATTCCCATACGATCATACTATAATCATTTAATTTAAAAGAATTAATAACGTTATGAAATATTAAACAAAATTAAATTAAAGAAACATTCCAATCCAGAATTATCGGACATTATTGGAATTTCAAAAACGCGCAGGGAACGTCTGCAATCGTCCCGATTCAAATAACGCGCAGAACATATACAATATACGATATTGATTGATCTGGTATTGCTTTTAGTGCCTTAGACATGATATAGCACAATCGTTTTTCAAGTATATTTACTGTTTACGGTTTATGATTGTGATAAAACTAACTGGAGTTTACATATGACATGTGTATATAATATATTTAATGAATTTAGTAGGAGCATAAAGTCATAAGCTTCTGTGTTATCACATAGGATATACGTTACCGTCACTTATAAGCTGTATGAGCATTTTCAATAACACGTACAATACGAGTACTATCAGTTTTATTTTATAATCAATACGATTCTTGTTATATGTGTGACACCTTGTTAATTATTTAAAATAACCACTCACTTGATATAATTAGTAACATTTCCGCAACTGTTATTGTGTTGTTGATGGTTCTTGTTAAATAAAACGTGATATTAAATTGTTAAACCCAGATGAAAGCATATACAGGGTTCAAGTAGTACGTATGCGACAGACTGTTGACCAAGTTAGGATTTATACTTCGACAAATTATTGGAATCTAGTTAAGCTACAACAGTCCATGTTCAAAAAGAAATGCGTTGTAGTCAGTACTAGATCAACGTTTGAAGCAAATATGCTACATGTGGTACCTTTGAGCACATGCCGTTCTAAGACTGTAGTGTTGTATTGACCAATGCTGTTGTTTCGACGTATGTTAAGTTAACACCACTCATCATTTACTACAAACGACATGCGCAACGCGAATTATTGTGAAGTACACATTCGCCTACTCATGAGTCACATTATTACACGAATTGTTGTATCTTGTAAAACTACTAATATTTCAACATTTGTATACCTTTTCGGTTCAAATACTCGCGCTTGTCGTATTAATATTTGTCAACAACGTTTTCAATTTGAAACTTCACTGCAAAGTGATTCGACATACACTAACAAAACCGTTTAAAACAGCCACATTTTCATTTGTCATCTGCGATTGCTTGAACGGTCAGTTTATTCCAAAGTTGAATAGGTAACACTATCTAGTATGTTTATACGTGGCGTGTGCATAGTTTCATGTAATAAGTAATACAACTGCACAAGCATGCATCGTGTCTGGTAAGCTAGTGCTTGAACAGTTTATTAATTTCAAAGGTTCGATGCTTTCCTATAACTTTAATATATGGTCTTGGGCAGTACGTAGCTTTGAATCGCCCCGTTACATACATCGTATTTTATTGTGCTATTTCTCTAAACAGTGGCCTAATAAAGTGGTGATCAGAGCCATATTCACCAACCTATTCTTAGTCTTTAGATTTAGAATATTCTTGAACGTGCTATGTCCTAAGAAGACTGTAATTTGAATATTACTTGCTTTTCTCCCACTCTTATGACTGAAATCTTTATATGGAACGATTTGTTATGACATAAGCAACATTGGTACCCAGAATATTTGCAAACTCATGATTATATTTTCTTCAGGCTACCTCTGTTCTGTACTCTTAAGCCTTATCACTAAATATTCATACAAGCAGTATTGCCCATAACGACACAGGATAAAACATAAACAACACTTCTACTTACCTGAGTTTTTCAGCGAAAAAAACGTCGAATTGTATAGAGTTTCTATCTTCTTCCATAATGAGTCGTTTATCTGCACATATCATTAAACGTTATCACAATATATGCCTTCTATCCCATTTAAAACACTTAATGTCATTGGGTTATGTTTTGTAATTAGACTGTCTATGTTCAACCAACACAGATCACGGGTTACGTTGAGAATACATGAACTCAGAACAAAAACTACAAATGAACATTGAACTAATCATGTATTATAGCCACGCTGTGCTCCACCCAAGTAAATTCTAGGAAATGTGTATAATGATCTTTGATCACCGTTTCAGCCCGAGCCATATATATTACACACGTTTAATACAATTGCATAACATTATCCGACCAAAACACAGTGTTCGTTTTTTTTTAATTCTATCATAATCTCGTCTTGGTTTGACTGTGGGATGTGCAACTGAATGACGTACAATACTTAATAGTTATATCAAGAAAAAAAGGACAAACTCCAATTCACTACCCGTTTCGACTTTAATATTCTTCATCAGGTATGAATATACACAAAATACATTATGACGTCATGACGTCACGTAATAGTATAATAATGCAACTTTTAATAATGAAACTTTTCAAACACCAATGTTATCTGGTTTAAAAAAAAGAGATGTTACTACTAATTTGTGTAATACTGACATAAGCGTATACGATTTTTACGGTGATTAAGAAATACAGAACTATATTTGTTCTAGTAGTACGCTTACATACAGAGCGAGTGATTAGGTTTGAGGCTCGTCTGGAATTAATATACGTTAAACTTTTATTTACTGCTTGCCGTATGTTCGGTGCTTGTACAATTCAATTGAATAGAAAACAGGATACATAGACTACATTAAACATATAATAAAATATTATTTAACAGCGAAATGTACAATAAGGTGATAGGGTGATACATTTGAACACGTACTCAGTATTTATGACTATTTACACCAGGGGCGTAGCTTCGGTTCAAAAATGTAAATGCACAATAGGCGGGATCTACCAAATGAAGCTGAAAGCGATAATTTAGGCCAGGAGAGTTTATACCCGTATGCGGCTACAAACAACTAACTTCAGCTAACCCCCGATTCTACAAAATAATTGTAAAATAAGCGTGTGTTTCATGAATTGTTTTTCATATCGACGTAATCGACTCGTTAAACAATGAAGTATCAACACAGCCAATAATGGTCCCCTCACCCCCATCCCCCCTCTTGTGTTTTTATTGCATTTTCGGCGTATTTCATTTTTTAAATCTCTGGAAAAAATGTATAGACACGTGCCTATAGTGCCTAAAGGAAACTACGCCTCTGTACATACACACACACACAAACACACACATGGCTTATTTAACAGCTTCTCCTAGTATTTGCTTTCGTCTAAACACTCCTTTCGATTACTAAGATGAATTCAATTGCTGTTAATATTAATTTCGTGTATTGGATAGATTTGTACCGAAGTACAGTTGTGAAAACCAGAAAACTTTTACAAAACATAACAACGCAATTTGAAATATATAGCAGGCAGAAGTGTACGAGTAAAACTACAATCAAGAAGTTAAATATATCAAATCACATTGTATCGGTTTTAAATCTCCTAACGAAATGCATTATAATTAATATATATTTAAAACTAAGCGCATGAATTATCAATTATAATCGAATGGATATGTTCCCATTGTGGTCTTTGGATCATGTCTGCACTGTGCACTAACTGAATTTTGAGCATACCACAACTTGCATTCATCTCGGATCTTTGTTAACGATGTCTGGGAGTATGCTGGCATTTTACACTTCGCATATATGTACACATATCTCAAGCATGCACCTGTTGAAAGCATATCGACAAGATAATAGCCTTATAATTATCAAAGGGATTAATACTTGCAATAAAGTATTCGATATTACTATGGCACAGCATTATGTCCCCTACATACAATGCACCGATCAATCCATGTGACTTAAAGTAATATTTATGAAATAACTGTAAAGAATGTAGTGGGATATTAAGCAACTAAATGTGTGGGACATTAAGCGACTGATGAAAAATATTGGTTATCAATAGATGAACCATTGCAACAGTTACATCGTTTACATTAATGGATTATTTTTGATTTGTCACAGTGTTTCTCCAAACATTTGAGGGATTCATATAAAATACAATAAAACTATAGTTTGTTATAATAATATTTAATAATATAATATTTGATTAAGCTATAATGAAACATGTTTCTATCGTCAAACAGAAATAAATATCGATATAAAAGCAAATTAAAAATCAATAACTTGGAGCTCTGATGATTTGGCACGATACGAAAACACAGAACACGTAACAATCACCTGCCTTTTTGGCATAATATGAAATCAGATTTTTAACAGCTCAGTTAATTAGCAAAACATACAATTGGTATCATGCGTCTTGTTTCATTTCACTATTGTCTTATTGTGCTATTAAATGCAACATTGTTTCAAGTTTGTTAATACAATGTAATCAACCGGTATATTGCAAACATATATAAATTCAAGAATAACGTTTCACCCGCAAATATAAAACAGTAGCAAATGTTTTCTGTACAATTTGGCAGTAGCTTTTGCAGTAAATCAGAGAAAATTTGCATACGTGGTAACACATTCTAACTAACGTTTTGAATGCCTTAGTTATTTTTTAAATAAGTCAACGCATTTACGTCTGTACCTGCGTCGTCTATCTGTAGGTCCAAAATTTGTAATAAACCGATATACATGAATTCAAATGGTACAAGAAGAAATGTGATCATACATGCCATTCAGTTTAATGATTATTAAAATATGATTAAACGATAGATTTCAGAAAATGTATTTGTATATCATAGTGTCTTCCAAATATGTCATGATCTGTGTTATGTATTCTATCTCGTCACAATTATTTATTTAAACCATATGTCATTATCAGTTTTCTTTAATTATTTTAAATACAGTGCTTACTTGTTTAAAGATTTTGCGTAAACGACTTCACAAATGCATGTAATCTCGTTTTGATAAAAGGATCTACGGTATTGATTACAACCGACATTGGCTTCCACTATTCAATAACCGTTTGTCAAAAAGAATAATGAAAATAATGGCGTTGACATGAATCAAACGCACACTGTCATTAACATATAAAGGGTTCTAACCCTCGCAAAAATGCCTTTCATGGTTGCAATTATACTTTTCTAAAAACTTTAAACCATTCAGTCAGTAAATTGCAATTCAAATGAATGACTATTATCCTGTATACGATATAATTTTAATTCCAATTCTATGAAATTAAATCGTATTTACATGTCTGTGTATTGTGAATATTTCTGGATCAAGCATGAGTATCTACATGATTTTAACCCTGTTTTAAGCACAAATGCTATGCAATGAATAGTCACAGACGTTGACCTCAGTTTATATTATTGCATGTTTTGTGTTGTGTTGTGCGTATTATACTGTCTGGTATTGGCAATTAGTCACTTGACTCGAAAAAAAGGACCAGATGGTGTTAATAAGGGGTTTTTCTCCTGCTAATTTGGGGCTTCATTCACCTTATAAATGTAAGTGCATCATACAAATAAAAACATGTTTTCTCACTTAAGTCTGTCATTGGATGTTTATATCGATGTGTTTGACTATATATTTAATACGTTTCCTTTGATTATAAAAAAAAATACATTTTAATGTACTATAATTATTAAAAATAATAAAAATATAAATTTGAAATAAAAAAATAATGCAATTGTTTCTAGATTCTGTATTTGCATTATCAATATGTCTTTTTTTATAGAGCCTTTCAAGTAATTTTTTAATTTACACTTAAACTTGAAATGACATGGTCGAAAGACCTCTTGATGTTAGTGAAACATTGGATCACGTTTTAACCAATGGATCGATTTTCATGAGTTAAAGTTTGTATTCTACAAAACAAATCGTTCTGGGACGACCAGTGAGAAAATCTGGGCTCGTTTGTTGTTTTGTTGAAATATATCAAGACAGCTCATGTCAGTTAAGAATATAAATAATTAGTGTTATTGACACACGTCACTTGCTCATTTGGTCACTCTAGAAGAAAAAAGAATGAAACATCATGTATTATCAATACTATTTCAGATAAAAATGTGATTAAATTGGTAACTTAAAGTCACAACCAAAATATTATATACTGATCTAGCCGTCTCTAAAACTTTGTATCATTTGACAAGAACATATAACATGTATCCAATGTTAGAAATAAATTTGATTTGTAATTATGTAGAAAAACGCGCTATTTCAATTGAACTGGACATATCGACGATATGTTACAGAAAACATTTACACGTAGTAAAAACATGGCTATCAAAATATATTATTCGAATAGCTACAATATATTGATGCAGTCAACGTTTAAAGAAAAACTCATCAATGTTCGTGGTTTGGGTTTTCTAAGCCTCGCTAAATAAGCCTATCTTTATTAAAAAAAAACGTAGTATTCTCTATGTGTATTTTGTAAGAGTCGATGGAAATAACAGAATATACAGAAAGTGCAAAAGATGAATGTGTGCGTACATTTATTCATATTTTAGAACTTCATATCGGATGTACACTTTCTTAAACAATACAATTCTCGTGTTTCAATGCACGGGAACGGGACTTTCCAAATTCAAACCAGACCGATCGTGGGCATAAAGATAGACCCGCGCACAAGGATCGTATTTTTCACAAAGATCTTTCCAAAAACTATTGACTGAGTGGCTAAATTAAATCAACTATTAATTTATTCAAATGAAAATGTCGAATAAAAACGATAAACACATAATGCATATGGCATTTTCTTTATATGTGAATTCCAGACATGATATTATGAAGAGTTACCACATAAATTTATAGAACACATGTTTGTACTTATATGTGTGGCATTAGCTATTTCTTAATTTTAAATAAATATTGTATGCATGTTTCTGTCAGTTCAGCATCGTTTAACAATATTTATGTATTAAACATACACTATATTGATTACCAGTGCACGTTTATGACAACATTTCTTAGACAATAGGCCGTTGTAAAATCACGTGTACGGTGTACAATTTGTAAAAGCCTTACAATTAGTACTATTGTTTTATTCAATTGTTTACTTGATAGAAAATTAAACATTATGCACAATGCGGATTTCAAGGCTGTAACCACGGTTCACTCTGATTAATAATGTTATGATGTTCAAATATTTACGCAGGCTTTAGAGTATGTATTCTCCGTGATCATTAATTACATTTACAGATTTCTTTGTCATGTTTAAGTTTATTCATTTAAAGGGACATCACCCATCAACTCACGATAACATTTCGAATTGAATGCATAGCAATTAGCAAATATCACCACTTGATAGCCAAAATATGTAAACAGCCTTCTTTACACATATGCTAATGTCACATCTTAGCTCTGAAGGGATTATATAGTGTTTATATGTATTATGTAGTAGTGTTGTGTATATACTCTGCTAAGTGATTTTTCATTGACATTTTATCACAAAACTGCGATAATCGTTTACCTTTTCAAAATGAATTGTTTACGATACAAAACTGAAAAAAAGATATTGCAATAATATAGCTTTACATGTGTTTAGTAATATACGATACTGAACTTTATGGAACATAAAATACAAATCATGCATAACATAAACGTACCACAGCATGATGGAAAACAAGAAAATCGGTGGCAATCATCGTTTTAGTTAACGAGATAATGTGTGCATACAACGCGATGTCTAAAACATAAAATAATAAAATAAAATAAATAGTTTAATTAATAATTGTTTATCAATAAACATGTAGTTAAATTCCGAATAATAATAATAATAATAATAATAATAATCATAATAATAATCATAATCATAATACAAACTAATACAAAACAAATTACACTGTTAACATAAGATTTATTATTTTATCCCATCTTCGCGCTTTCATTGACGAAAGAACACCCCGTGGGATACGGACAACGTTTTCTATTCTGTAACACGATACAGTCGCTTTGATTACTTTTGTCGATTTTTTATGGTCAGTCCTTTGAAGATAATTTATATACATTGCATTTAAAATACGCAAACATCTTTTCCGAAAAAATCAAAATAAAATTGCATTCATTCTTGCGCTTCGTTTTAGAGTTTTTTAAAACTGCAGAAAGGTCATTGTCATTTATTTTGTTTTGATTTATTTATAGATCATAAGTTGTAAAGATCATTACGCATTACATGTTGTGTCTTTGTTGACTTTGAAAGTCCTTTTCATAGTGAAAGTTACAATTCGATTATATGGTGTAGTTTAATAATAACATATTCAATAAATCGTGTTAACAGTCTAAGTTTTGTTCATTGTATTTCTAGAATCTTTGCACTACTTCTTTAAGAAAGGTCGTACAGTTTGTTGTACTAGTTGTACTACTAGTTTAGGAATTCCACAATGTATTTTACATTGTTTTTATATCGTTTGGAAGAAATGATGGTATACAAATGCAATACTGGAATTATTGACGAAAATAGAGAAGTTTATCTTGATCGGTTCGAACATTAGAATCGTTCACCAAGGCTCGCGCTTCCGGTGTTCTAAGCCTAACAAGATAAACTTCTCTATATTGAACACTAACCTAGTATTATCTATGTGTTTCGCACAGGCCGGACTGTCGGTTAATGAAAATGTTCAGGGCAATAATAGGGAAAGTGTCAATTTGCCAATATGTCAGATTAATATAGTTAAATAACTTTTTTTAATATATGATAACATATAAAAGTATGGTGTATTGTATACATGTACATATTATATACCGGTATATTTAATACAAAATGTTTTCTTTGAATAAAAGTTAAATATAACAATTGTTGGCATGTGCATATATTGACGATTAAACGACAACACATCTACTTATGATACGCATTTTGCTATATTTAACTATTCGTTTCAATGCATATACGTCGATATTGCAATCTGGGTTTAATATTGATTCTGCGGTACATTATCACAGGGAAGAGTAACTTTTATCTTCTTTCTGCAGTAAAAGGTAAATGCAACATAAAAATTAAATAGTATGTGTCATATAGCATATACACATAATAGTTGTAGCATACTTTTAACGAGACTATGCTATTTATCTAAAGAGCTTCCCGGGCAAAATATAATAATTAACATAATGAGGGCAAAGTGTTCTACAAGTATTTTACACCATAGTTTCCTATCAAATTGCAATTAAAGCGTTTCCTAAACGTTACGTTATGTCTGGCATGCTTTCAAGCATGTGTGTCGTGTCTATTTTTAGCTCTATGGAATGTGGAAGCTTACCGTGCAATAAGTAGCGGGCGAATAAATTAAAATTGAATTTCGATATACTGCACGCTACTTATTGCACGATACGGTTGCATATTAGGCTCCGCCCGCCAGTTTATGTTCTAACATCACAGTTATTGAGTATCGCAGGACATTGAAAATTCTCAGAAATATGGTAGATATTTATTTATAGCATTCAATCCGATGTCGTCATCCATACAACTTGGTTGTCTTATAGTTTCTCAGTGTGAAGTAAAATGTTTCACATGATACATTACTAGGTGGACCAAACGTTACTGCCTGAGAAGTGTGTTCCGAATGAACAACCAATGCGCGATGATCGTAATTCAACGAATGTTGAAGGCTAAAGTATTTTTCAGAAACCTGTGTGTGTACCATTTGAAAGATCTGTGCAGGAGTCATGCTTCAACGGGACTCGCATATGAGAGTTGTGTGTTCGTCCATATTTCTAACTGTATAGAATGGTATACATTTACAGTATATACATATATTGCTATTAAAATGTAATGGAGCTTACCGCTGTACGATCTGTTGAAAGCTGAAAAACAGTTGAACAAAGTATATTAATTGTACGAGTACTAACTCGAGTATTATATATATATGGAAATTGGTAATAGGTTCAAGCTTTCTTAAAAAACCTACATTTAAACGAATTGTATACATTAGTCAACGTAGATCGGACGTTATAAACACCTGCCGACCAAACTGTGTTTCCATATATTTATATGAGTAAGATTGTATTAATATTTGTCCACATATGTCTTATGTTTTTAACAACAAAACAACATGTTTATTACTATTTATTACATATATTACTATTAAAATGTAATGGAGCTTACCGCTTTTCGACCTGTTGAAAGCTGAAAAACAGTTGAACAAAGTATATTAATTGTACGAGTACTAACTCGAGTATTATATACACACATATATATACACATTAATGGAAATTGGTAATCGGTGCAAGCTTTCTTAAAAAAACTACATTTAAACGAATTGTATACATAAGTCAACGTAGATCGGACGTTATAAACATCTGCCGACCAAACTTTGTTTCCATATATTTATATGAGTAAGATTTTATTAATATTTGTCCACATATATCTTAGTTTTTTAACAACAAAACATGTTTATCTCATGGACCTTCTTTTGTTCATGTTTGACTTATACGACAAACACCGGATTCACTGACATCATATTATTTTGCATTTCTAAATATTAAATGTTGGGGCATCATTGAAGAGGAAGTGTTGTTAGACCGTGAAAAAGACTGTTGCAGCGCGTGCGACTGCTGAAGTTGTCTGGTCCCGTTAACTGAAGTCAATACTCTAAAGCAAGATCAGAAGCCACCGAATTTGAGACTGGAGCTGGGAGTTAGTCGATACTGTGATTAAACTAGATGAGATCTTGTGATTTGTTGTATTGTATAATCAGACATTTGTTGTTGACAAATAAATAATGTTGGTAAGTAAATGTACATGTATCTAAATTTATGTAATTTGAGCTGCATCTTGAAAACAACATTTATATTTAAATAGGTATTTTTTAACTTCATTTTAAACATTCAAATAAGAACACATTGTTCATATTTCACCCTATAGTAAACACAACTGGCGTTAAGTGCTATAAGCGCGTGAAACAAGGTAGTCCTGTTTATCAAAATAACCGTCGTGGAAACCTACATGAAGAATAAACCTTGGGTTTACACCACGGCATGTTATCCAACGAATTTAACTGTAAAAGTGGTGTGCATTTGCATATTCAACTGAAAATGAAAATGCAAATACTATAACAAATACTTTCTTTTCCTAATAGCCTTGGATTAAAGATGGAGTCATCGTCATCTGAAATAAATATGTAATCACTGCGACTAGGCGATTAATTTATGTTCATTAATTAGTATTCGATTCTTTTCGATTTAAAATAAAAAAATAGCTATTTATTGTCTTATTAAGCTAGTGTAGTAAACGGGTATGAACTAAAGGATTCAGTTGTTAGTGCTTCACAGATAACAATACACTAAAGATCAATGAAAAATGTAGTTGATAAATTCATTTCTATCATTTATCCTATGTATGTCGATTTGAATATAATGTTGACATGTGTTAGATTATATATTATTTTATGCTTTCGCTTGATTTATAGGGAAATGTCAGTGAAATAAAATTGTTAATTCAATGCGTAAAACTGCTTCACTGTTTCACACTGGTTCCCGATCTAAACCAATAAATAAAACGGATCGTCAACGGTGCCGGACTCAAAATTACACAACAAACTATTTATTATATTTAGCATTCAATACAATGACGTGACGTACGGTGTTCAGCACCCAAACGTAACGTAGCGTTCACGTCGTTTACCCTACGCAACGCTGTTTTATTGATCAGTAAAGCACAACCGTTAAACACACATGAAGAAAGTAAGCCCGGCCCCTGTGCAGCCATGTTTTTTTTACTGATCCCCGTATTTTCACAATGAACATTTGTGAAACATTCTTTTTCTTATTTGACCTGAAATTTATAGGAATATTTTTAAAGTTTCACACATGGACATAAAAGAAAAATAAGCCTCGTCCCCCAGGCAGACATGTTTTTTCACCGATTGCAATACATTTTATATTTTATATAGAGGGTTGCCCTAGGAACATTTGTGGCAAATTATTTTTAAATCAGACGACGGATGTCCGATAAAAAGCATTATTAAGGTTTTCCTTTCGGTTGCCATGAAAACACAGGTTTAAAGGGAATGACATTATTTGAGCAACTTCAGGAAATGATGACCCAAATATCATTTCTATGAAATGTCTTTGTTTTTGCTCAGTAGTTTGAGAGGAGATGTCGTTTAAGTAATTGTGGCCGAACGGAAGGACGCACGCCGGTCGCCGGAAAAATAGGATACTAACAGCTCACCCTCATCCACGGTAGAATAATGACCCCTATAATATTTCGAATGAACGTTACTGCGATTGAAGGAAGAATGAACGGACGGACGGACGGACGGAATGACAGATAGACAGACAAACAGACAGACAGACAGAATACTTTTTTACAGCAGCAGCAACAACAACCACACAACTACAAACATGCATTCGCAACACTGTGTTCATGACGACGCTGATGCCGCTGCTGCTGCTGATGATGATGATGCTGTTGCTGACGACGTTGACGACAATGATGATTACGATGATGATCATCGTCATCTTTTAGACATAAGCTATATACGCCAATATGCAGCATCCTGACGTATACAGCTTACGGTGAACTGCATTCAGTGTTAGTTGTATACGGTTTTATAGTCAACGTATACATCTTACGCGTGAGCTGTATACGGTCTAACAAGACTCAACAATCATATTTTATTACACTGGAAACATGTTTATCATATGTAGGACTTTACCCATTAAACGTGACTCTTCCAGTAAGTTTTTTAATAAAATGCGACCTCTATTTACAATATGTAATATTTTGTCATGAAGTTCCTTCCTGGAAAAAGCAAATTCAGAAATGCATGATATACCAACCATACCACGATCCTTTTGAAACAGAATTGTGACTCCAAATATAGAATTGAGATTGATGTTGTGTCAAGGTATACAAATGTGTGTGCTATTTGATATTTCGGTAATGTCACTGCATTGGCATTTATTTACACTTTTCATAAACAGCGATCATTGATTCAATGGACCTCATGTATCTACATATATTGTTTGTTACTATTATGACTATAATACATATAAGAATAAAATGTCTACGAAATGACTGAGGCGATCAAGATATGATGATCAATATGCACATGTAGAAATCTATTATAAGTGCAGCGTGTGTTTCACCTTTGGGCGGATACAATTAACCAGTGCCACAACCAAGAACTCATTCCAGAAAAATTTATAAAACTACAGATAATTAGAAACTATTGCAAAAGTAGATCAGATACTGTTTTTTTCGACAAGTCAATCATTTCAATAAACGTCACGTGATACGGTTGTAGCCACATAGACGTTGGCATGATGGTAGAAAGCTTTCGAAATTGAGAAGTTAAACTTCCTAAAGTATGATTACAGTAAAGTGATTTACCTGTGCGTCTTTCAAACCTCCAGACTTGATCTCTCACTTTATTAGGTTGAATAAGACGTACTATAGAAAGTATTAAAACATTATAATGCACCAAATAATGGCCACGATAATACTTATAAAACACTTGTCATAACATCGGTAACTATTATGTCCACCGTAATATCATATATTACATATCGTTACTATAAATAGTAACAAATTGACGTCACGAGCGGGCCGATATTCGTATCCGCCGGGCCAATATAATCATATTGGCCCCGGGCCGATTTTCTATATCTGAAAAGAATCAGATCGCGCGACGTCAACGTCAATTTGTTACTATTTATAGTAACGATATGTAATATAAACGATAACATACGGCAGAGCCGGGCCGGACGTCTATAATCGGCCCTATCCGAATAACGGCCCTCGGGCCAAAGGCCCTCGGGCCGTTATAGCGGCAGCGGGCCGATATATAGACGTCCGGCCCGGCTCTGCCGTATGTTATTGTCTAAGTATTGTACAAAACAATGACACGACATTACAATTGGTCTTAAGGCAAGCGCATTTCGTTAGACAATAAATGTATATAATAATCACTGCATTTATCAATCTAAAACCAGTATATCAATTTTTGAAACTATTTTTGCTTTATAACGTTCATCCTTTATTGTTCACAGCAAAAAATCTGTCTCTTTGAAGAATAATTTCCAGTCCAAATATAGCAGCCTGATTTTATTGGAACGCCATGATATATCGCTGATACATTCAAGTACGCTCCATAGACAGGGTTATATTCAGTTGCCATTTCTGATAAAGCAATGCAATTATGTATGTACTATGCTAGTAAGTGTTTAATATAAGTATGTTGAATATCAGATATTTATATTCAGCAACAACGCGATCAATTGGATAGCATTTGAACTCATATTTGTTGATGAGTACTTACTTGAATAAGGCATTGACGAACGGTCATCTGGAAGCAGAATTATACGCACACTGTTTGTCAAAGAGACGATGCATCAATGTGACTTATGTTTATTAGCATTCGTAATTCAAATATCTCATTCGTTCATTTCAAATAAATAATAGTAATATCAGGTCAACCTCTATTATTCAATTTTGATACAATAAGAAAAAACACTGTATGAACAAATGCTAAAATATACAAGAAATGTTACTCACTGATCACCAGCCTTGATTCTGAAAGTAAATGATATCGAGCTGTATGTTAAACAAACAAATCAATATGCCTCTAAAATCACCAAAATATACGACTTCATAAGTAAGTATTTAAACAGTTAAAAAGAAATGCCGTTGTTATTTCAAGTCACCAATTGGAAATATGTTATTCCGTAAGACACGTGTGCATAGAGGCAACAACACAAACGTTTAACTATATAAATATAGATTGTACATTCCATGACGTGTACATTTTGTTTAGGATTATTCAATTCAGTTTTACAAATATAAATATTTGCCAGGATAGAAAAAACTGCAGTGACAATTGCAACTAACTGGAACAATGCAATATATCAAAACACCAAAACTAGTGTACTTTTCATTGTATCTTCATTTCTCCAACATAGAAACAATACACATACCAACACATACATGCTTACTCTACACTTCGCGTGGTGTTGCCTACATCCGCGTGTCCCCGCGATTTGTGAGTTGTGTCATTAATTACAATTGTGTTTGGTAAATTATATTGTGAGTCGTCATCAGTGTCTATTAGGTTTATGAGTATTTGTGTCTGTTCTAGAGCAGCAACAATTCAGCAATTCGATTCAAATCGATTTCAACCATCTTTTAGGTGAATATTTCGAATTGATTCATTTTTTTTCTTTTTACATGCTTGTTTATGAGTATTCATGAGTTACGCCAAGCAATAAAGTGGTGATTTATTTTTGGTTATTATTAATGCCATTGTATTTGCTTATGTCAACGTACATGTGTGTATGTGCCTTATATATCAAAATAAAAGAAAAAGAAAAGAATTGGTGATAATGTTTCACAACTAGTTGAGTATAACAATACTCATTTCATTTCAAATGATTTCTTGTACGCAAACGTCATACGTTTTATGACAAATCATCTATAGATATATACAAGAGTGGTGTAGTATCGACACTCGAATCGGGCCATTAACCATCGATGTATCGATGTATCGAGCTAATCGTTGCATCTCTAGCGCATTCTCTTTCATTGATTCTGCTGCTCCTTATCAACCTCTACTTTTTTTTACAATTACTTCTGTTACTAGAACATCCATTACTAGCAGTAAGATATTTCATTCTTACTACTATATCGCTAAACGAACCATTGCTAGTACCTCTAAAACAACAACAAATACTACAACAACAAAAACAACAATATCAACAGCACATTATGCTTCATTTTCACTATTACTACTACATAATTTACCTTTGGAATGTTCAAATTTCGAGACACATTCTCTCACAGCACTTTGACGAATAAATCCTACAAAAATATATAAAATGTAATACAAGAAAACATGACTCACACAAATTGTTATAGTTATATTTTATGTTTCTACAACATGGAATAACGATACACTGAAAGTGGATCACATGGGTAGCGAATATTCATAACGAAATATGTTTTTACAAATCATAACTGTATTCCGGATAAAATAACACAATTGACATTACCATCAACCATTATGGAGTAAAACATGACAATACTGTATATAATTATGGTATTTTATGATTACGTTCTGATTATTTATCATTCAGAAAATTAAACATGTTATTGAATACGTTACTGTTACAATGTGTTTATATTTTACTGAAATGAATTTCAATTTGCATGATTATTTAAAAAAAGATATAAGGCCGTTTCTACAGAATGAGCAAAAGTAAGCCACTGCAAAATACGATTATTTTACAGTATTAAAAAAATGAACATATCTCAACATTGCAACTAGGCATGATCGTAAACCTAAAATAGTGTAGTTCGCATACATGCTAATCTTAGTTGTTTAAATGTAATTACGTATGTAAAGTATAGTAACTTTAATTATCGACACGAAAACCAGTTTAAATTGTGTTGATAGAGAGAAGATTAAACATTTGTTAGTATTTCTTTTTGGCAAATAATCATGAAATGTTCACCATTTACAAACATGTACTGCATGGTGCATTAATTTACTTACGAAGTGATCAATGCCTCTTTAAATAACATGCAAGCAGAATCAGAAGTATACAGTATATTATGTAGTTATAATATATGGATCATTATGTTGCAGTATATACCAACGTCATCAGTCGTTATGTATTTAAATAAATAGCAGTATACAAATTGAACAAACATTGTATCAAGAATTGAACTACTAATGTAAATTCATCTGATATTCATAGCTATGTGACTTCAAAATTGTGATGTTAAATCATTCCAGCTGATGAAACCAGAGTCTTTTTAAAATGAAAACATCCTAGACAATTTATAAACAAGTATCAAAATTATATATATCATTACAGTAACTATATAAACAAAACGTGACTTGGTAATTGTTTTCAAAAATTAAGAGTGGTTGATTTTTTCCAACACCTGCACACATATAAATATGGAATTTGCTATGTTTGATCTAAAACAAATAAATGTAATTATTTATAAAAAATGTCCATAAAGGAGATGTATCCGTCAGTAGTCTACATCAAATGTTATGCTTTTTTATATTTGCCATATATTTGCTTCTGCAGACTTAGTTATTTTTATGTTTTCAGTTGTCCGGGCAATCAATATCCAACCATTAAACCGAGGTTCTTGGTAGATAGATTGTCATGTCCAGTAGAGGATTACTACTATAAGCGTGTTCTGAGCCCAACGATCAAAAACAAACCGAAGAAATATTTTAATAACACCCAATATTGAACATATTCTGGATTACCTGCCTATGTCACTACGTTCATGGGTCAGGCACAAACGAGAAATCCGTGTACTAACAACAACAACAAAACGATATAAGTTTATGAATACAAGTTTATAAACCAAGAGTCTATTTGAAGACCACAAATTATTTGAGTGGATTGAGGTAAATAGACCTTAATACACTCTTATGATTTGTGCTTTCAACCGTGTATATTGCGTAAATGGACACTTAAGTAAGTGAATAGTGTTTTGAATAACTTCATCATCTAAAATTTCGGATGAAATGTATGACAATAATTAATCATAATTTATGTCGGTATGTTAAAGTTTCATGATAAATATTTTAGTTTTCACATGTTGATAACATCTAAGATGTTACAATTTCGTTAATTATGATGACATTGTTGTAAACACAATAATTACTTTTAGTAAAGTATTGAACCGGAGATTTTTCTAATTGATTTATATTATTATTATTATTTATGGATATTTGTTTGAACACGACATAATAATTTATGAAAAGAAAACATTACATTGACATAAACGTTTAAGTTTAAAATGCTTGTTTTTGTTATATTTGTTTTTCAGGTGGTTAATGAACGTTACGAAATCATCTGTCGGGTTTTCAACACAAAACGGATCAGAATAGATCGGAAACTGACCATTCATATGGTGCTAATATTCAGGATTACCCGCCCCTATCACTCTTTTAACTGACAACTGTCCTACTTGATTCAGAGACAGAGGGAGAATGGCAGTAGAAATAAGTTCATGACCAATCCCTACACAAGTTATGTTGCCGGGCTGGGAATCGAACCCGCGATCCTCGGATTTGTAATCCAGCGCTCTACCAACTGAGCTAGCCGGCCCGGCCTATTGCTGAACTGTTCTGTAATATCAGCCTGTGCATCCTAAAACATGGTATATCATGGAAGTGATGATACTGTTTATCGGAAAGAAGCACGATTGAACATACATTATTCAACAATTTTGGGCATAGGCAATTATCCAAAAATGTATGTTCAAAACTTGAAAAAGTAAATGGTCTATAAGCATTATTTTCAACACTTAAAATATTGCTGAGACATTATGCAGGGCTCTTTGTCTAGACCCATGGAATTGGGAATTTGAGCGTCAATTCATCTGAAATTCGAAAAAAAGTATAATTGTTTAATTACTAAATTTGAAGAATTTATTGTTAAAACTACATACAATAGAATATTCAGTACACACACAATTCAGTAAAATGGTTATTACAACTCCAACAGTCTTTAATTCTACATTTAACACCACTTATTTGCAATCATCTGAAAGTCAAACCATCAGTTGGGAATTTTAGGACTGGATTTGGGAAAAATATACTTTGTTTGCCATTGGGAATATGACCCATTAACGGCGATAACACCAGCTTTAACAAAAGCTCTGCATCATAATACAGTGTATGTTGTACTGCATAAGAATAATTGTGACCATTATTTCATGGATCCATATGTAGATACAGAATTACAAACATTGTACATTATATTCTGAATATATGTATTGTTGATGAAAATAAATAATGATGTTTGTGTTTTATCTGTCTTCACAGTATGTCAAGTTTTCAGAATCTCTGTATAAACTTTCAAGTACACATGAGTTACTGCATATCTCACAATAAACAAATAAGTTTGTCAGATTTTTTTTTAATGAGTTGTAAACAAAGTCATTATAACATGTGTTCAGTATTCATTTCTTAATTGTATATTAAGAAATATTCTAGTAGTCTGCTCAGTTATCTAATTAAATATTTATGCAAGAAAAATTAAATAACACATTTACTTCCATAAAAAGTACATAGCTATTATACAAATAATATATTTATTATTGAAACCAACGTTGACTATTATATTAAAATAGTAAACATAGTTTTGTCAAATGTGAAGTTTAAGCAGCCGTAACAAGCTTATTAATTGTATGATACTGATTGTATTTATTGATATGCATATCTGTTGTAAAATACATATAATTTGAGGCAATGCAAGAACATCCAAAAATATATTTTTCTATACAAATAAATATAAAAGCAGAAATTATTCTTAAAAAGTTGATTATACATGTACTGTGATCATTTTCTATACAAATGTCTGTATACTGTAGCACTAACGTCTGATGTGCATATCTGTTGGTGTTGTTGGTTTTTTTTTAGATTAAGAACTGAACCTTTAAAAGCAAATACAGGTACCGGATTTAAGGATTGTCATTTCCATTTTATAAACAGTGCATTGTTTTTTACATTATGTCATTCTTTTGTTACACAAAGAAGTTACTTTGACACAGGATGTATCTGTGTAACACAATTGATTTCGGAACAAATTTCAAGAGTTACAGTAGAACACACATGCATCAGATTGTTGATTCAATTTTTTCAAATAATCTCAAACAAGAAAAAAAAAAGCATTGCGTGCCCAATTCCGCTGTAGTGTATTCAAGTGGATTCATGCAACACAGCAAGTATTGGGATAGTAAACTTGTATAACAGATGTTCATGATTAATCAATTTATAAACACTAATAAAATGTGAACAAAATGAAATAATTGTGTAATGTTTTATTGGGCATATTAGTTTCAGATTGTTAAATAATACTGTTTTCCCATTATAGCCAGTATATCTTTTAATGCAACACTGACAGTATTGAAACGAGATATTAATCCGAAACCTCATAATGGATTTGTTATGTCCGAAATACACTCCCCTTGTATTTTCCTCTGTTTTAGCATTAACGTGTTGCGCATTGCATACAATCTTTATTCTTTGTTATCTAACATAAATTTGCTTCAACTAGGTCGTTCGATTTATAGATGGACTAATTTTTGTCAAAAGTGCATAACTGAAACAAACCATCACAGCCGACATTGTTTTGGTTTGTGCCAGGCGTACTATCATACGTACTATAGTTCGTACAACTTGGAAACAGGCTATATTGAATACTAGTAATATTTGACCCATCAATAAATTGGGCAGAGGTGTGTCAAACTTGGTAGTTATGTTCGTAATGACATTTTAAGGATCCCAGTTGATATAGGTGTGCATGGCTCAAGGGTCAAGGTCACAGTTATAAAGATTAATTTTAATACACCCAATAACTGTAAAACCTTGTCCGGTATATAACTACACAACTCTTATGCCTATTTAATAGGTATATTGGTTATGACCACAAGTAAACCATATTGAAGTTGGGTCATAGTCTCAAAGTTCAAGGTCAAACTGACAGAAAGTTAAAATAAATTGATTCATTTTACATGTAGTTATTCCAATTTTGCACAGCGATTGCATCAGAGCTAAAGGGACACATACATGTATTCAAACAGTGTTTGCTATTTTGTAAAATTGATGCAGTGGTAACCTTGACAACGAGTTAGTAAAGTTGTTCCTAAATACGTTTGCTTGTTTTGAAATCAATGAATGCAAAAACATTTAATAAATAACCCTGTATAAGACATGGGATCCTATATAACAACAGTAACACTTACTAGGCTCAAATTGACCACAGTTCAATGTGAAATTGTTTTTTTTGTTTTCTATTGAAAATTTTGTACCAGCTGTAATACTTGTATGCTATTTCATCAGATATTATAATTTGTAAACAAAAATGACCAAACTGAAATATAATTTGACACACAAAATTTTGTGAAACAATTTCAAACAAGTAAATTTACGAATTTTCGAAAAATTAAAAACCCGTTGCCATGGTAACATCCTTTTTGGTTACCCTTCGAAACTAAATTTAGGAACTTCCATTATAGGTCAACACATTATAAAATAACAATAGCCATATAACTCATACATTATATTGTATTTATTCAAAATCTCATTTGGTGTCGAACTCATCCCAGAAGTTTATTTACGGCTTAGGTTTAAACACACACTGCATAAACAAATGGGAATAAACTCTACTACTAACACGTTTAAGGGTCGTAAAGACCAAAACTGCATATACTCCATTGTCCTCTATCTCAGAATAAAATCAGATATGTCGTTATTGAATTCAAGCATTACGAAGTGATTCTTCTGTGTTATTTTGTCTTTGTTAAGAATGTCCAAAGTGTTAATGACAGTATGCTACACATCGGATACAACGGAAGCTGATGCGTTTTGTGAACTTGACATGTTTGGTATGACCTCACTATCTTGAATACCAGAGGCTTTTATAATAAAAACGTGATTTAAACTTTACTCATTTAAAAGTATCTGATATCAATCAATATGGCAGATACATACACTCATGAGTGTCATTTGTGTACATGAATCGTGAACAATCTAAAACTGACGGTCAAACCGGGTACACGCTTCTGTTACGAATTTAATTATAGTTTCATGACCATGAGTGAATACTAATATTAAGTTATGTTAGTAATTTAGTGCCAATTACTAAAATAGTTGATATGTTGTACTTATATATATTGTGATCCTTTTTTTACAGACTGTATCCCTTTACATCATCATATTCATTAACAACCGCATTACCATATACGAGTTCACTGTTATTAACGTATCTATATATTGTAATGCAGAAACTTAAAATCCCAGGTAAAAAGTAGTTTATTAACAACAAACTATTACTATGCATATACTGTATACTGATTTTGAAAAAGTATGGACATTACCTATTAGAAATAAATCAACTATTCGAGCCGCGCACGCATCAATAAAACGCATTTAGGGTCATATTATGAACCAAAAATACGGGTGTTGGTCACAATGAGCAGGTTTTGTGAAATCCGAAATTATTCTTAAACATTTTATTATACATGTACTGTGATACTTTAAGGATTAACATTCATTTATGTTTCGAATACGGCTTTCAACAGTCATTCTTGCACATTACCTAATAGCAAATATACATCAAAATGTCAAAAACATATCAACATGTATGTGTTGATTAGCCTAGAGCGTCAGATGATTTATTACAACTACCGTTTCTAAAAAAGTCAATGTATGAAACATTTTACGTAAAACTAATGAAACCCCTTTTTTTCGCTACTAACTTGTATGTAACCGAAATATTCACATGGGTGTCCTGGAATCAGACCACTATATACATGCGCTACATCGGCTATTTTGTATTCGTTGCGGTCGTGTTATATCTAGATATCGATTCGTATTCTGAATACTTTGATAACATAATACTGTATGTATTAAGTTTAAACTGTAGCATAGAAAATTGAGAGCACGCATCGCATGACCTACTTTTGACTGTTGATTAGGTAGGCTAAGACTCACTAAAAATCGATGCTCCTTACTACCACGCTTTGAATGTCGGTCATTCTGCATGGCTCATTGCAGATTGACTTGTTTGGCAGGTATATAATTCCGTTTGCATTATATAATAAACTTGAAAAATATGTGTTCGTTACTTACAAAATAATTGTATATGATGTCGTATGATATTGAATAAGAAGCCATATTATCAATTTTAAGAACAGGAAATTGAACTTCATTGAAACAAATGTTTCCGTTTTAGCAAAAGTTCAATCATAATTCACATGCTCTTTTGTCGCCAACAGTCTTTCTACGCTGTCAGCGTTTTGATTGAATGTACGCGAAAATGCTACAGGTTTCAGACACGCATCAGTTACGGACAGTAGACGTTAATCATACGATATTCATTCGAACTATGACGGGTTGTGACGGGACTTGTTCGAATATCACATGGGTTCCTACGGTACTCGTCGAGTCACGTACTTTATTTGCACGTGTTAAGGCGATTTGTTGCGATTGTCTACAGACGGCATAACTTAATACGATACGATTTTTACACTGAATTACTAACGGGTGTACATGTGTGTTTCACTGGCCAATGTTTATTGATATGAAACACTTCGTATATTGCCTAATAATCTCGTTTAAAGAAGTGTACCAGATTATTATTTCCTATATATTTTATATAGCCTATTTCACAACTAGCTCCATATGAGATGCATCTATTATTGGAAATAAATGAAGAATGCAATTTATGTTGGTTTATTATAGACGTCGGAAACCAAAACATCGTCTACAACTCGTATGAAATCCGTAGCAAAAGCGTGTATGATTGTATATTGATCTTTCTTATTCGAATATAGCCGTACACAATCGGCTGTCATCGCCGCCAATCCGTACAAAAGTCGTATCATACCGTATGAACATACGCCGAAAAGAGAACCTACGTACACATACGATGACTGGCGATAACGTTCCGATGCATGTGCGACTATACGCGGTTTGTAATAATCTTGGAGACGACACATGTTTTATCCGATCAACCTCCGTGACAATACGTTGGCGAAACATGTATGAGGCAGCATGACATGCGGCGATACCAGTACCGGCTTTTAAGTAATCCAAAGCCATCCGCGGTAACAATTCGGGACATTGTTGGAAATGTAATACCGTACGTTAATTTTGCTTCCAGTATGGTGTGTATTACATACAAATGTTGTTTTCATAATATGTTATATTGTCATTATTAGTATGGTTTAAGCTAATATTTATGTCATACCTTTCTCCTCATCAGCTGCAGTATTACGTCCCAATGATGATTCTTCACGACGATAAATGATATTGGATGTTTCACGAACATGGTTGTCTACGTCATCGTCTGTACAATTTTAATGGAATGATATGTATGTGGATCAATTCATTGAGACGTTTATCAATATGTATGACATTTGCACAGACGACAGACATATTGCAGAGAATTACCACACATATATAATCTTGGAAAAATAATATAACTCTGTATAACAGCTGCAAAGTGCATCAAGGTTCTTCATTAAAACAAGTATGTTACTGCAAAAGATAAGCCGCAGTAAGATTATGAATGTCATGTACTGAAATATCTTAAGTATCATGCTCTTAGAAAAGTCAGTTTAACAAACTCTCAGGAAGGCATGCAAATATATTATTGGTCAACACATTATAAAATAACAATAGCCATATAACTCATACATTATATTGTATTTATTCAAAATCTCATTTGGTGTCGAACTCATCCAAGAAGTTTATTTACGGCTTAGGTTTAAACACACACTACATAAACAAATGGGAATAAACTATACTACTAACACGTTTAGGGGTCGTAAAGACCAAAACTGCATAAACTCCATTGTCCTCTATCTCAGAATAAAATCAGATATGTCGTTATTGAATTCAAGCAATACGAAGTGATTCTTCTGTGTTATTTTGTCTTTGTTAAGAATGTCCAAAGTGTTAATGACAGTATGCTACACATGTTATGACTTTAAACGATCGGATACAACGGAAGCTGATGCGTTTTGTGAACTTGACATGTTTGGTATAAACTCACTATCTTGAATACCAGAGGCTTTTATAATAAAAACGTGATTTAAACTTTACTCATTTAAAAGTATCTGATATCAATCCATATGGCAGATACATTCACTCATGAGTGTCATTTGTGTACACGTATCGTGAACAATCTAAAACTGACGGTCAAACCGGGTACACGCTTCTGTTACGATTTTAATTATAGTTTCATGGCCATGAGTGAATACTAATATTAAGTTATGTTAGTAATTTAGTGCCAATTACTAAAATAGTTAATATGTTGTACTTATATATATTGTGATCCTTTTTTTACAGACTGTATCCCTTTACATCATCATATTCATTAACAACCGCATTACCATATACGAGTTCACTGTTATTAACGTACCTATATATTGTAATGCAGAAACTTAAAATCCCAGGTAAAAAGTAGTTTATTAACAACAAACTATTACTATGCATATACTGTATACTGATTTTGAAAAGTATGGACATTACCTATTAGAAATAAATCAACTATTCGAGCCGCGCACGCATCAATAAAACGCATTTAGGGTCATATTATGAACCAAAAATACGGGTGTTGGTCACATTGAGCAGGTTTTATGAAATCCGAATTTATTCTTAAACATTTTATTATACATGTACTGTGATACTTTAAGGATTAACATACTTTTATGTTTCGAATAAGGCTTTCAAACAGTCATTCTTGCACATTACCTAATAGCAAATATACATCAAAATGTCAAAAACATATCAACATGTATGTGTTGATTAGCCTAGAGCGTCAGATGATTTATTACAGCAACCGTTTCTAAAAAAGTCAATGTATGAAACATTTTACGAAA
Organism: Congeria kusceri; assembly: GCA_027627225.1. Taxonomy (NCBI): domain Eukaryota; kingdom Metazoa; phylum Mollusca; class Bivalvia; order Myida; family Dreissenidae; genus Congeria; species Congeria kusceri. The sequence goes on along the minus strand of CM051026.1, from coordinate 60,708,028 downwards.
AACTAATGAAACCCCTTTTTTTCGCTACTAACTTGTATGTAACCGAAATATTCACATGGGTGTCCTGGAATCAGACCACTATATACATGCGCTACATCGGCTATTTTGTATTCGTTGCGGACGTGTTATATCTAGATATCGATTCGTATTCTGAATACTTTGATAACATAATACTGTATGTATTAAGTTTAAACTGTAGCATAGAAAATTGAGAGCACGCATCGCATGACCTACTTTTGACTGTTGATTAGGTAGGCTAAGACTCACTAAAAATCGATGCTCCTTACTACCACGCTTTGAATGTCGGTCATTCTGCATGGCTCATTGCAGATTGACTTGTTTGGCAGGTATATAATTCCGTTTGCATTATATAATAAACTTGAAACATATGTGTTCGTTACTTACAAAATAATTGTATATGATGTCGTATGATATTGAATAAGAAGCCATATTATCAATTTTAAGAACAGGAAATTGAACTTCATTGAAACAAATGTTTCCTTTTTAGCAAAAGTTCAATCATAATTCACATGCTCTTTTGTCGCCAACAGTCTTTCTACGCTGTCAGCGTTTTGATTGAATGTACGCGAAAATGCTACAGGTTTCAGACACGCATCAGTTACGGACAGTAGACGTTAATCATACGATATCCATTCGAACTATGACGGGTTGTGACGGGACTTGTTCGAATATCACATGGGTTCCTACGGTACTCGTCGAGTCATGTACTTTATTTGCACGGGTTAAGGCGATTTGTTGCGATTGTCTACAGACGGCATAACTTAATACGATACGATTTTTACACTGAATTACTAACGGGTGTACATGTGCGTTTCACTGGCCAATGTTTATTGATATGAATCACTTCGTATATTGCCTAATAATCTCGTTTAAAGAAGTGTACCAGATTATTGCATATATATTTTATATAGCCTATTTCACAACTAGTTCCATATGAGATGCATCTATTATTGGAAATAAATGAAGAATGCAATTTATGTTGGTTTATTTATAGACGTCGGAAACCAAAACATCGTCTACAACTCGTATGAAATCCGTAGCAAAAGCGTGTATGATTGTATATTGATCTTTCTTATTCGAATATAGCCGTACACAATCGGCTGTCATCGCCGCCAATCCGTACAAAAGTCGTATCATACCGTATGAACATTCGCCGAAAAGAGAACCTACGTACACATACGATGACTGGCGATAACGTTCCGATGCATGTGCGACTATACGCGGTTTGTAATAATCTTGGAGACGACACATGTTTTATCCGATCAACCTCCGTGACAATACGTTGGCGAAACATGTATGAGGCAGCATGACATGCGGCGATACCAGTACCGGCTTTTAAGTAATCCAAAGCCATCCGCGGTAACAATTCGGGACATTGTTGGAAATGTAATACCGTACGTTAATTTTGCTTCCAGTATGGTGTGTATTACATACAAATGTTGTTTTCATAATATGTTATATTGTCATTATTAGTATGGTTTAAGCTAATATTTATGTCATACCTTTCTCTTCATCAGCTGCAGTATTACGTCCCAATGATGATTCTTCACGACGATAAATGATATTGGATGTTTCACGAACATGGTTGTCTACGTCATCGTCTGTACAATTTTAATGGAATGATATGTATGTGGATCAATTCATTGAGACGTTTATCAATATGTATGACATTTGCACAGACGACAGACATATTGCAGAGAATTACCACACATATATAATCTTGGAAAAATAATATAACTCTGTATAACAGCTGCAAAGTGCATCAAGGTTCTTCATTAAAACAAGTATGTTACTGCAAAAGATAAGCCGCAGTAAGATTATGAATGTCATGTACTGAAATATCTTAAGTATCATGCTCTTAGAAAAGTCAGTTTAACAAACTCTCAGAAAGGCATGCAAATATATTATTGGTCAACACATTATAAACTAACAATAGCCATATAACTCATACATTATATTGTATTTATTCAAAATCTCATTTGGTGTCGAACTCATCCCAGAAGTTTATTTACGGCTTAGGTTTAAACACACACTACATAAACAAATGGGAATAAACTCTACTACTAACACGTTTAAGGGTCGTAAAGACCAAAACTGCATATACTCCATTGTCCTCTATCTCAGAATAAAATCAGATATGTCGTTATTGAATTCAAGCATTACGAAGTGATTCTTCTGTGTTATTTTGTCTTTGTTAAGAATGTCCAAAGTGTTAATGACAGTATGCTATACACATGTTATGACTTTAAACGATCGGATACAACGGAAGCTGATGCGTTTTGTGAACTTGACATGTTTGGTATAACCTCACTATCTTAAATACCAGAGGCTTTTATAATAAAAACGTGATTTAAACTTTCCCTGATTGACATACCATAATCTTCAAACAAACAACAAATCATAGAAACATTTAAATAATATATTTGGTTATCTCGTATGTAGAGATAGCACTTGGGGAAACCGATTTTATCAGCATATAAAAACATGCCCTTTTCTTGTATATATTCGTTAACATAACTCATTTTTGGCATTCCAAATGCATATGTCAAAACACACATAGCGTATGAACCATATTCAACCATAATATTCACGAAACACGTACATTAAACATATTTGAAAACATATCATTATAATCTAATTTATTATTAATGATTCACAATACTATAGGCTTAAAATGTGTCATTAACGATACATGAATGGAGATCATGAATCACAGAAAATTAACTTTTATTTCCTAATTTTTTCAAAATTTAAACACGAAGATAATCCCGATGCGTGTGATTGTATCGGTTCCCCAAAGCTGAATGACCTACGCATACACTTAGCGCACGAATAATTTCGTGCTTATACAACGCCACCTTGCGATTATTTCATTCCAAACAAGGGAAATTAATTTTCTACTAATTCGTTAGACTCAAACTTAGAAAATTATATTTCCCTGATTGACATACCATAATCTTCAAACAAACAACAAATCATAGAAACATTTAAATAATATATTTGGTTATCTCGTATGTAGAGATAGCACTTGGGGAAACCGATGAAAACCAAAGAACGGGATACATATTCAAATGATTCTCTCATAATTCAGGCTACATGTAAAGAACATGTACATACGCAACAATAATAATTACAGTCCCAAAGACAAAGATACAGAAAGTCTTTCTTTTAATGAATCTTTTACATAGCCATCTTTGGCAGATTCACTCAACCAACGACCGTGTCTTTTAAACATTCTGTCTTTAACACCATTGTTTGCAGCACACGTTGCACCACCATATCTGAGCGAATGTAAACAATATTTCTTAATATCCTCAACATGCGGTGAAAGTGTTCTCACAAATTCATCACGTAAATTTGTATACGACATCGGCTTATTGGATTTTCGAACAGCATATCCATTTTTAGTCTTACACAAATTAGAGAGCAAAAAATCTGTTTCTTTCATGTCTGCCCACTGTATAAGTTTTTCTACGTTAGATACTGGACATAAAATAGAACCTGTCCTAGCAATTGTTATCCAAGAACCATCTCTATATTGATCAGTCTTACTACTCTCTATAAAAATAGACATAAATGTTTCACAAAATTGAATGTCTAAAACTCTAATATTTAAAAGCTCTGAACTTCGCATAAAACCCGCAAAAGCTACTAAACAAGCGCAGATGATACGTTGATTTTTTATATTTTTATGCTCGTACATCTTATTATACATAGACAGAAGAATTTCTGGGCTAATAGGTTCTTTCTTAACTGTGGGTTTTGCTAAAATTATTTTACCAGCTTCTACAACATTACAAACTAATTTGGAATTGGATGGAGACTCCAAATCATAGATATCATGATACCATTTCAAAGAATAAAATGCAGACAGAACAGGACTTATACCCTTCGAACTTTGTATAAGTGAGCACAAGTACATGGCTACATGAAAAGCTTTCGCAGGCAAGATATCACCCCTCCCTAAACCATTTGACAATGCCCATTTTTTCCAGCGAATAAAACTGTTTTCATATTTTCGAGTAGTACTAGTGGCCCTGGACTTCTGTAACAGATTCGGGAGAAGATCCACCTTGCCCGCCAAAACTTCAGGTAGACCAGCAATATCGTCTTTGTGAGTCTGAAAAAATAGACGTATAGAATAATACAAACAATAAGTATACATGTATACAATTATATTGTAATTACCACTTAAAAATACTTCTGATCTAACCATTTAACAATATTTTTGGTAAATACATGTACTGGTGAAGCCACCTTGTACTGTCTGGCGAAACCGCCTTGTACTTTTTGGCGAAGCCGCCATAAATTGCGATGCCGCTGAACGATGTGTTTTTTTTTTTTTTTTTTTTTAAGCAGTATGCGCTTAATTCAACTACTACTATGTAAGAACAGGCGATGCCGCCATTTCATAATTAAGCTGCATATCACCATGACATGCGTCTTGTACATGCTACTTAAGAACAGGCAATGCCGCCATTGTATGTTGGAAAACCGCTTATCACCATGACAAGTGTCTTGTACATTAACGTTTTGGCGAAGCCACCAATTTGTACTAAAACTACCAAATGGAACAACACCTTGATGTTGCAAAAGGATACAACACCATATTTAATAATCACAATTAGGATTATTTTCCCTTAAAATCAATCAATAGTGCAATCATAGTAAATTTCAAATCTACATTGCCGAATATTCCCATGCCACTTTTACATTTAATGTAATTCTTTCGCTCTTTTGGTAAATCAACACCGTCTACTATTTGAGGAATAAACGTCTCATTTGGACAAATCATCGGCCAAAATACAGCGGATTTCCAACGTGGAACTATTAAAATCCCCCTTGCCTGATCTATATCCATCTTTTGTAATACTCTATGAATCATAGAAATGGGTGGAACAAAAAGTCCAAAAGTCTCTGTCCATGATTCTGAAAACGCATCTACTCCAGTTGAAGAGGGATTCCAAAATCTGCTGTAAAAAACCGCTAACTTTGCATTATGCTCAGACGCAAACCAGTCAACCTCTACTGCACCGAATCTCGAAAGTAACATGTTCAACATCTCAAATGATATGCCCCAATCATCACAATCTACAATTCGAGACAAATAATCAGCCTTGTCATTATCAGATCGAGGCAGCCACTCTAAATAAAGTGTAATTGAATGTGTGGTACATACTTTAAAAATGCTTATGGCAATATCCTGTAGTTCTTGTTTCATAGAACCCTTACGTACAATGGCCGTAACAGCTTTTTGTCAGAATACCATTTTACTGTTTGTCTCTGTAACACATGCAATAGGGATTGCAATACCCTAAAAACAGCCGTCAATTCGCGCCACGTGGACGATTTAACTGATTCATCAGCGCTCCACTGACCGTGTGCCGTTCCGTTTAAGGTGCTTACTTCGTACCCAGAATAACCAGTCTGACTGGCATCAGAATAAACAATCTTCGAACAATTTACCGTTTTTCCCAAATAGGTACTGTTTAGCAATGATAAATTTGACTGCCAAAAACTCAGCTGATCAATACTGTTTTGTGAAAGTGCTACATACGAATCCCAATGGCGTGCAGTAAGAATATCTAGACTTAGATATCGTGTTATTATTTGAGAAATATGACCAAGCACTATCGACATCGAAATAAACTGACCCACAATGCTCGCCAATTTTCGAACCGGAACACGTCTGTGACATTTTAGACATTGGAAAATATCTATAATTGTTTCATTGGCTTTAACCAATCTCCGCTCAGGAATATATATGACACCAAGTGATGAATCAAGAAACACACCCAAATATTCCATTTTTTGAACAGGTATCCATATCGATTTGTTAGCGTTAGGAACAAATCCAGATAACAATAAATCCTGTTTTATCATGCGGTTTGCTACAACAACATCCACTGCACAACCAAACCCATCATCTAGAAACATGGACACAAGCTTACCCTCGCCCCGCCATTTAGCAATCAGCGGTCTTGTAACTTTAGTAAATACATAACACGCACTTGATAGACCAAATGGTAAAACCAAAAATTTATAAAATATTTCATTATCATTTTGATCTTTCCATGAAAATCATAAATATTGAGTATGTGGCTCAAATATCTCAATAAAGGCACTTGTAAGATCAAATTTTAGCATAAAATAGCCAGATCTGAGATATGACATAGCAATTTTAATGTCATCATATTTAACTGATTGTTTCCAAACATGTTTATTGACCATGCGTAAATCTAAAATTAATCTCTTTTTGCCAGAGCGGTGAACGGAAACCGTCAATGGATTTACAACATGGGGCATTTCAGAACATTTTACAATCAAATGCCGATCTAACAAATCACCAATGGCCTCTGAAACAAACTCCGCTTCTACCAATGCAGATTGATTATTTGTGTTGTACATTTTAGGCGGATTGGAATACAATGGTATTTTATAGCCATTTTCAATTAAGTCAATCACAAATGTATTAGCTCCAATATGTTTCCAGAAGGTTATACTTTCTTTCAACCTATTTCTTACAATCATATGTTTTTGACCCTGTTCATACTCATAATAGTCAGTAGTAAATCTACTAAAGTCAAAATGATACTCATCTTTTAAGTACTCGCTGTTACTCTGATTGGGTTGCGCGGGAGCTACAGAACTACTTCCCGTTATGGGGTCGACTTCCGGTTGAGACCGCGGCACGTGCGACATGAGGACAGTTTCGCCGGAAGTGGTTGGTCTCTCCACAGGCAAAACAGAGACCTGTTGCTGTTGAGCTGTTTCCAACACCGGGAGCGTACCCGACGTGACCGTAGCTACTGGTGCCACGAAAAAACCTTCCCCGAGCGGCTGATTGAGGCAACCATTGCCTGGATGTTGCACTCGAATTCCAAGGTCGAACACTGCTGTCCATAACACTGCCAGGATACTGTGCAGTACTGCTTGCCGCCACACGCCCTCGCGAGCTAAACCGCTTACGCTTGAGCGCCCTATTCTCTGCCTTGAGAATTTTACTCTCGTCGTCGGAGTCGCTCGCCACCGGATTACATTCATATTGGCGAACTGTCTCCCAGCCACCGGTAGATGAATCAGCAATACGGATTAATTTGTTTCGTTTCTTGACCAAATCCGCAATTTCGCCACAAAGCTCACTGGCATAGTCCTGTTTTCCATTCTCTGTCGCCCATTGTAGTTGACGAGTAATGTCTGCAATGTTGTTGTTAAATTCGTATTGAATTTTGTTGCCCTGGAACTTCCATTTAATTTCCTGTTCAGTTTTTAACTTTCTCACTTCGCAGGTAACATTTTCCGTCGTACCCCTCACTTCTTCACGTAAAGAATTAACATCTGAACGTTGCTTTTTAATTTCGTTAAATAAATCTTTCAATGTCAATTCCTCTCCCGCGTCGTCATGTAAACTATTGTCCATTGTGATTCAAAATTTAAACACGAAGATAATCCCGATGCGTGTGATTGTATCGGTTCCCCAAAGCTGAATGACCTACGCATACACTTAGCGCACGAATAATTTCGTGCTTATACAACGCCACCTTGCGATTATTTCATTCCAAACAAGGGTAATTAATTTTCTACTAATTCGTTACACTCAAACTTAGAAAATTATATTTACTCATTTAAAAGTATCTGATATCAATCCATATGGCAGATACATACACTCATGAGTGTCATTTGTGTACACGTATCGTGAACAATCTAAAACTGACGGTCAAACCGGGTACACGCTTCTGATACGATTTTAATTATAGTTTCATGACCATGAGTGAATACTAATATTAAGTTATGTTAGTAATTTAGTGCCAATTACTAAAATAGTTAATATGTTGTACTTATATATATTGTGATCCTTTTTTTACAGACTGTATCCCTTTACATCATCATATTCATTAACAACCGCATTACCATATACGAGTTCACTGTTATTAACGTACCTATATATTGTAATGCAGAAACTTAAAATCCCAGGTAAAAAGTAGTTTATTAACAACAAACTATTACTATGCATATACTGTATATTGATTTTGAAAAAGTATGGACATTACCTATTAGAAATAAATCAACTATTCGAGCCGCGCACGCATCAATAAAACGCATTTAGGGTCATATTATGAACCAAAAATACGGGTGTTGGTCACATTGAGCAGGTTTTATGAAATCCGAATTTATTCTTAAACATTTTATTATACATGTACTGTGATACTTTAAGGATTAACATACTTTTATGTTTCGAATAAGGCTTTCAAACAGTCATTCTTGCACATTACCTAATAGCAAATATACATCAAAATGTCAAAAACATATCAACATGTATGTGTTGATTAGCCTAGAGCGTCAGATGATTTATTACAACTACCGTTTCTAAAAAAGTCATTGTATGAAACATTTTACGTAAAACTAATGAAACCCCTTTTTTTCGCTACTAACTTGTATGTAACCGAAATATTCACATGGGTGTCCTGGAATCAGACCACTATATACATGCGCTACATCGGCTATTTTGTATTCGTTGCGGACGTGTTATATCTAGATATCGATTCGTATTCTGAATACTTTGATAACATAATACTGTATGTATTAAGTTTAAACTGTAGCATAGAAAATTGAGAGCACGCATCGCATGACCTACTTTTGACTGTTGATTAGGTAGGCTAAGACTCACTAAAAATCGATGCTCCTTACTACCACGCTTTGAATGTCGGTCATTCTGCATGGCTCATTGCAGATTGACTTGTTTGGCAGGTATATAATTCCGTTTGCATTATATAATAAACTTGAAAAATATGTGTTCGTTACTTACAAAATAATTGTATATGATGTCGTATGATATTGAATAAGAAGCCATATTATCAATTTTAAGAACAGGAAATTGAACTTCATTGAAACAAATGTTTCCTTTTTAGCAAAAGTTCAATCATAATTCACATGCTCTTTTGTCGCCAACAGTATTTCTACGCTGTCAGCGTTTTGACTGAATGTACGCGAAAATGCTACAGGTTTCAGACACGCATCAGTTACGGACAGTAGACGTTAATCATACGATATTCATTCGAACTATGACGGGTTGTGACGGGACTTGTTCGAATATCACATGGGTTCCTACGGTACTCGTCGAGTCATGTACTTTATTTGCACGGGTTAAGGCGATTCATCATATTCATTAACAACCGCATTACCATATACGAGTTCACTGTTATAAACGTACCTATATATTGTAATGCAGAAACTTAAAATCCCAGGTAAAAAGTAGTTTATTAACAACAAACTATTACTATGCATATACTGTATACTGATTTGAAAAAGTATGGACATTACCTATTAGAAATAAATCAACTATTCGAGCCGCGCACGCATCAATTAAACGCATTTAGGGTCATATTATGAACCAAAAATACGGGTGTTGGTCACAATGAGAAGGTTTTATGAAATCCGAATTTATTCTTAAACATTTTATTATACATGTACTGTGATACTTTAAGGATTAACATACTTTTATGTTTCGAATAAGGCTTTCAAACATCATTCTTGCACATTACCTAATAGCAAATATACATCAAAATGTCAAAAACATATCAACATGTATGTATTGATTAGCCTAGAGCGTCAGATGATTTATTACAACTACCGTTTCTAAAAAAGTCAATGTATGAAACATTTTACGTAAAACTAATGAAACCCCTTTTTTTCGCTACTAACTTGTATGTAACCGAAATATTCACATGGGTGTCCTGGAATCAGACCACTATATACATGCGCTACATCGGCTATTTTGTATTCGTTGCGGACGTGTTATATCTAGATATCGATTCGTATTCTGAATACTTTGATAACATAATACTGTATGTATTAAGTTTAAACTGTAGCATAGAAAATTGAGAGCACGCATCGCATGACCTACTTTTGACTGTTGATTAGGTAGGCTAAGACTCACTAAAAATCGATGCTCCTTACTACCACGCTTTGAATGTCGGTCATTCTGCATGGCTCATTGCAGATTGACTTGTTTGGCAGGTATATAATTCCGTTTGCATTATATAATAAACTTGAAAAATATGTGTTCGTTACTTACAAAATAATGGTATATGATGTCGTATGATATTGAATAAGAAGCCATATTATCAATTTTAAGAACAGGAAATTGAATTTCATTGAAACAAATGTTTCCTTTTTAGCAAAAGTTCAATCATAATTCACATGCTCTTTTGTCGCCAACAGTCTTTCTACGCTGTCAGCGTTTTGATTGAATGTACGCGAAAATGCTACAGGTTTCAGACACGCATCAGTTACGGACAGTAGACGTTAATCATACGATTTTCATTCGAACTATGACGGGTTGTGACGGGACTTGTTCGAATATCACATGGGTTCCTACGGTACTCGTCGAGTCATGTACTTTATTTGCACGGGTTAAGGCGATTTGTTGCGATTGTCTACAGACGGCATAACTTAATACGATACGATTTTTACACTGAATTACTAACGGGTGTACATGTGTGTTTCACTGGCCAATGTTTATTGATATGAAACACTTCGTATATTGCCTAATAATCTCGTTTAAAGAAGTGTACCAGATTATTGCATTCCTATATATTTTATATAGCCTATTTCACAACTAGCTCCATATGAGATGCAGCTATTATTGGAAATAAATGAAGAATGCAATTTATGTTGGTTTATTTATAGACGTCGGAAACCAACACATCGTCTACAACTCGTATGAAATCCGTAGCAAAAGCGTGTATGATTGTATATTGATCTTTCTTATTCGAATATAGCCGTACACAATCGGCTGTCATCGCCGCCAATCCGTACAAAAGTCGTATCATACCGTATGAACATTCGCCGAAAAGAGAACCTACGTACACATACGATGACTGGCGATAACGTTCCGATGCATGTGCGACTATACGCGGTTTGTAATAATCTTGGAGACGACACATGTTTTATCCGATCAACCTCCGTGACAATACGTTGGCCAAACATGTATGAGGCAGCATTACATGCGGCAATACCAGTACCGGCTTTTAAGTAATCCAAAGCCATCCGCGGTAACAATTCGGGACATTGTTGGAAATGTAATACGGTACGTTAATTTTGCTTCCAGTATGGTGTGTATTACATACAAATGTTGTTTTCATAATATGTTATATTGTCATTATTAGTATGGTTTAAGCTAATATTTATGTCATACCTTTCTCCTCATCAGCTGCAGTATTACGTCCCAATGATGATTCTTCACGACGATAAATGATATTGGATGTTTCACGAACATGGTTGTCTACGTCATCGTCTGTACAATTTTAATGGAATGATATGTATGTGGATCAATTCATTGAGACGTTTATCAATATGTATGACATTTGCACAGACGACAGACATATTGCAGAGAATTACCACACATATATAATCTTGGAAAAATAATATAACTCTGTATAACAGCTGCAAAGTGCATCAAGGTTCTTCATTAAAACAAGTATGTTACTGCAAAAGATAAGCCACAGTAAGATTATGAATGTCATGTACTGAAATATCTTAAGTATCATGCTCTTAGAAAAGTCAGTTTAACAAATTCTCAGGAAGGCATGCAAATATATTATTGGTCATCACATTATAAAAAAACAATAGCCATATAACTCATACATTATATTGTATTTATTCAAAATCTCATTTGGTGTCGAACTCATCCCAGAAGTTTATTTACGGCTTAGGTTTAAACACACACTACATAAACAAATGGGAATAAACTCTACTACTAACACGTTTAAGGGTCGTAAAGACCAAAACTGCATAAACTCCATTGTCCTCTATCTCAGAATAAAATCAGATATGTCGTTATTGAATTCAAGCATTACGAAGTGATTCTTCTGTGTTATTTTGTCTTTGTTAAGAATGTCCAAAGTGTTAATGACAGTATGCTACACATGTTATGACTTTAAACGATCGGATACACCGGAAGCTGATGCGTTTTGTGAACTTGACATGTTTGGTATAAACTCACTATCTTGAATACCAGAGGCTTTTATAATAAAAACGTGATTTAAACTTTACTCATTTAAAAGTATCTGATATCAATCAATATGGCAGATACATACACTCATGAGTGTCATTTGTGTACACGTATCGTGAACAATCTAAAACTGACGGTCAAACCGGGTACACGCTTCTGTTACGATTTTAATTATAGTTTCATGACCATGAGTGAATACTAATATTAAGTTATGTTAGTAATTTAGTGCCAATTACTAAAATAGTTAATATGTTGTACTTATATATATTGTGATCCTTTCTTTACAGACTGTATCCCTTTACATCATCATATTCATTAACAACCGCATTACCATATACGAGTTCACTGTTATAAACGTACCTATATATTGTAATGCAGAAACTTAAAATCCCAGGTAAAATGTAGTTTATTAACAACAAACTATTACTATGCATATACTGTATACTGATTTTGAAAAAGTATGGACATTACCTATTAGAAATAAATCAACTATTCGAGCCGCGCACGCATCAATAAAACGCATTTAGGGTCATATTATGAACCAAAAATACGGGTGTTGGTCACAATGAGCAGGTTTTATGAAATCCTAATTTATTCTTAAACATTTTATTATACATGTACTGTGATACTTTAAGGATTAACATACTTTTATGTTTCGAATAAGGCTTACAAACAGTCATTCTTGCACATTACCTAATAGCAAATATACATCAAAATGTCAAAAACATATCAACATGTATGTGTTGATTAGCCTAGAGCGTCAGATGATTTATTACAACTACCGTTCCTAAAAAAGTCAATGTATGAAACATTTTACGTAAAACTAATGAAACCCCTTTTTTTCGCTACTAACTTGTATGTAACCGAAATATTCACATGGGTGTCCTGGAATCAACCCACTATATACATGCGCTACATCGGCTATTTTGTATTCGTTGCGGACGTGTTATATCTAGATATCGATTCGTATTCTGAATACTTTGATAACATAATACTGTATGTATTAAGTTTAAACTGTAGCATAGAAAATTGAGAGCACGCATCGCATGACCTACTTTTGACTGTTGATTAGGTAGGCTAAGACTCACTAAAAATCGATGTTCCTTACTACCACGCTTTGAATGTCGGTCATTCTGCATGGCTCATTGCAGATTGACTTGTTTGGCAGGTATATAATTCCGTTTGCATTATATAATAAACTTGAAAAATATGTGTTCGTTACTTACAAAATAATTGTATATGATGTCGTATGATATTGAATAAGAAGCCATATTATCAATTTTAAGAACAGGAAATTGAACTTCATTGAAACAAATGTTTCCTTTTTAGCAAAAGTTCAATCATAATTCACATGCTCTTTTGTCGCCAACAGTCTTTCTACGCTGTCAGCGTTTTGATTGAATGTACGCGAAAATGCTACAGGTTTCAGACACGCATCAGTTACGGACAGTAGACGTTAATCATATGATATTCATTCGAACTATGACGGGTTGTGACGGGACTTGTTCGAATATCACATGGGTTCCTACGGTACTCGTCGAGTCATGTACTTTATTTGCACGGGTTAAGGCGATTTGTTGCGATTGTCTACTGACGGCATAACTTAATACGATACGATTTTTACACTGAATTACTAACGGGTGTACATGTGTGTTTCACTGGCCAATGTTTATTGATATGAAACACTTCGTATATTGCCTAATAATCTCGTTTAAAGAAGTGTACCAGATTATTGCATTCCTATATATTTTATATAGCCTATTTCACAACTAGCTCCATATGAGATGCATCTATTATTGGAAATAAATGAAGAATGCAATTTATGTTGGTTTATTTATAGACGTCGGAAACCAAAACATCGTCTACAACTCGTATGAAATCCGTAGCAAAAGCGTGTATGATTGTATATTGATCTTTCTTATTCGAATATAGCCGTACACAATCGGCTGTCATCGCCGCCAATCCGTACAAAAGTCGTATCATACCGTATGAACATTCGCCGAAAAGAGAACCTACGTACACATACGATGACTGGCGATAACGTTCCGATGCATGTGCGACTATACGCGGTTTGTAATAATCTTGGAGACGACACATGTTTTATCCGATCAACCTCCGTGACAATACGTTGGCGAAACATGTATGAGGCAGCATGACATGCGGCGATACCAGTACCGGCTTTTAAGTAATCCAAAGCCATCCGCGGTAACAATTCGGGACATTGTTGGAAATGTAATACCGTACGTTAATTTTGCTTCCAGTATGGTGTGTATTACATACAAATGTTGTTTTCATAATATGTTATATTGTCATTATTAGTATGGTTTAAGCTAATATTTATGTCATACCTTTCTCTTCATCAGCTGCAGTATTACGTCCCAATGATGATTCTTCACGACGATAAATGATATTGGATGTTTCACGAACATGGTTGTCTACGTCATCGTCTGTACAATTTTAATGGAATGATATGTATGTGGATCAATTCATTGAGACGTTTATCAATATGTATGACATTTGCACAGACGACAGACATATTGCAGAGAATTACCACACATATATAATCTTGGAAAAATAATATAACTCTGTATAACAGCTGCAAAGTGCATCAAGGTTCTTCATTAAAACAAGTATGTTACTGCAAAAGATAAGCCGCAGTAAGATTATGAATGTCATGTACTGAAATATCTTAAGTATCATGCTCTTAGAAAAGTCAGTTTAACAAACTCTCAGGAAGGCATGCAAATATATTATTGGTCAACACATTATAAAATAACAATAGCCATATAACTCATACATTATATTGTATTTATTCAAAATCTCATTTGGTGTCGAACTCATCCCAGAAGTTTATTTACGGCTTAGGTTTAAACACACACTACATAAACAAATGGGAATAAACTCTACTACTAACACGTTTAAGGGTCGTAAAGACCAAACTGCATATACTCCATTGTCCTCTATCTCAGAATAAAATCAGATATGTCGTTATTGAATTCAAGCATTACGAAGTGATTCTTCTGTGTTATTTTGTCTTTGTTAAGAATGTCCAAAGTGTTAATGACAGTATGCTACACATGTTATGACTTTAAACGATCGGATACAACGGAAGCTGATGCGTTTTGTGAACTTGACATGTTTGGTATAACCTCACTATCTTAAATACCAGAGGCTTTTATAATAAAAACGTGATTTAAACTTTCCCTGATTGACATACCATAATCTTCAAACAAACAACAAATCATAGAAACATTTAAATAATATATTTGGTTATCTCGTATGTAGAGATAGCACTTGGGGAAACCGATTTTATCAACATATAAAAACATGCCCTTTTCTTGTATATATTCGTTAACATAACTCATTTTTGGCATTCCAAATGCATATGTCAAAACACACATAGCGTATGAACCATATTCAACCATAATATTCACGAAACACGTACATTAAACATATTTGAAAACATATCATTATAATCTAATTTATTATTAATGATTCACAATACTATAGGCTTAAAATGTGTCATTAACGATACATGAATGGAGATCATGAATCACAGAAAATTAACTTTTATTTCCTAATTTTTTCAAAATTTAAACACGAAGATAATCCCGATGCGTGTGATTGTATCGGTTCCCCAAAGCTGAATGACCTACGCATACACTTAGCGCACGAATAAGTTCGTGCTTATACAACGCCACCTTGCGATTATTTCATTCCAAACAAGGGAAATTAATTTTCTACTAATTCGTTAGACTCAAACTTAGAAAATTATATTTCCCTGATTGACATACCATAATCTTCAAACAAACAACAAATCATAGAAACATTTAAATAATATATTTGGTTATCTCGTATGTAGAGATAGCACTTGGGGAAACCGATGAAAACCAAAGAACGGGATACATATTCAAATGATTCTCTCATAATTCAGGCTACATGTAAAGAACATGTACATACGCAACAATAATAATTACAGTCCCAAAGACAAAGATACAGAAAGTCTTTCTTTTAATGAATCTTTTACATAGCCATCTTTGGCAGATTCACTCAACCAACGACCGTGTCTTTTAAACATTCTGTCTTTAACACCATTGTTTGCAGCACACGTTGCACCACCATATCTGAGCGAATGTAAACAATATTTCTTAATATCCTCAACATGCGGTGAAAGTGTTCTCACAAATTCATCACGTAAATTTGTATACGACATCGGCTTATTGGATTTTCGAACAGCATATCCATTTTTAGTCTTACACAAATTAGAGAGCAAAAAATCTGTTTCTTTCATGTCTGCCCACTGTATAAGTTTTTCTACGTTAGATACTGGACATAAAATAGAACCTGTCCTAGCAATTGTTATCCAAGAACCATCTCTATATTGATCAGTCTTACTACTCTCTATAAAAATAGACATAAATGTTTCACAAAATTGAATGTCTAAAACTCTAATATTTAAAAGCTCTGAACTTCGCATAAAACCCGCAAAAGCTACTAAACAAGCGCAGATGATACGTTGATTTTTTATATTTTTATGCTCGTACATCTTATTATACATAGACAGAAGAATTTCTGGGCTAATAGGTTCTTTCTTAACTGTGGGTTTTGCTAAAATTCTTTTACCAGCTTCTACAACATTACAAACTAATTTAGAATTGGATGGAGACTCCAAATCATAGATATCATGATACCATTTCAAAGAATAAAATGCAGACAGAACAGGACTTATACCCTTCGAACTTTGTATAAGTGAGCACAAGTACATGGCTACATGAAAAGCTTTCGCAGGCAAGATATCACCCCTCCCTAAACCATTTGACAATGCCCATTTTTTCCAGCGAATAAAACTGTTTTCATATTTTCGAGTAGTACTAGTGGCCCTGGACTTCTGTAACAGATTCTGGAGAAGATCCACCTTGCCCGCCAAAACTTCAGGTAGACCAGCAATATCGTCTTTGTGAGTCTGAAAAAATAGACGTATAGAATAATACAAACAATAAGTATACATGTATACAATTATATTGTAATTACCACTTAAAAATACTTCTGATCTAACCATTTAACAATATTTTTGGTAAATACATGTACTGGTGAAGCCACCTTGTACTGTCTGGCGAAACCGCCTTGTACTTTTTGGCGAAGCCGCCATAAATTGCGATGCCGCTGAACGATGTGTTTTTTTTTTTGTTTTTTTTAAGCAGTATGCGCTTAATTCAACTACTACTATGTAAGAACAGGCGATGCCGCCATTTCATAATTAAGTTGCATATCACCATGACATGCGTCTTGTACATGCTACTTAAGAACAGGCAATGCCGCCATTGTATGTTGGAAAACCGCTTATCACCATGACACGTGTCTTGTACATTAACGTTTTGGCGAAGCCACCAATTTGTACTAAAACTACCAAAATGGAACAACACCTTGATGTTGCAAAAGGATACAACACCATATTTAATAATCACAATTAGGATTATTTTCCCTTAAAATCAATCAATAGTGCAATCATAGTAAATTTCAAATCTACATTGCCGAATATTCCCATGCCACTTTTACATTTAATGTAATTCTTTCGCTCTTTTGGTAAATCAACACCGTCTACTATTTGAGGAATAAACGTCTCATTTGGACAAATCATCGGCCAAAACACAGCGGATTTCCAACGTGGAACTATTAAAATCCCCCTTGCCTGATCTATATCCATCTTTTGTAATACTCTATGAATCATAGAAATGGGTGGAACAAAAAGTCCAAAAGTCTCTGTCCATGATTCTGAAAACGCATCTACTCCAGTTGAAGAGGGATTCCAAAATCTGCTGTAAAAAACCGCTAACTTTGCATTATGCTCAGACGCAAACCAGTCAACCTCTACTGCACCGAATCTCGAAAGTAACATGTTCAACATCTCAAATGATATGCCCCAATCATCACAATCTACAATTCGAGACAAATAATCAGCCTTGTCATTATCAGATCGAGGCAGCCACTCTAAATAAAGTGTAATTGAATGTGTGGTACATACTTTAAAAATGCTTATGGCAATATCCTGTAGTTCTTGTTTCATAGAACCCTTACGTACAATGGCCGTAACAGCTTTTTGTCAGAATACCATTTTACTGTTTGTCTCTGTAACACATGCAATAGGGATTGCAATACCCTAAAAACAGCCGTCAATTCGCGCCACGTAGACGATTTAACTGATTCATCAGCGCTCCACTGACCGTGTGCAGTTCCGTTTAAGGTGCTTACTTCGTACCCAGAATAACCAGTCTGACTGGCATCAGAATAAACAATCTTCGAACAATTTACCGTTTTTCCCAAATAGGTACTGTTTAGCAATGATAAATTTGACTGCCAAAAACTCAGCTGATCAATACTGTTTTGTGAAAGTGCTACATACGAATCCCAATGGCGTGCAGTAAGAATATCTAGACTTAGATATCGTGTCATTATTTGAGAAATATGACCAAGCACTATCGACATCGAAATCAACTGACCCACAATGCTCGCCAATTTTCGAACCGGAACACGTCTGTGACATTTTAGACATTGGAAAATATCTATAATTGTTTCATTGGCTTTAACCAATCTCCGCTCAGGAATATATATGACACCAAGTGATGAATCAAGAAACACACCCAAATATTCCATTTTTTGAACAGGTATCCATATCGATTTGTTAGCGTTAGGAACAAATCCAGATAACAATAAATCCTGTTTTATTTGCACACTCATGCGGTTTGCTACAACAACATCCACTGCACAACCAAACCCATCATCTAGAAACATGGACACAAGCTTACCCTCGCCCCGCCATTTAGCAATCAGCGGTCTTGTAACTTTAGTAAATACATAACACGCACTTGATAGACCAAATGGTAAAACCAAAAATTTATAAAATATTTCATTATCATTTTGATCTTTCCATGAAAATCATAAATATTGAGTATGTGGCTGAAATATCTCAATAAAGGCACTTGTAAGATCAAAGTTTAGCATAAAATAGCCAGATCTGAGATATGACATAGCAATTTTAATGTCATCATATTTAACTGATTGTTTCCAAACATGCTTATTGACCATGCGTAAATCTAAAATTAATATCTTTTTGCCAGAGCGGTGAACGGAAACCGTCAATGGATTTACAACATGGGGCATTTCAGAACATTTTACAATCAAATGCCGATCTAACAAATCACCAATGGCCTCTGAAACAAAATCCGCTTCTACCAATGCAGATTGATTATTTGTGTTGCACATTTTAGGCGGATTGGAATACAATGGTATTTTATAGCCATTTTCAATTAAATCAATCACAAATGTATTAGCTCCAATATGTTTCCAGAAGGTTATATTTTCTTTCAACCTATTTCTTACAATCATATGTTTTTGACCCTGTTCATACTCATAATAGTCAGTAGTAAATCTACTAAAGTCAAAATGATACTCATCTTTTAAGTACTCGATGTTACTCTGATTGGGTTGCGCGGGAGCTACAGAACTACTTCCCGTTATGGGGTCGACTTCCGGTTGAGACCGCGGCACGTGCGACATGAGGACAGTTTCGCCGGAAGTGGTTGGTCTCTCCACAGGCAAAACAGAGACCTGTTGCTGTTGAGCTGTTTCCAACACCGGGAGCGTACCCGACGTGACCGTAGCTACTGGTGCCACGAAAAAACCTTCCCCGAGCGGCTGATTGAGGCAACCATTGCCTGGATGTTGCACTCGAATTCCAAGGTCGAACACTGCTGTCCATAACACTGCCAGGATACTGTGCAGTACTGCTTGCCGCCACACGCCCTCGCGAGCTAAACCGCTTACGCTTGAGCGCCCTATTCTCTGCATTGAGAATTTTACTCTCGTCGTCGGAGTCGCTCGCCACCGGATTACATTCATATTGGCGAACTGTCTCCCAGCCACCGGTAGATGAATCAGCAATACGGATTAATTTGTTTCGTTTCTTGACCAATTCCGCAATTTCGTCACAAAGCTCACTGGCATAGTCCTGTTTTCCATGCTCTGTCGCCCATTGTAGTTGACGAGTAATGTCTGCAATGCTGTTGTTAAATTCGTATTGAATTTTGTTGCCTTGGAACTTCCATTTAATTTCCTGTTCAGTTTTTAACTTTCTCACTTCGCAGGTAACATTTTCCGTCGTACTCCTCACTTCTTCAAGTAAAGAATTAACATCTGAACGTTGCTTTTTAATTTCGTTAAATAAATCTTTCAATGTCAATTCCTCTCCCGCGTCGTCATGTAAACTATTGTCCATTGTGATTCAAAATTTAAACACGAAGATAATCCCGATGCGTGTGATTGTATCGGTTCCCCAAAGCTGAATGACCTACGCATACACTTAGCGCACGAATAATTTCGTGCTTATACAACGCCACCTTGCGATTATTTCATTCCAAACAAGGGAAATTAATTTTCTACTAATTCGTTACACTCAAACTTAGAAAATTATATTTACTCATTTAAAAGTATCTGATATCAATCCATATGGCAGATACATACACTCATGAGTGTCATTTGTGTACACGTATCGTGAACAATCTAAAACTGACGGTCAAACCGGGTACACGCTTCTGTTACGATTTTAATTATAGTTTCATGACCATGAGTGAATACTAATATTAAGTTATGTTAGTAATTTAGTGCCAATTACTAAAATAGTTAATATGTTGTACTTATATATATTGTGATCATTTTTTTACAGACTGTATCCCTTTACATCATCATATTCATTAACAACCGCATTACCATATACGAGTTCACTGTTATTAACGTACCTATATATTGTAATGCAGAAACTTAAAATCCCAGGTAAAAAGTAGTTTATTAACAACAAACTATTACTATGCATATACTGTATACTGATTTTGAAAAGTATGGACATTACCTATTAGAAATAAATCAACTATTCGAGCCGCTCAAGCATCAATAAAACGCATTTAGGGTCATATTATGAACCAAAAATACGGGTGTTGGTCACATTGAGCAGGTTTTATGAAATCCGAATTTATTCTTAAACATTTTATTATACATGTACTGTGATACTTTAAGGATTAACATACTTTTATGTTTCGAATAAGGCTTTCAAACAGTCATTCTTGCACATTACCTAATAGCAAATATACATCAAAATGTCAAAAACATATCAACATGTATGTGTTGATTAGCCTAGAGCGTCAGATGATTTATTACAACTACCGTTTCTAAAAAAGTCAATGTATGAAACATTTTACGTAAAA
Organism: Congeria kusceri; assembly: GCA_027627225.1. NCBI lineage: Eukaryota > Metazoa > Mollusca > Bivalvia > Myida > Dreissenidae > Congeria > Congeria kusceri. The sequence goes on along the minus strand of CM051026.1, from coordinate 60,686,740 downwards.
CTAATGAAACCCCTTTTTTTCGCTACTAACTTGTATGTAACCGAAATATTCACATGGGTGTCCTGGAATCAGACCACTATATACATGCGCTACATCGGCTATTCTGTATTCGTTGCGGACGTGTTATATCTAGATATCGATTCGTATTCTGAATACTTTGATAACATAATACTGTATGTATTAAGTTTAAACTGTAGCATAGAAAATTGAGAGCACGCATCGCATGACCTACTTTTGACTGTTGATTAGGTAGGCTAAGACTCACTAAAAATCGATGCTCCTTACTACCACGCTTTGAATGTCGGTCATTCTGCATGGCTCATTGCAGATTGACTTGTTTGGCAGGTATATAATTCCGTTTGCATTATATAATAAACTTGAAAAATATGTGTTCGTTACTTACAAAATAATGGTATATGATGTCGTATGATATTGAATAAGAAGCCATATTATCAATTTTAAGAACAGGAAATTGAACTTCATTGAAACAAATGTTTCCTGTTTAGCAAAAGTTCAATCATAATTCACATGCTCTTTTGTCGCCAACAGTCTTTCTACGCTGTCAGCGTTTTGATTGAATGTACGCGAAAATGCTACAGGTTTCAGACACGCATCAGTTACGGACAGTAGACGTTAATCATACGATATTCATTCGAACTATGACGGGTTGTGACGGGACTTGTTCGAATATCACATGGGTTCCTACGGTACTCGTCGAGTCATGTACTTTATTTGCACGGGTTAAGGCGATTTGTTGCGATTGTCTACTGACGGCATAACTTAATACGATACGATTTTTACACTGAATTACTAACGGGTGTACATGTGTGTTTCACTGGCCAATGTTTATTGATATGAAACACTTCGTATATTGCCTAATAATCTCGTTTAAAGAAGTGTACCAGATTATTGCATTCCTATATATTTTATATAGCCTATTTCACAACTAGCTCCATATGAGATGCATCTATTATTGGAAATAAATGAAGAATGCAATTTATGTTGGTTTATTTATAGACGTCGGAAACCAAAACATCGTCTACAACTCGTATGAAATCCGTAGCAAAAGCGTGTATGATTGTATATTGATCTTTCTTATTCGAATATAGCCGTACACAATCGGCTGTCATCGCCGCCAATCCGTACAAAAGTCGTATCATACCGTATGAACATTCGCCGAAAAGAGAACCTACGTACACATACGATGACTGGCGATAACGTTCCGATGCATGTGCGACTATACGCGGTTTGTAATAATCTTGGAGACGACACATGTTTTATCCGATCAACCTCCGTGACAATACGTTGGCGAAACATGTATGAGGCAGCATGACATGCGGCGATACCAGTACCGGCTTTTAAGTAATCCAAAGCCATCCGCGGTAACAATTCGGGACATTGTTGGAAATGTAATACCGTACGTTAATTTTGCTTCTAGTATGGTGTGTATTACATACAAATGTTGTTTTCATAATATGTTATATTGTCATTATTAGTATGGTTTAAGCTAATATTTATGTCATACCTTTCTCTTCATCAGCTGCAGTATTACGTCCCAATGATGATTCTTCACGACGATAAATGATATTGGATGTTTCACGAACATGGTTGTCTACGTCATCGTCTGTACAATTTTAATGGAATGATATGTATGTGGATCAATTCATTGAGACGTTTATCAATATGTATGACATTTGCACAGACGACAGACATATTGCAGAGAATTACCACACATATATAATCTTGGAAAAATAATATAACTCTGTATAACAGCTGCAAAGTGCATCAAGGTTCTTCATTAAAACAAGTATGTTACTGCAAAAGATAAGCCGCAGTAAGATTATGAATGTCATGTACTGAAATATCTTAAGTATCATGCTCTTAGAAAAGTCAGTTTAACAAACTCTCAGGAAGGCATGCAAATATATTATTGGTCAACACATTATAAAATAACAATAGCCATATAACTCATACATTATATTGTATTTATTCAAAATCTCATTTGGTGTCGAACTCATCCCAGAAGTTTATTTACGGCTTAGGTTTAAACACACACTACATAAACAAATGGGAATAAACTCTACTACTAACACGTTTAAGGGTCGTAAAGACCAAAACTGCATAAACTCCATTGTCCTCTATCTCAGAATAAAATCAGATATGTCGTTATTGAATTCAAGCATTACGAAGTGATTCTTCTGTGTTATTTTGTCTTTGTTAAGAATGTCCAAAGTGTTAATGACAGTATGCTACACATGTTATGACTTTAAACGATCGGATACAACGGAAGCTGATGCGTTTTGTGAACTTGACATGTTTGGTATAACCTCACTATCTTAAATACCAGAGGCTTTTATAATAAAAACGTGATTTAAACTTTCCCTGATTGACATACCATAATCTTCAAACAAACAACAAATCATAGAAACATTTAAATAATATATTTGGTTATCTCGTATGTAGAGATAGCACTTGGGGAAACCGATTTTATCAACATATAAAAACATGCCCTTTTCTTGTATATATTCGTTAACATAACTCATTTTTGGCATTCCAAATGCATATGTCAAAACACACATAGCGTATGAACCATATTCAACCATAATATTCACGAAACACGTACATTAAACATATTTGAAAACATATCATTATAATCTAATTTATTATTAATGATTCACAATACTATAGGCTTAAAATGTGTCATTAACGATACAGGATGGAGATCATGAATCACAGAAAATTAACTTTTATTTCCTAATTTTTTCAAAATTTAAACACGAAGATAATCCCGATGCGTGTGATTGTATCGGTTCCCCAAAGCTGAATGACCTACGCATACACTTAGCGCACGAATAATTTCGTGCTTATACAATGCCACCTTGCGATTATTTCATTCCAAACAAGGGAAATTAATTTTCTACTAATTCGTTAGACTCAAACTTAGAAAATTATATTTCCCTGATTGACATACCATAATCTTCAAACAAACAACAAATCATAGAAACATTTAAATAATATATTTGGTTATCTCGTATGTAGAGATAGCACTTGGGGAAACCGATGAAAACCAAAGAACGGGATACATATTCAAATGATTCTCTCATAATTCAGGCTACATGTAAAGAACATGTACATACGCAACAATAATAATTACAGTCCCAAAGACAAAGATACAGAAAGTCTTTCTTTTAATGAATCTTTTACATAGCCATCTTTGGCAGATTCACTCAACCAACGACCGTGTCTTTTAAACATTCTGTCTTAAACACCATTGTTTGCAGCACACGTTGCACCACCATATCTGAGCGAATGTAAACAATATTTCTTAATATCCTCAACATGCGGTGAAAGTGTTCTCACAAATTCATCACGTAAATTTGTATACGACATCGGCTTATTGGATTTTCGAACAGCATATCCATTTTTAGTCTTACACAAATTAGAGAGCAAAAAATCTGTTTCTTTCATGTCTGCCCACTGTATAAGTTTTTCTACGTTAGATACTGGACATAAAATAGAACCTGTCCTAGCAATTGTTATCCAAGAACCATCTCTATATTGATCAGTCTTACTACTCTCTATAAAAATAGACATAAATGTTTCACAAAATTGAATGTCTAAAACTCTAATATTTAAAAGCTCTGAACTTCGCATAAAACCCGCAAAAGCTACTAAACAAGCGCAGATGATACGTTGATTTTTTATATTTTTATGCTCGTACATCTTATTATACATAGACAGAAGAATTTCTGGGCTAATAGGTTCTTTCTTAACTGTGGGTTTTGCTAAAATTCTTTTACCAGCTTCTACAACATTACAAACTAATTTAGAATTGGATGGAGACTCCAAATCATAGATATCATGATACCATTTCAAAGAATAAAATGCAGACAGAATAGGACTTATACCCTTCGAACTTTGTATAAGTGAGCACAAGTACATGGCTACATGAAAAGCTTTCGCAGGCAAGATATCACCCCTCCCTAAACCATTTGACAATGCCCATTTTTTCCAGCGAATAAAACTGTTTTCATATTTTCGAGTAGTACTAGTGGCCCTGGACTTCTGTAACAGATTCGGGAGAAGATCCACCTTGCCCGCCAAAACTTCAGGTAGACCAGCAATATCGTCTTTGTGAGTCTGAAAAAATACAATAAGTATACATGTATACAATTATATTGTAATTACCACTTAAAAATACTTCTGATCTAACCATTTAACAATATTTTTGGTAAATACATGTACTGGTGAAGCCACCTTGTACTGTCTGGCGAAACCGCCTTGTACTTTTTGGCGAAGCCGCCATAAATTGCGATGCCGCTGAACGATGTGTTTTTTTTTTTTTTTTTTTAAGCAGTATGCGCTTAATTCAACTACTACTATGTAAGAACAGGCGATGCCGCCATTTCATAATTAAGCTGCATATCACCATGACATGCGTCTTGTACATGCTACTTAAGAACAGGCAATGCCGCCATTGTATGTTGGAAAACCGCTTATCACCATGACACGTGTCTTGTACATTAACGTTTTGGCGAAGCCACCAATTTGTACTAAAACTACCAAATGGAACAACACCTTGATGTTGCAAAAGGATACAACACCATATTTAATAATCACAATTAGGATTATTTTCCCTTAAAATCAATCAATAGTGCAATCATAGTAAATTTCAAATCTACATTGCCGAATATTCCCATGCCACTTTTACATTTAATGTAATTCTTTCGCTCTTTTGGTAAATCAACACCGTCTACTATTTGAGGAATAAACGTCTCATTTGGACAAATCATCGGCCAAAACACAGCGGATTTCCAACGTGGAACTATTAAAATCCCCCTTGCCTGATCTATATCCATCTTTTGTAATACTCTATGAATCATAGAAATGGGTGGAACAAAAAGTCCAAAAGTCTCTGTCCATGATTCTGAAAACGCATCTACTCCAGTTGAAGAGGGATTCCAAAATCTGCTGTAAAAAACCGCTAACTTTGCATTATGCTCAGACGCAAACCAGTCAACCTCTACTGCACCGAATCTCGAAAGTAACATGTTCAACATCTCAAATGATATGCCCCAATCATCACAATCTACAATTCGAGACAAATAATCAGCCTTGTCATTATCAGATCGAGGCAGCCACTCTAAATAAAGTGTAATTGAATGTGTGGTACATACTTTAAAAATGCTTATGGCAATATCCTGTAGTTCTTGTTTCATAGAACCCTTACGTACAATGGCCGTAACAGCTTGATTGTCAGAATACCATTTTACTGTTTGTCTCTGTAACACATGCAATAGGGATTGCAATACCCTAAAAACAGCCGTCAATTCGCGCCACGTAGACGATTTAACTGATTCATCAGCGCTCCACTGACCGTGTGCCGTTCCGTTTAAGGTGCTTACTTCGTACCCAGAATAACCAGTCTGACTGGCATCAGAATAAACAATCTTCGAACAATTTACCGTTTTTCCCAAATAGGTACTGTTTAGCAATGATAAATTTGACTGCCAAAAACTCAGCTGATCAATACTGTTTTGTGAAAGTGCTACATACGAATCCCAATGGCGTGCAGTAAGAATATCTAGACTTAGATATCGTGTCATTATTTGAGAAATATGACCAAGCACTATCGACATCGAAATCAACTGACCCACAATGCTCGCCAATTTTCGAACCGGAACACGTCTGTGACATTTTAGACATTGGAAAATATCTATAATTGTTTCATTGGCTTTAACCAATTTCCGCTCAGGAATATATATGACAACAAGTGATGAATCAAGAAACACACCCAAATATTCCATTTTTTGAACAGGTATCCATATCGATTTGTTAGCGTTAGGAACAAATCCAGATAACAATAAATCCTGGTTTATTTGCACACTCATGCGGTTTGCTACAACAACATCCACTGCACAACCAAACCCATCATCTAGAAACATGGACACAAGCTTACCCTCGCCCCGCCATTTAGCAATCAGCGGTCTTGTAACTTTAGTAAATACATAACACGCACTTGATAGACCAAATGGTAAAACCAAAAATTTATAAAATATTTCATTATCATTTTGATCTTTCCATGAAAATCATAAATATTGAGTATGTGGCTCAAATATCTCAATAAAGGCACTTGTAAGATCAAATTTTAGCATAAAATAGCCAGATCTGAGATATGACATAGCAATTTTAATGTCATCATATTTAACTGATTGTTTCCAAACATGTTTATTGACCATGCGTAAATCTAAAATTAATCTCTTTTTGCCAGAGCGGTGAACGGAAACCGTCAATGGATTTACAACATGGGGCATTTCAGAACATTTTACAATCAAATGCCGATCTAACAAATCACCAATGGCCTCTGAAACAAAATCCGCTTCTACCAATGCAGATTGATTATTTGTGTTGCACATTTTAGGCGGATTGGAATACAATGGTATTTTATAGCCATTTTCAATTAAATCAATCACAAATGTATTAGCTCCAATATGTTTCCAGAAGGTTATATTTTCTTTCAACCTATTTCTTACAATCATATGTTTTTGACCCTGTTCATACTCATAATAGTCAGTAGTAAATCTACTATAGTCAAAATGATACTCATCTTTTAAGTACTCGATGTTACTCTGATTGGGTTGCGCGGGAGCTACAGAACTACTTCCCGTTATGGGGTTGACTTCCGGTTGAGACCGCGGCAAGTGCGACATGAGGACAGTTTCGCCGGAAGTGGTTGGTCTCTCCACAGGCAAAACAGAGACCTGTTGCTGTTGAGCTGTTTCCAACACCGGGAGCGTACCCGACGTGACCGTAGCTACTGGTGCCACGAAAAAACCTTCCCCGAGCGGCTGATTGAGGCAACCATTGCCTGGATGTTGCACTCGAATTCCAAGGTCGAACACTGCTGTCCATAACACTGCCAGGATACTGTGCAGTACTGCTTGCCGCCACACGCCCTCGCGAGCTAAACCGCTTACGCTTGAGCGCCCTATTCTCTGCCTTGAGAATTTTACTCTCGTCGTCGGAGTCGCTCGCCACCGGATTACATTCATATTGGCGAACTGTCTCCCAGCCACCGGTAGATGAATCAGCAATACGGATTAATTTGTTTCGTTTCTTGACCAATTCCGCAATTTCGCCACAAAGCTCACTGGCATAGTCCTGTTTTCCATGCTCTGTCGCCCATTGTAGTTGACGAGTAATGTCTGCAATGCCGTTGTTAAATTCGTATTGAATTTTGTTGCCTTGGAACTTCCATTTAATTTCCTGTTCAGTTTTTAACTTTCTCACTTCGCAGGTAACATTTTCCGTCGTACTCCTCACTTCTTCACGTAAAGAATTAACATCTGAACGTTGCATTTTAATTTCGTTAAATAAATCTTTCAATGTCAATTCCTCTCCCGCGTCGTCATGTAAACTATTGTCCATTGTGATTCAAAATTTAAACACGAAGATAATCCCGATGCGTGTGATTGTATCGGTTCCCCAAAGCTGAATGACCTACGCATACACTTAGCGCACGAATAATTTCGTGCTTATACAACGCCACCTTGCGATTATTTCATTCCAAACAAGGGAAATTAATTTTCTACTAATTCGTTACACTCAAACTTAGAAAATTATATTTACTCATTTAAAAGTATCTGATATCAATCAATATGGCAGATACATACATTCACGAGTGTCATTTGTGTACACGTATCGTGAACAATCTAAAACTGACGGTCAAACCGGGTACACGCTTCTGTTACGATTTTAATTATAGTTTCATGACCATGAGTGAATACTAATATAAAGTTATGTTAGTAATTTAGTGCCAATTACTAAAATAGTTGATATGTTGTACTTATATATATTGTGATCCTTTTTTTACAGACTGTATCCCTTTACATCATCATATTCATTAACAACCGCATTACCATATACGAGTTCACTGTTATTAACGTATCTATATATTGTAATGCAGAAACTTAAAATCCCAGGTAAAAAGTAGTTTATTAACAACAAACTATTACTATGCATATACTGTATACTGATTTTGAAAAAGTATGGACATTACCTATTAGAAATAAATCAACTATTCGAGCCGCGCACGCATCAATAAAACGCATTTAGGGTCATATTATGAACCAAAAATACGGGTGTTGGTCACAATGAGCAGGTTTTATGAAATCCTAATTTATTCTTAAACATTTTATTATACATGTACTGTGATACTTTAAGGATTAACATACTTTTATGTTTCGAATAAGGCTTTCAAACAGTCATTCTTGCACATTACCTTATAGCAAATATACATCAAAATGTCAAAAACATATCAACATGTATGTGTTGATTAGCATTGAGCGTCAGATGATTTATTACAACTACCGTTTCTAAAAAAGTCAATGTATGAAACATTTTACGAAAAACTAATGAAACCCCTTTTTTTCGCTACTAACTTGTATGTAACCGAAATATTCACATGGGTGTCCTGGAATCAGACCACTATATACATGCGCTACATCGGCTATTTTGTATTCGTTGCGGACGTGTTATATCTAGATATCGATTCGTATTCTGAATACTTTGATAACATAATACTGTATGTATTAAGTTTAAACTGTAGCATAGAAAATTGAGAGCACGCATCGCATGACCTACTTTTGACTGTTGATTAGGTAGGCTAAGACTCACTAAAAATCGATGTTCCTTACTACCACGCTTTGAATGTCGGTCATTCTGCATGGCTCATTGCAGATTGACTTGTTTGGCAGGTATATAATTCCGTTTGCATTATATAATAAACTTGAAAAATATGTGTTCGTTACTTACAAAATAATTGTATATGATGTCGTATGATATTGAATAAGAAGCCATATTATCAATTTTAAGAACAGGAAATTGAACTTCATTGAAACAAATGTTTCCTTTTTAGCAAAAGTTCAATCATAATTCACATGCTCTTTTGTCGCCAACAGTCTTTCTACGCTGTCAGCGTTTTGATTGAATGTACGCGAAAATGCTACAGGTTTCAGACACGCATCAGTTACGGACAGTAGACGTTAATCATACGATATACATTCGAACTATGACGGGTTGTGACGGGACTTGTTCGAATATCACATGGGTTCCTACGGTACTCGTCGAGTCATGTACTTTATTTGCACGGGTTAAGGCGATTTGTTGCGATTGTCTACTGACGGCATAACTTAATACGATACGATTTTTACACTGAATTACTAACGGGTGTACATGTGTGTTTCACTGGCCAATGTTTATTGGTATGAAACACTTCGTATATTGCCTAATAATCTCGTTTAAAGAAGTGTACCAGATTATTGCATTCCTATATATTTTATATAGCCTATTTCACAACTAGCTCCATATGAGATGCATCTATTATTGGAAATAAATGAAGAATGCAATTTATGTTGGTTTATTTATAGACGTCGGAAACCAAAACATCGTCTACAACTCGTATGAAATCCGTAGCAAAAGCGTGTATGATTGTATATTGATCTTTCTTATTCGAATATAGCCGTACACAATCGGCTGTCATCGCCGCCAATCCGTACAAAAGTCGTATCATACCGTATGAACATTCGCCGAAAAGAGAACCTACGTACACATACGATGACTGGCGATAACGTTCCGATGGATGTGCGACTATACGCGGTTTGTAATAATCTTGGAGACGACACATGTTTTATCCGATCAACCTCCGTGACAATACGTTGGCGAAACATGTATGAGGCAGCATGACATGCGGCGATACCAGTACCGGCTTTTAAGTAATCCAAAGCCATCCGCGGTAACAATTCGGGACATTGTTGGAAATGTAATACCGTACGTTAATTTTGCTTCCAGTATGGTGTGTATTACATACAAATGTTGTTTTCATAATATGTTATATTGTCATTATTAGTATGGTTTAAACTAATATTTATGTCATACCTTTCTCTTCATCAGCTGCAGTATTACGTCCCAATGATGATTCAACACGACGATAAATGATATTGGATGTTTCACGAACATGGTTGTCTACGTCATCGTCTGTACAATTTTAATGGAATGATATGTATGTGGATCAATTCATTGAGACGTTTATCAATATGTATGACATTTGCACAGACGACAGACATATTGCAGAGAATTACCACACATATATAATCTTGGAAAAATAATATAACTCTGTATAACAGCTGCAAAGTGCATCAAGGTTCTTCATTAAAACAAGTATGTTACTGCAAAAGATAAGCCGCAGTAAGATTATGAATGTCATGTACTGAAATATCTCAAGTATCATGCTCTTAGAAAAGTCAGTTTAACAAACTCTCAGGAAGGCATGCAAATATATTATTGGTCAACACATTATAAAATAACAATAGCCATATAACTCATACATTATATTGTATTTATTCAAAATCTCATTTGGTGTCGAACTCATCCCAGAAGTTTATTTACGGCTTAGGTTTAAACACACACTACATAAACAAATGGGAATAAACTCTACTACTAACACGTTTAAGGGTCGTAAAGACCAAAACTGCATATACTCCATTGTCCTCTATCTCAGAATAAAATCAGATATGTCGTTATTGAATTCAAGCATTACGAAGTGATTCTTCTGTGTTATTTTGTCTTTGTTAAGAATGTCCAAAGTGTTAATGACAGTATGCTACACATGTTATGACTTTAAACGATCGGATTCAACGGAAGCTGATGCGTTTTGTGAACTTGACATGTTTGGTATAACCTCACTATCTTGAATACCAGAGGCTTTTATAATAAAAACGTGATTTAAACTTTACTCATTTAAAAGTATCTGATATCAATCAATATGGCAGATACATACACTCATGAGTGTCATTTGTGTACACGTATCGTGAACAATCTAAAACTGACGGTCAAACCGGGTACACGCTTCTGTTACGATTTTAATTATAGTTTCATGACCATGAGTGAATACTAATATAAAGTTATGTTAGTAATTTAGTGCCAATTACTAAAATAGTTGATATGTTGTACTTATATATATTGTGATCCTTTTTTTACAGACTGTATCCCTTTACATCATCATATTCATTAACAACCGCATTACCATATACGAGTTCACTGTTATTAACGTATCTATATATTGTAATGCAGAAACTTAAAATCCCAGGTAAAAAGTAGTTTATTAACAACAAACTATTACTATGCATATACTGTATACTGATTTTGAAAAAGTATGGACATTACCTATTAGAAATAAATCAACTATTCGAGCCGCGCACGCATCAATAAAACGCATTTAGGGTCATATTATGAACCAAAAATACGGGTGTTGGTCACAATGAGCAGGTTTTATGAAATCCTAATTTATTCTTAAACATTTTATTATACATGTACTGTGATACTTTAAGGATTAACATACTTTTATGTTTCGAATAAGGCTTTCAAACAGTCATTCTTGCACATTACCTAATAGCAAATATACATCAAAATGTCAAAAACATATCAACATGTATGTGTTGATTAGCATTGAGCGTCAGATGATTTATTACAACTACCGTTTCTAAAAAAGTCAATGTATGAAACATTTTACGAAAAACTAATGAAACCCCTTTTTTTCGCTACTAACTTGTATGTAACCGAAATATTCACATGGGTGTCCTGGAATCAGACCACTATATACATGCGCTACATCGGCTATTTTGTATTCGTTGCGGACGTGTTATATCTAGATATCGATTCGTATTCTGAATACTTTGATAACATAATACTGTATGTATTAAGTTTAAACTGTAGCATAGAAAATTGAGAGCACGCATCGCATGACCTACTTTTGACTGTTGATTAGGTAGGCTAAGACTCACTAAAAATCGATGCTCCTTACTACCACGCTTTGAATGTCGGTCATTCTGCATGGCTCATTGCAGATTGACTTGTTTGGCAGGTATATAATTCCGTTTGCATTATATAATAAACTTGAAAAATATGTGTTCGTTACTTACAAAATAATTGTATATGATGTCGTATGATATTGAATAAGAAGCCATATTATCAATTTTAAGAACAGGAAATTGAACTTCATTGAAACAAATGTTTCCTTTTTAGCAAAAGTTCAATCATAATTCACATGCTCTTTTGTCGCCAACAGTCTTTCTACGCTGTCAGCGTTTTGATTGAATGTACGCGAAAAGGCTACAGGTTTCAGACACGCATCAGTTACGGACAGTAGACGTTAATCATACGATATTCATTCGAACTATGACGGGTTGTGACGGGACTTGTTCGAATATCACATGGGTTCCTACGGTACTCGTCGAGTCACGTACTTTATTTGCACGGGTTAAGGCGATTTGTTGCGATTGTCTACTGACGGCATAACTTAATACGATACGATTTTTCACTGAATTACTAACGGGTGTACATGTGTGTTTCACTGGCCAATGTTTATTGATATGAAACACTTCGTATATTGCCTAATAATCTCGTTTAAAGAAGTGTACCAGATTATTACATTCCTATATATTTTATATAGCCTATTTCACAACTAGCTCCATATGAGATGCATCTATTATTGGAAATAAATGAAGAATGCAATTTATGTTGGTTTATTTATAGACGTCGGAAACCAAAACATCGTCTACAACTCGTATGAAATCCGTAGCAAAAGCGTGTATGATTGTATATTGATCTTTCTTATTCGAATATAGCCGTACACAATCGGCTGTCATCGCCGCCAATCCGTACAAAAGTCGTATCATACCGTATGAACATTCGCCGAAAAGAGAACCTACGTACACATACGATGACTGGCGATAACGTTCCGATGCATGTGCGACTATACGCGGTTTGTAATAATCTTGGAGACGACACATGTTTTATCCGATCAACCTCCGTGACAATACGTTGGCGAAACATGTATGAGGCAGCATGACATGCGGCGATACCAGTACCGGCTTTTAAGTAATCCAAAGCCATCCGCGGTAACAATTCGGGACATTGTTGGAAATATAATACCGTACGTTAATTTTGCTTCCAGTATGGTGTGTATTACATACAAATGTTGTTTTCATAAATATGTTATATTGTCATTATTAGTATGGTTTAAACTAATATTTATGTCATACCTTTCTCTTCATCAGCTGCAGTATTACGTCCCAATGATGATTCTTCACGACGATAAATGATATTGGATGTTTCACGAACATGGTTGTCTACGTCATCGTCTGTACAATTTTAATGGAATGATATGTATGTGGATCAATTCATTGAGACGTTTATCAATATGTATGACATTTGCACAGACGACAGACATATTGCAGAGAATTACCACACATATATAATCTTGGAAAAATAATATAACTCTGTATAACAGCTGCAAAGTGCATCAAGGTTCTTCATTAAAACAAGTATGTTACTGCAAAAGATAAGCCGCAGTAAGATTATGAATGTCATGTACTGAAATATCTTAAGTATCATGCTCTTAGAAAAGTCAGTTTAACAAACTCTCAGGAAGGCATGCACATATATTATTGGTCAACACATTATAAAATAACAATAGCCATATAACTCATACATTATATTGTATTTATTCAAAATCTCATTTGGTGTCGAACTCATCCCAGAAGTTTATTTACGGCTTAGGTTTAAACACACACTACATAAACAAATGGGAATAAACTCTACTACTAACACGTTTAAGGGTCGTAAAGACCAAAACTGCATATACTCCATTGTCCTCTATCTCAGAATAAAATCAGATATGTCGTTATTGAATTCAAGCATTACGAAGTGATTCTTCTGTGTTATTTTGTCTTTGTTAAGAATGTCCAAAGTGTTAATGACAGTATGCTACACATGTTATGACTTTAAACGATCGGATTCAACGGAAGCTGATGCGTTTTGTGAACTTGACATGTTTGGTATAACCTCACTATCTTAAATACCAGAGGCTTTTATAATAAAAACGTGATTTAAACTTTACTCATTTAAAAGTATCTGATATCAATCAATATGGCAGATACATACACTCATGAGTGTCATTTGTGTACACGTATCGTGAACAATCTAAAAGTGACGGTCAAACCGGGTACACGCTTCTGTTACGATTTTAATTATAGTTTCATGACCATGAGTGAATACTAATATAAAGTTATGTTAGTAATTTAGTGCCAATTACTAAAATAGTTGATATGTTGTACTTATATATATTGTGATCCTTTTTTTACAGACTGTATCCCTTTACATCATCATATTCATTAACAACCGCATTACCATATTCGAGTTCACTGTTATTAACGTATCTATTATTGTAATGCAGAAACTTAAAATCCCAGGTAAAAAGTAGTTTATTAACAACAAACTATTACTACGCATATACTGTATACTGATTTTGAAAAAGTATGGACATTACCTATTAGAAATAAATCAACTATTCGAGCCGCGCACGCATCAATAAAACGCATTTAGGGTCATATTATGAACCAAAAATACGGGTGTTGGTCACAATGAGCAGGTTTTATGAAATCCTAATTTATTCTTAAACATTTTATTATACATGTACTGTGATACTTTAAGGATTAACATACTTTTATGTTTCGAATAAGGCTTTCAAACAGTCATTCTTGCACATTACCTAATAGCAAATATACATCAAAATGTCAAAAACATATCAACATGTATGTGTTGATTAGCCTAGAGCGTCAGATGATTTATTACAACTACCGTTTCTAAAAAAGTCAATGTATGAAACATTTTACGAAAAACTAATGAAACCCCTTTTTTTCGCTACTAACTTGTATGTAACCGAAATATTCACATGGGTGTCCTGGAATCAGACCACTATATACATGCGCTACATCGGCTATTTTGTATTCGTTGCGGACGTGTTATATCTAGATATCGATTCGTATTCTGAATACTTTGATAACATAATACTGTATGTATTAAGTTTAAACTGTAGCATAGAAAATTGAGAGCACGCATCGCATGACCTACTTTTGACTATTGATTAGGTAGGCTAAGACTCACTAAAAATCGATGCTCCTTACTACCACGCTTTGAACGTCGGTCATTCTGCATGGCTCATTGCAGATTGACTTGTTTGGCAGGTATATAATTCCGTTTGCATTATATAATAAACTTGAAAAATATGTGTTCGTTACTTACAAAATAATTGTATATGATGTCGTATGATATTGAATAAGAAGCCATATTATCAATTTTAAGAACAGGAAATTGAACTTCATTGAAACAAATGTTTCCTTTTTAGCAAAAGTTCAATCATAATTCACATGCTCTTTTGTCGCCAACAGTCTTTCTACGCTGTCAGCGTTTTGATTGAATGTACGCGAAAATGCTACAGGTTTCAGACACGCACCAGTTACGGACAGTAGACGTTAATCATACGATATTCATTCGAACTATGACGGGTTGTGACGGGACTTGTTCGAATATCACATGGGTTCCTACGGTACTCGTCGAGTCACGTACTTTATTTGCACGGGTTAAGGCGATTTGTTGCGATTGTCTACAGACGGCATAACTTAATACGATACGATTTTTCACTGAATTACTAACGGGTGTACATGTGTGTTTCACTGGCCAATGTTTATTGATATGAAACACTTCGTATATTGCCTAATAATCTCGTTTAAAGAAGTGTACCAGATTATTGCATTCCTATATATTTTATATAGCCTATTTCACAACTAGCTCCATATGAGATGCATCTATTATTGGAAATAAATGAAGAATGCAATTTATGTTGGTTTATTTATAGACGTCGGAAACCAAAACATCGTCTACAACTCGTATGAAATCCGTAGCAAAAGCGTGTATGATTGTATATTGATCTTTCTTATTCGAATATAGCCGTACACAATCGGCTGTCATCGCCGCCAATCCGTACAAAAGTCGTATCATACCGTATGAACATTCGCCGAAAAGAGAACCTACGTACACATACGATGACTGGCGATAACGTTCCGATGCATGTGCGACTATACGCGGTTTGTAATAATCTTGGAGACGACACATGTTTTATCCGATCAACCTCCGTGACAATACGTTGGCGAAACATGTATGAGGCAGCATGACATGCGGCGATACCAGTACCGGCTTTTAAGTAATCCAAAGCCATCCGCGGTAACAATTCGGGACATTGTTGGAAATGTAATACCGTACGTTAATTTTGCTTCCAGTATGGTGTGTATTACATACAAATGTTGTTTTCATAATATGTTATATTGTCATTATTAGTATGGTTTAAGCAAATATTTATGTCATACCTTTCTCTTCATCAGCTGCAGTATTGCGTCCCAATGATGATTCTTCACGACGATAAATGATATTGGATGTTTCACGAACATGGTTGTCTACGTCATCGTCTGTACAATTTTAATGGAATGATATGTATGTGGATCAATTCATTGAGACGTTTATCAATATGTATGACATTTGCACAGACGACAGACATATTGCAGAGAATTACCACACATATATAATCTTGGAAAAATAATATAACTCTGTATAACAGCTGCAAAGTGCATCAAGGTTCTTCATTAAAACAAGTATGTTACTGCAAAAGATAAGCCGCAGTAAGATTATGAATGTCATGTACTGAAATATCTTAAGTATCATGCTCTTAGAAAAGTCAGTTTAACAAACTCTCAGGAAGGCATGCAAATATATTTGAATGACAATAGACAGAGACAGAAGTGTAGAGAAAAGAAGGAAGATATCCCGCTCAGTATGAGACATGATTATTGTCAGGCTCAGGTAATCGTAATTTAATTTAGTAAAAATAAAAAAAAGAGCAAGGCACATGTATTTGATGGAACAGGGTCAGAGTTTTCTTTTAAACATACAGCTAATTTAATGCAAGTATGTTATATCCTTATATGTTAGATTTTGTAATATCGAAAATTCAAAATTGTGTGCATGGTACGACGAGTTTGGAATACTAGATGAATCACATTCAGGTTTTTGTATAGGATGCTCTCAAATTGGATTGTTCGTATTACAGAGGGCCTTTGATGGGATTTTACGTTATATATTAGTTGAAAACATGCATAACATACTACATACTTTAAGTGTTACCTTGGAATCAGCCAAGAGGGGGTAACGAGTATGATACATTTTAATCAATGCATTAATTAATTATAGCTCGTCCTTCGTGACAAAGGCCATCAAGATATAACAGACGACATGCACACTATACTGTTTATACTATTAGCAGACGACGTAGCGATCGAGCTCTAGCGTCAAACAGTATTTTTGAATTTTGTTAGCATAGCGGCATTACTGTAAATGAGAGTAAACTTAAATAATTGTGTTCCACAATGGTCCCATGCGATCAAACGAGAGTATTGAGAGTACAATGGGAATCGTGTGAATTTTACATCGATATATAAATACATATGATTACTATTTACTCCTAAATTAAGCTGGACTAGACATAGGTTTAGCAGGCAGCTTGCGTTTGGTTCATACGTTTTCTGATACCATATAACAAATTTAAACGCAACATTGCACAAATGTTATTCGTCTCAACATGACAGCAAACAATCGTGTTTTGGGGATTGTGAGAGATTGCAATTATGTGTAGAATACCATTGGAACTGTGTTAACTATTGGTGTAAATTTAAATATACGTCATAACAAAGATACACTAGAAATTGTAATAATACATTACAACGCCAAAATGATATAGGCAGGATCAATTGGGCTACTACTGCTCAAATATGCATGAGTAAATTAGCAGTTCGTAATGCTGATGTCTTTTTACGCATTTTTAAAGATAGATTGGTTTGTTGTTACACTCCAACCTGGTCAGGAAGTATGATTGACTCGTCTAGATGTGAAACGTATCGACAATTGTCTGACAAATAATCATGTAGGAAATAGAACATACCTTAAATATTGGGGAGCAATCAACTTTTCAATATAGTGTGGTCAATTAAGTGCAGTTATAATAAAATAGTGATATACATACACTGTAGTTATGTGTTATGTATAACATTGGATAGATATTTTGTTAACAGGGGCATACATTTCTATATAACCTGATATATGCATATACAGAGTAATTATAGATATGGTCTTATATATCATGCATAAATATACATAACAATTGAAAGCTATGCCAAAATATATAATCAATATAATTATATGTAAAGGTATATGCATTTGCTATCACTAACTGTGTTACCTTTAGATTGTGATGACACTCTGTTACCTTTGGATTGTGATGACACTCTGTTACCTTTGGATTGTGATGACACTCTGTTACCTTCGGATTGTGATGACTTAACTTTCATGTCGATGTCCTCATAGGAACCATCTAAAGTAGATTCTAACACGATACTCGCTATTGTTTCTATATACAAAAAACAACAACAATTATCGTTGTTATATTACCCGATAACAACACAAAATTCCCAATTCTTTGCGGAGCACATTAAAATGTAGATCTCGTACCAGTTGCAAAATATTTGTCAAATCATGCTAGAATCGAAATAATGTTCGTATTATCTGTGTTTATCGGCCAATAAACAACACTTTGTCGTTGTTAATTGACCGATAAACAACGCGAAATCGAAAATTATTGCTTACCTGACATTTTAAGTTAATAGTCGCCAATATATAACGTAATAATATCGAACTATTATGTCATTCTGATTTAAAAAAACAAGCACTTTATTTTAGAAAGTGTTTATTTCATTACAAAATATCATTATGTTTCAAACGCAGTAAAACCAACATGTATATACACGTCCACTTTTTTTATTTATACTGATTCATGTTTCTTAACGCATGTGCATGCAGCATGTTTTTCTGTTGATCACGAGGACATACACGTATGCAAATACTTAAATGAGATCATCGTTCCAAAGGGTATACTATATGTGCCTGCAAATGAAATTAAGATAAATATAATGTTAAACGGAACACATAGTCTCATTTTCTACTTAATCAAACATATTAAAAAACATCTAGCACTCCTTAAAAGCGTATTAACCTACAAGGGAAGCATTTGAGACCAAACAGTGCGAAGCCCTGCTATCTCAATCTGGTTCTGGGATCATTAAATGTCCTAAGACCATCATCCTCATTTGTGCTATGTTTCTGAATATAAGTGCATGCTTTATATCTACATAAAGGTTATAGCAAAACCGTTGATATTGCGATGTTAGAATTACCTGCAGCATTGTGTTTTCTTTTATAGAGTGTGTTAACACACTGACGTTCTTTTGTATTTATTTGGCAAAATTAGTATTGGAAAAAAACATGAAATACACTTCAAACACGTTAAGCTAGTTTTTTAATCCAAAATAGTTTTCGTCTGTACAAGCGGAAATTCAGTTGGTTAAGGTTACACAACACTAACAAATGATGGAAAAGTCGACACTTGTTGCTATATTTCCTATTAAAATGTTTCAATTGTCATTTTTATGTTTTTATGTTTTCTTTGAAGTTTTAATGTCACTTTCATCTGCTTATTTTGAAAATAATTTCTTTGAAACATCGTACATACACACTGTAAATATTGTAGTAACCAATATGTATTTACCGCAATGCTCTTCGTCAGTTGAAATGTTTCTTCCTGGTGTTAGCTCTCGAAATGTAGTATGGGATGTTTCTGCATTGTTGCCAACGTTGTCGACCTCTGAAAAAAAGCACGTTTACAACTATTTAATGCACTATGTATATCAGAATTTATCATTGCAGTATTACACTTGAATACGTGTTAAACTACATATCAATTCGATTAAAATATTTGAACCTGGTAAGTCATGGTTACGCTTAATTGTTCATCCATTGCATTTGACAGCGTTTATAAGACAATGTTTATGTTACTTCAACACATACACTAAATGTAAAGCAAACAGTTTTAACTTACGAGTTTAATAGCCCCAAAATACAAAACAAACAAAATCTATTATTAAGCCATTTTTTATTGATTTACTTATTAAAACGAAGGTTAACTATCTATTAATATATATCGACAATGGCACTTTACAGGGATAATATGTCATGTGTGTGTAGATTGTCTTCTTAGACGCTCTAATGATGTGTGTCTGTTTTGCGACGGAATCACGATTCCGCCAGTTAAATTTCGTCCTGTATTAGACTGCGACGATAAGACGCTGCGATATTTTAACTGCCATTTTCTGCAGACCTCGCCCTCAGAAATTTTATAGACACGCAAAATTCAGACGCTAATTAACGTCAAAATTTCGCGTGTTTGTGAAAGTGTACACAGAGATAATTATCTGCCAATTCGTGCAAAGTCGCATCGTGGCTGTCTGCACACTCTGCCACGATGCGACGATGCTAAACATTGCTGTCTACAAGACCGTGTCGATGCGAAGATGCGAGATTTGAGGCGATAATTACCATTGTGTATAAGACCGCGACGACGCGAGGTGCGAGATTTGGTTGATAATTATCGCTGTGTAAAATTGCATAGACACGCGAAATGACAGGTGAAATTAAAACGATTTTCGTTTAAATTGCATAAGTTCACGTTGAACAATCGCGGGAACTGCAAACAATAATCATGAAAACATAAATGTCGCATTGTCACATCGTTGCCTTCTTGTAACACAGCAAAGATTAACTGGTGGAATATCCTGTGCAATGACTATGCGAGCATGGAATGACAAAAAAACAGAAAGATTCGTTACCGCAACCTTTCTCTAAATATGTGTCGAGTAGACCTATTACAAATACAACGATGCATTAAAATATATTGTATAATCACTAGGGATGTCAGCCAATACTAAACCGCTAGTTGAATATTCGAATTCAGTATTCGAATATTATATGAATATTCTGTCATTTTATGAATGAGTTATCAGTTCGTTTTGAATCTAAAAGGTGTGCATAAATAACAAAGAACAGCATGATTTATTTTACAAATACAACACATCTATAATGATTAAAAACATGAAAACCACTAAGCGGGCATCACACTCATTGCTCAGGAGCCTCAATAACAAATGCGAGTATGTACGCTATTCTGCTTTGTAAAGCTTGTGTGAAAAATTGTTGAATGTATTATATATTTCAAACTTCAAATACTGTGCAACATGTTTCATAGACGGCCCTCAAAATGACTATTTTGACAATTGATATTAGTGTTAGAATTACAGATATTCATGAAAAGCATGGAACTTTTGCAAATTACCACCGTGATTACATAAATTATGCGAACTGATTCCAACAGCGTTTATGGGCAAAACCGATAATTCCAATAATATGAATACAAATTATTGTTTTTGGCCCAATATGTGGTATATTAAAAACCATTAATTCTTTATTTCTATGCTTTTGGTCCTAACAAAAAAAAAAAAACTTATATGTGCGTTAGATACATTTGTTCCATTGTGATAGGATAATTGTCATTTAGTCCATTGCAGAGGTGTATAGTGAAAGCAACGGACGACAGCTCTGCTTGAAGATTATGTTTCCACAAGTAGCGCATGCAAGCACCCAATGTGTTACAATGGTGGAGCAAACTGTCAAAAACAAAAGATCACTGTGGCAGTTGATATATTTAACACTTTTAATTTCGGAAGATTATTTGATTGTATTATTAAATATTCGGACAGTATTCGAATAATCTAATATTATAAAACTATATATAATACCGTCTTCAAAGACTATCGCATTAAATAAAATAACGTTAAATAACATGACAAACAATATTCAAACGATGTCAATATACACTGCACTTGCCGCTGCAAGATGCACTTCCTGAAAATGAATAATATTGAGACTGATTTGATTATGTAAATCAACTAAAATGAATACATTTAATAACAAATAAAGTTCATATTAAATTACATACGTATTGGATATGTTTAAAACAAAATATATCAAAAAGTACACTTACTTCTACCATCCACTTGTTCTGACGCTGAAATCAATATACATCATCTTAAAATTATAATAAATAATTGCAAAATACCACTCATAATGCATTATAGAACCATTTCATGTTTGTGTAACGACAACAGAGCATGGATTCTTCGGAACAAACGTTTGAAATGTGTTAAAGGAACAGAGTCCGTTTCGGGCATAAACGTATTTTAAATATAATATAACAAAGTTACCCATCGCTACACCAATAAAATTACAATATATTAACAAATAAAAATGTTTCCATAATCTAAACAAAGCATTTTGTCAACCATATAGACTTTTAATCAAAACAGAGTAAATTTTCACATCTGATTCGTGTTTTACTTATGCTTAACTGTCCGAATCGGACAAACACGTGCACTACAACATTTACAGTTTTATGCGCACTGACGCTACAATACACACACATTTGGATATTTCCCACTGAATCAAGGGTTGAATAGTGTGTCAATGTCATTCACAATGTTAACATATATACATGATTCAACTATTTATATTACGTCTACATTTAAACGTACAATTGGGCACGTACTACTTTCATTTCATCAATATACTCCCATTATGAATAGAAATAAAATTAAATTATTGAAACGTTTTTATTTCAAAGCGGACACTGCGTCTTTAAGTAATATATTTTCAAGTAACTACGCATGCGATTCCAAGACGCTTCAGAATGCATTTGTGAGACGTTTCAGAATGTCATAAGATTTGTTAAAATATCGCAGACGGTATAATGAATTAATCATTGTACATGGTGACATTGTTTTATTTTCAAAAATGCGTTTTTTATTATTAACTACAGACACAGTTTTTCGAAAACCCAGCAATACATCTGCGTGTTTGCTAGATGAACAGATAATTCCGAAAATAACTTATAAACGTATTCCACCTTAAGTGTAAATGATAAAATTAACGGTCATATTACTGAGTAAACACACTGGAGCAAGACCGACTAAAACAAACGTTTCAAATGATAAACCTCGAGTCAATGTGAAATCTAGGCAAGCATGAGTTTTGTTTTGCACAGCTCTCAATAACCCTGTTACCTTCAGATTGTGATGACATAGCTTCCCCGTCTATGTCCTCATGGGAATCATTTAAAGTAGATTGATATTATAAGTAAAGAGTCGCCAATATATAGCGTAATTATATAAACTATTATGTCATTCTGAATTAAAACAACACTTTGTTTTAGAAAGATTTTATTTCATTACTAATTATCTTTCTTTAAGCACAGTCACTCTCATGTACATACACGACCATTGTTTTATCTTTACTGATTCAAGTTGCTTAATACATAAACATGTTGTTGTGTTGACCACGAGGATATACATTTATGCACATACTGAATTGAGATCATCGCTCCAAAGGGTACACTATATGTTTCTGTAATTGACAATTGAGTTCAATAGTGTGTTGAATGGAAAACATAGTTTCATTACTCTACTTAATGATACAAACATATTTTAAAAATCATCTAGTACTCCTGAAAGCGCGTATCTGGTTCTGGGATCTTAAAATTCCCAAAGACCATCATCGTATTTTTCGCTTTGTTTCTAAAAATGATTGCATGTTATCTCATACTTTGTAACTGCGTAAAAAGAATAGCAAAAACCGTTGATATTCCGCGTCTAAAAAAAGCCGCAGCATTTTGTTTTATTTTCTTGAGAGTGCTAGCGGACGTTGTGTTTATATTTATTTAGCGACATAAATGATGTATTTTGTTTATTTCTACTCATTGACAGCCCCTCCCCATTACGTTTGATTGTAGTGAACCTTCTAGTTTTTTGTGTTCTCTAGTTCTAGTGTACGTATATGTATGTGCAAAACATGAAATACAATTTAGAACGTGTGTGCGTGTTTATTAGGTGTTTGTAATTACTCTCATGACATAGTTTCTTGTTAAATAGTGTTGAAACAAATATGTATCTACTACCATGCTCTACGTTAGTTGAAATGTTATTTCCTGGTGTTGTGTGCTCTTGAAATATTTCTGCATTGTTGCCTGCGTCGGCGTCCTCTGAAAAAAACACCATTACAACCAATTAAAGTAATACGTATAATATCAGGACTCATCTTTGCAGAATAACACTCGATATCCAACTTTCAATGCAATCCCACGGTCGCTATCGATCAAAATCGATGATAAGATTTATCATTGAATTGAATAGCAAAATTAAGAACTGTGTACTTCAAACATTCATGTTTTTGTTAATAATGCATATATCAAACTTGCACAGGTTGCATTTGAATATATAATATATTCTCTAAACAATGTTTTCATTTTTCGTTTTGATAACTTAACGTTTGAACCGTCGTTTTAAGGTTTTAAAAGTATAGGTGTAATTTTGTTCTTATTTCAATGTAAGTAATAGGGAATTTGGTAAAATGTGCTGACAACGGGTTAGGAAATTGCTGCAAAAACAGTATTTCTATATTTAAATTCAAAATTGCACAGGTGGAATTAGCTAGGAAAATCATTTCCCTTTCAATACAATATGCTTGACCCCCCCCCCCCCCACCCCATCTGTTATCAGAGACTATCTGGACAGTCAGAGGGATTACGTCACATTATGATCATTTTCATCGAAACGCAATACTACATAACTTTTTAATTTGTTTGCTAATTATAATTAAGGTTACCGTAGTTTAGACGCGTATATTATATTTTTAGTGAAATCAGTATGTATGTTAACATATGTATGCATATAATAAGAGGGAAAGCCACAAAAAACTTAACTCTTTATATAAAAGTAGCTAATTCAGAATTAATACGGAATCATTGCAGTAAATAGAAATAAACACTACTGAAAAACAAAATTGTTATGTTCCCTTTTTTGAAATTTAAATAAAATTGTCTCAGTTAATTGGTAAGAAATTGGAGTTTCCGAAATAATTTGAAAAAATCCTGAGAAACCTTTAATAAAACCAATAGTAGCAGTAAAACACTCCCTATATGTTCCATATCGATTTTATGCCTGAGGAAGGTTCTTCGATATGCGTCAGAATGCACTTCCCGGCCTTGTAAAGTATAGCATTCAATTATTTAGTTTTGATGATAAGGCTATAAAACGAATCGCTTCAAGCAATTTTCCGGCGATCTTCGGAAAATCGCCGAACATATTGATCGATACTCGCTCGACCCTTTAAGCGCTTGACAGAGCAGACGCATTGCTGATTAGCGCGATTAGGCTAGAAACGATTATGCTACATAAAGTTGGATATGTTTAATAAGTGTTATACTACTTATTAATGCAATGAAATTACTTAAACCTGGTAATTCATGGTTATTTTTAAATTGTTAATCCACAGCATTAACTGTCAATAGCGGTCATAAGACCCATTATGCTATTTTAAAAGTAAAACTTAATTTAAGGAGAATAGTTTTAAAAGTTAATCTTCGTATAGCCATTAACCTTCAAAAGCAACAAAAGCGATACAAATCATCAGCAACAACACTAATTCAGCGAATTTAAACCGATTTACTTATTTAGAAACGAAAGTTAAAAATCTGTTTAAATATATATCGACAATGGCACGTTACAAGGTGAGTATTTCATAATGTAGATTGTCGTCCTAGGCGCTTTAATGATGTGTTTTTGTTTTTCTACGTAATCCTGAATAAACCCCTGCGTTTGACCGGGGTGACAACAAGGCGATGTGAATTTTAACTTTCATTTTTGCAAATATGGCAATGATAAATGTTATAGAAACACAAACTTCGTCCACATTTCGTGAAACTGTACACAGCGATACATATCGCCAAATTATCGCATCGTCGCAGTCTGCACACAGTGCTAGGATGGGACATTTGGGCGATAATATTCGCTGTGTACAAGACCGCGTCGATGCGCCTATTCGAGTTTTTGGGCGATACTTATCGTTTTGTACAAGACCGCGTCGATGCGACTATTCGAGATTTTTGGGCGATACTTATCGTTGTGTACAAGACCGCGTCGATACGAGAATGCGACATTTGGGCGATGTCACTGTATACAAGTTTTATAGACACGGGGGAATGACACACACAATTTGGACTTGTTTCGTCCGAATTGCATGTGTCCACGTTTTAGAAAGTGTAAGATCTGCAGACAGTAAAACTGTATATGTCGCGTTGTCCCATTGTTGCCGTCTTGTACCACATCGAGGTTTAACTTGCGAAATATCTATCGAAATTGCTAGGCGAGTATGCAATGAAATGAATAAAAATAAAAACAAATCGTTACATGAACCTCTCTCTAAATATGTGTCGTTCAGACCTATTACAAAAACAATGATGCATTATAATATAATATCTTATATAAACACCCATATATATAACTGTTCACCCTCTTTGTTATATTATATATAATTGACAACGTTTAATAATCATATATAAACTATATACGCTATCGTTTTCAAAGACTATTGCCCTAAATAAAATAATATTTAAAATTAAGACAAAGCTTTTAACAATGTTCATATGTAGACCTACTTCACTTACCGCTGCAAATCGCACTTCTTGCAAAGAAATAATTTGGAGACTTTTGTGATAATGTAAATCGACTTAAATGTACATACATGTATTTAATATCAATTAAACTTCATATTAATCTACATAAGTATCAGATGCGTGTTTTTTTTTTATAAATATAGCAACACAGCACTTACTTCTACCACCCACTTGTTCTGGCGCTGAAATTAATATGAAGCCACTTTAAATTATTGAAAATAATTACAAAATATCACTCATACTTCATTTAGAATCACACAATGGTGTATTACGAGCGTATTTCTTTTTAGTGCCGATATGAGAGAATGTATTCTTGGCAATATACTACAATGTATAAATGTATCAAGCAATACGTTTTCAAGTGCATACGATAGAAGGTTGCCATGTTTAACAAATAAACAAACAGTTTTAAAAAAAATTACATGTACATCTCACACGTGATACGCTTTAACATTAACTTAAGAAATAATTTTCGATATATCGCTGTTTATCGGCCAATACTTTAAAATAACGATTGGGAGTTCTGATGCGTATGAAATAAGCCACGAGAGCGTAATACCGAGCTGTTTAATAGCAACGCATCAGAACGACAAAGATGTGTTTATTGGCCGATAAACAACGATAATGCGAACATTATTTCGATTCAAACATGATTTGACATATATTTTTGTAATTATAACTATTTTTACCATGTTATGCTCAGTACCGGTACTTATTCGTCGTTTATTGGGTAGTTTAACAACGATAATATTGTTATTTTTCTATAGAAAAATTACCGAAGTGTCATGTTAGAATAAATTTGTACACACATACCAACATGTATAGTGAATTAATCATAGTACATGGGAATTATTACTTTAAAAAAAAACATATTTATACAACTGTAAATACATTTACTATTCTTTTCTACGAATGCATTTTTGCAATGCTAAATGGACAAATAATACCGGAAGTAACATAAACTTATTCCGCCAAAGTTCTGTGTATAAATTTAGTCGACGGTCAAATCACTGAACGAAAAAATAGAACCAAGGGAGACTAATGAGGTCGTCTTAATGAAACCCATGAGCGAAGGTGAAAACTCGTAAACAGGATTTATGTTTAGTCATCATTTTATTAAGAAAAACATCTAACAACGATACATAGATTGACAAAAATAAACACACACACAACACAAAACACAAATCTATGATGAAGAATGGCTTATAGCAAAACATTATGCAATTAGCAAATACATATATTTCTACTAAACGACGAAATAAATTCAATACTGTAAGTCAAAACATCAATGCAAAATATCAAAACAAAATGTTTTTAATGTTTGTTAGAAATTCGTGTGTCTCACCTGGGCAAAATCGTCGGTAAAATCACTTAACGAACAGATTGAGCCAAGTGAGACGAACCAAATTCAATACAACATCAAAACATCAATGCAACGTATCAAAACATGGTTCGAATATTTGTTAGAAATTCGTTTGTCTTACCTGGGTCCGATTCAGGTGCACAACAACGACAGCACGATGCTGAAAAAAACAATGTGGATACATGTACCGGACGGAAAATGCATTTTGAATTAGGAAATGACGCACTGTTTCTGGAATACACCCGCTTTAAGTTCAAGTCATTTTTTAAGTTGCAATAGGTTACACTGACAGTCATACCCTTTGAAAACAATCTTTGGACTATACTGACACAGGTATATACGCTTTATAAATCAGGAGGCGTTGCATTATGAGAATAAGTTACCTTTGTATGCCGCATTATCCAATATCTGTTAGTTGTATACATATGTTGCGCAATACATAGGTATGTACTTTCTTTCGAAAAGTCAATGCGGTTGTATATTCATGTGCAATATGTATACCTGGTCGTATTTAAGCTTGCGCTGAATGCATCCTCCAATGTACGTTATGTGTTATTTTTAATAGTCATATTGTTGTCGTCTTTCCTATGGCGGCGATACCAAATATCTGCCGTTTTAACTTTTTTTATGCAACGAATGGCAACAACAATATTACACATAGACATTCAACGAGCGAATCCCGAAGACAAATAATAAAACTGGGATAACGATAATGAAACGAAAGTACACTTACAGCAACACAATCTTCTTTTGAACCTTTGACATAACGAAAGCATGGCTCTACTCTGTATTAAAAATCTGAAAGTACAATTTGGAATTAATTGTACAATAACATGTGTTTGTTATCAGTCTGACGTCTTATTCACACACATTAATCAATCGATTTGCAATATGTATATCTGAAAACCAAAAACAAAACATTAATTACATCGTCCAATTCAAACAGTGTTCTGTCTGGACTTCTATCGGAATAGTGTTTAGTTTCATTGTTGTCTACGAAATTTTATCAAACTGCATTCTTATACAATTTGTATTGAGGCGTTATTTCTGATGGTGTTGCTCTGCTCATCGACATGTTCCTTTAACATTTCCCTGTTTATGTAAACCGTTTAAATAATTCGTCTTTTAAATGTATTCGCCGTCCTCTTTCTGTTACAAAAATACTCATAAAACGACTTCAACAAATTCCTCAAATAAAATACGTTATATTGCCTCAATAAACATTATGTAACGTGATATGAATGATATGAACACAATAAGTAGTACTAATTTGTAATTTTGAAATTAATGAAATAGCTAGCACATGTCCTGCAGATTTTACAGAGCAGGTGTAAATAGAATCAATCACTAATAAAACCAAAATGGGTCTCGTTACGATTATAAAACACATATTGAAACTGTAAGAAAAATGATTTTTTAACGCATAAATATTACTATTAAAGTTGACATCTAAACTATCCAATGCATATATTACATGTTCAAGGGTTTGTATGCATGCTTTTTCCTATATATACATATTTGAATGTAGAGTCTTAGTTTTCAAGTGTCCTATTTTTATGCTCCCCCACATTTAGAGGGGGGGGGGCATATAGACTTGCCCTTATCCTCCGTCCGTGCCGTCGGATTTTTGTGTCGCGCGTAACTCAAATAGTATAACTGCTAGAGCGATTAAAATTTATAAGCCTATTCGTCAACATGTGAACTTGTGCACCGGTGTATTTTCGCGCGGTTCTTTCTAACGCCAGCAGAGTTTTGTAACAACCAGCGGAATGTCGGAGCATCCGTGTTCTACGGACACATGTCTAATTATTTCTGATTAAACATTTGTCCTGATAATATGCTACATATTGGGAACTGAGAACGACTAATATAATGTAATGTTATAACAACCATATGTTACTTCATGGTTTTAAAAGCGAAAGTAGGGGACTTCACTAGATCTATATTTGTAGAGAGTATTACTTCGAGGGGATCCCAACGGTTTCTCCCATTCCAATTGTACTGAGTCACTGTGAAACTCAAATATACGTTGGGAATGCGTTGATTTAGTATATATTTATGGATGAAGACTGTGCACAATATTCAAATAAGGAGTATTTCTTATACGTACAGATAACGTCAACATTTAAGCTTTATATTTTCCTTTATCTAGAAACAGTACAATGTATACATGACGCTATAAATAGTAAAGTTTGATGCAAAATGCACACACAACCGCTCTGCAAAATAACAAAAAAGATAAATGCCTATTGTGTCAATATAAATTGAATCAAAACCAACGTGATGTAGCCATACCATACTTCAATAGCGATTATAGATCGTTGACCGCTCGTAATCACGGCCGAGAAGAGAAACAACGAGGTCCAATTTGGTACTATTCCGTATACTGCTATATGTATGTTTTAGTTTTATGTGCAAATGCTGTCACAACATGTTCGAATGTTTCCCATAATACAAACATTTATCGGTTAAATGGCTAGCAGTTAGCGATTGAACCGGTTATTCCATCACGGGTGCACGTAGCTACTTGTAGAGCATAACTGTTGATGAGCTTTGTTTGCTTAGAAACCCTTTCAGCATTATGATTTGTATAAGCGGAATGCATGCTTTAATCATTCATGTTCTGCTGGTCAAAAACACGGCTAGGAGTGTCATTTATCAACACGTGCGGACACTCGCATATGGATAGTGTTTTGTAAGCATCGTTGATCTATAATTCTACAAACTTGAGTTTACATAAATTGAAGCCTGACATCAGTTTAGCAGTCAAATTTTACAAATGTGAGCAGATTTATCAAAACATCTGTATTTTTAATGCGTTTGACCGTTTTCCGCAAGGCAAATTTGTGTATTTATGTTTTTAAATAAATATAAACCGGTCTATTTTAACAAATTCAAATGCACATCTTTTTGCTATTCTACATTGTCACAGTATACAATTCAAGAAGATCAGTATTAAAACAGTGTAGTTGAATTTTATTTTTGGAATACAGCATAATGGCCATGTGTTTCCTGCAATAATATTTGCCATGTCATACGTATTACTAGATACAAATAATTCGTATAGAATGATTAAATATTAATTATCAGTCTTGCAAATGTTTGACAAATAACTCACTTTGTCACGGTAGTTGTTCCAGGAATTAATTTCTCATCCGTCTCTTTGCACCGCACTTTCGGTTTTAGATAACCACTATGTAAGGGTGAATAAGTGTATGGTATCGTGATATACAGGTATTGTACAATTACATATATATGCAGAATCAAAAACGTGCTGTTTCTCTGTTAAAATGAAAATAAAAAAATAATACTGTGACTCGAATTTCAACCTTAGTTGTTTGCGTAATTGGTCGCTGTTGCCAGCACAGTGCGTGCCATTAATCCAACACTCATTTCAGTCATCTGAAGACGCATACGCACACCCTTAACATGGCAATACAAAACATAACACAACACAATAAATCACGTCTTGATACAATAGGTTTACGCTATTTGTTTGATATAATAATACGCATTTGTGCAATCATCTACAAAAATGGTGCAAATACCTTCAATCCAAGCGTTTCATTGACATACGATACATAAATATTCAGTCCAACGGTAGAGGCCCGTCTACACGATACACCTTGGTAAATAAAGCATAGAGTGTACAATACAGAAGGAGAAGATCACGCCTGTTTACATGATCAGCCATGGTTGATAAATACTGTTATTTCCTTTCCTTTTCAACAATTTGAAGACTATCGCTCTGTGTTTGTTTATTAATGATTAATTTGTGTTTTTGTTAAACAAATTAGAAGGGATAGTATGGTAGGAAGACGATGGGTGATAACTCAGAATAGCCAGAAGGAATACATGAGGACCATATTATGTATTGTAATGATTTTAATATGGAAGACCCTGTGCTAGTTAAAAACCTTTATTCTAATGAACAGAAATTCATTAGTCAGTATCTTCCAAAATGAAGCCATTGTTGTATGTTGAACTGTAAAAACTCGACAAACTGCTAAACATGTTATCAAATAATGTAAAATTTCCTTGGAATTTTATTATGTGGGGCTATAATTGGATAATAAATCACATCTATGTGTGGCGCCTGTAGGCTGAGGTTTTAGGATATAGAACATGCTCTGAAGGATCATATTTTTCACAAATAATATTTTTTACACTCCTGTGAAAAATAGGATCCCAATTGTCACATTTATAAGTGTGAATAATGTGATTGGCTAAAAAGGGGGTATGCATACGGATCACATTTTTCACATATTTTATGGTGAAATTGTATCGCGACAAGCGATGAAATCATTATTTAGAGCATAATTATACAGTAATCATCATCATTATCATCGTAATCGTCATCATCATCATCATCATCGTCATCATCATCATCATCACCATCGTTATCATCATCATCGTCATCATTGTCATTATCATTATTTTCGTCATCACAATTATTATCATTATACTTAACGTCATCATCGGTATTGTCATCACTATGAGAAACTAAGCCCTAGTTAGGAGCTACTTAATTGTGCGTGCGCTTAATCGTTTGTCAATACGTTTGTACGGTCTAATTAGGACATAGAAGTATACGTTCATACGTACGTACATCAAGTTATTGGGATATTAACCAATACATGCATCCGAACGTATGTACAAAGACACGTCCTATTTTGGATTATTAAATAACCTCTCGAACTAGAATATATGAGACAATAGTGATTTGTGAAAAATATGGTCCTGCAATACTCTATCCCAAGAATGTGACCTACATTGCAGAAAAGTGTATAAAGCAGTGAAGAAGACAAATACATACGTAAAACTTTGTTTAACAAATCAAGTTTTGAAAACCAAGGTTTACCGTGAAGAGGGCCCTTAATTTATTCATTGACTGTTTTTATTTGAAGGATACTGACACTTCATAAAACAACTTGGTGTTTGGTTGTATATCACATTACTGAAGTGAAATTAACTAGTGCTTAATACATGTATACTTTAACCATAATGCGCGTGCACTGGATCCCAATATACGTACACACAAAATTTTGTGGTAAAAGCAAATGTTTCAATAATGTAGATAAAATTAACTAGAGGTTAAAGTATAATTAAATACCATAATGCGCGAATACTGATAGTAAATTAGAATCAACATGCAACTGGAGTAAAACAAAACGCAATTCTACTAATAATGTATACTTACACATGTTACATAGGCAGTTGCGTAATACAAATTGGTGTGTGAAGTTATAGTTTATTGAGATGAAAGAAGCAAACTGTGGAGACACACATATTGGTTTTCCTAACCGATTCGTTAGCTGCTGAATACATAAAGGATACAACACTGGCCGACACCAAAACTACATAACACGCCAATGCCAAAATAACTTAACACGCCGACACAAAAACGACAAAGCACGCCAACACCAACACAAAATAACACATCTTCATCAAAACCACACAATACTCTGACAATTAAACCACATAACACGCCGATGCATAAAACACAGTACACATCTTCATCAAAATCACATAACACGCCGACACCACAATCACATTACACATCTTCATCAAAACCACACAACACGCTGACACTAAAACCACATAACACGCCAAGACATAACCACATAAAACGTCGACAAACACGTCGACACCACAACAACATAACACACCGACTCTCAAAACCGCATAACACGTCGACGCCAAAACCACATAACACGTCGACACCAACACCACATAACACTCCGGCTCAAAATCCACATAACACGCCGACGCCAAAACAATATAACAAGTCGACGCCAAAACCGCATAACACGTCGACAGCAAAACCACATAACACGCCGACACCAAAACCACATAACAAGCCGACGCAAAAACCATATAACAAGTCGATACAAAAACCGCATAACACGTCGACGACATTAAAACCACATAACACGCCGACACAAAAACCACATAACAAGCCGACACATACACCATATAACACGCAGACACAAAAAACACACAACAAGCCTTCATAAAGGTTACATTAACCTCCGACACAAACACCACAACTCATGCCGACACCAAATTCACAGATCGAGTCTGTACCAAAACCACATAAATAGTCGACGCCAAATGATACGCCCATGTATATAAAAACAAGCCATATTTAAAGGTATGTGTACGTTTCACTTAAACATGTTAAACACAACAAACAGCATCAAGGTCAAATATATGCATGTACACACAAGCTGATATAAATGAAATGTGATCGGTCGTATCTCTTTTGTGCAGATTTAAAACATCAGTTAATTTCTATACCAACTACGTACATTTTTTAAATAATAACATAATAATATTATAATAATTTGTTTCGATGACGTTAATTTGTTATGTATTAGTTCGAAATTAATACATATACACTTGAACGAGAGAAAGTGTATGGGATGAGACAATGTAGGTTCAGGTACGCAGACAAATATGTATGTATGTTAAAGCCATATTTTGTATTTCTTGTATTACGCGAAAGTTAAAAATTTAATTGAAAATTACAACTTTTCCCGACGATTGTAGCGACATTCCGTTCATGAAAATACATGTTGGTGTAATGTAACCTTTTTATGGGAAGAAGGTAATCCCGACTCGGGTAAGTTATGCTACTTTCACTACTTATCGATGTGGTTATTGTCATCAGTCCAGCATTTGTTTTCGATCGACGATACAATTTTCAACACTAAAACTGAGCGGAGTTAGGATACATATTGTGGCAGAATCCCGTAAAATGTGTCCCGCTTAATGGCGACATCTGTGCGTCTTCATACTTTTAATTGTCGTTCAAAAGTTGACATAAGACTACTAATACAATAATTCAATTATACTTAAATTTGACATTGTGACCAGGCCTTGAAAATCAAGAAAATCATGTAGTAAAAGCGATGAAAAAAAGGCAAATATTTCAAATGTGACATCGATACACCTGTTCGAGTTATTCCCGACTTAGGGTTAGTTTGGTTATAAACGAGAAAAAATAGTATAATTAGTTTGGACTACACTTGTAATTATATATGTATACACGTTTATTAGCTTAGAAATCTAGAAGTCACTACTCCTACATATATGAAGTCCGATATTGTTTATCAACATCTTACATTCATTTTTAATGATTTTTTCATATTTTGTTTTCATCGACCTCATATCGTTTAGCGTCATATGCCTATAGCATCGTTCCGACATTAATTTATGTCTGAATGTTTACAAGCTGCACAATCATCTTTAACTGCGGATTATTTACAGAATAATCGTTCAACCATAAATATAAATATTTACACATTGGATACCACACACACCATAATAAATCTTAACTAAATACTATTTAATGTGCTCGCAATGATATAGTGCGTAAAGTGATTTAATCAATCACATAACAAAAGCTCATGAGATTTACAATTGAGGTGAAGTATCCAAGTCTATCTATTTGCTACATTAAACATTATACGAAAATGATGAAGACAGAATTTTAATCGAAATCATTGAATAACAAGTCAAAAATAAACATTTTTTAATACTAAAAAAATCGTACTTTTCTTATTATTTGTTATTTCGATGCTTATAATTTTTGCTTTTATTTTTTTTCCTCAAGGTGTATATCTCGTCAGAAATTTCCCGTTAAACAACATTTTAAAAAAAACAACAACGAAAATCTCTGGCGTAATGTGAACCCAGTTGTATATTTGAAACCCAGTCGTTACGCGTTAACCACATCCGAAGTATCCATCTGCAGTGTAGAATTTCTTGTTCACTGTTTTGAATTTACAATAAGAGGTGATAAAAATAGTCCAAATATGACGTAAACAGCTATTATATTGCACAGCGTTCAACATTCTACCTACTGATAGTCACTGGTGTACACTACTGATTTAACAGTGTTAAAAAGTAAGACATTATTTTTCTTTTTTTCTGTTGGCAGTTATAATCTAATACTTTGCAAATGTAGAAAAAATATATATAATATTTTATTTAGTTTAATATATAAGTTATAATATTACCATATACGACAAGACTAGGTAATCTGGCTTTTTAAACCTAACATTTCGGCTTCTTCCTGTCTGTTTCTGCTAATATTATATATTTATGAGACTCTAACAGTATAGCAATTCGTATACACATCTGTAAATCATGTTATTTTAGGAAGAGAGTCATTGTACTCAAGTAATAAGAATACATAATGCAAAAACACATAATAAACGCAAACATGAATGAAATGGGGATTTCGTATATGGAGTTTAGACCGCTTTGATAGGCACTCATGCAAAACCAAAACAGCCTCAGATCAGTCATCGAGGTTTACTAATATACACAGAATTTGCAATGGTAAGAATTTATCGTAATAATAAACGAATAGTTGTATTCTCTAGTCAGGATGAACATTAAAAGTATACGGATATCCCTCCAATAAGATGAGAATGGCGCATGTACATTCCGGTGGATACTTACATACAACCACTCGAACTAATTCAGACATGGTAAAACTACTTTACTATTATGTCTAGCTCCTTACAGTATCCCATGTTACGCAGCATTGACAAAATATGTCGCAAAGCAGTGGGGATCGATCGCAAAGGTTTTGCAAAATGGAAACAAAGTATAAATCGTATGATTGCTATTTAACCTTTATTCAGAAATAATCATAGATGTTTGCACCGCCTATCTCCCCGCGCGAATGTTCGAACGCGCGTCGCCGCTGGTACAAATGAGGTCATCGTTGATACTAATTCATAATGACGTCAATTTCATTGAAAAAAAAACAGAAGGAAAGGCGTCAGAATCAGAATTGTTATGTTTGCGCAGTTTATAGAAAGTTTTACAGCTGCAACTGTGTTTTTTTGTTTTTAGAACAGTCTGGGCGAGTCATGTTAGAATGATATTTTGAAAAAAATTAATGCTTTTTATTTTCACGATATATGTATGCATTATTTTGACTTTCAATACAAATTGATACTAAGATAAACTATATAAGCTGATAAGTATCCCTACCGTTCGTAATTTAATTATGATAATTGCAATGCAATATCCCTTTAAGCATATTTTCGCCCAAAAATGTGCGATGTCCCTTTAAGTTTATCCTCGCCGAAAACGGACCTCCAACACATGTAATGTATCGCATATCTGTCCTCTTTACATACGCACACTCTATACTGTACAGTATTTCATCCTGTAAAACAAACTAATGCACCATGTAATAGTATATACTTAGTTTGCCTCGTATATTCAAATGCACATGAAGTAAGGGGCAAACCAGTGTTGACATTTACAGTTGATGGCGGGTTATCCGACTTTATATACAATCAATGTATCCATCGTTTACTAACAATTCATATGAAAGTCGTACGTGTCAATATACAATGTATGTCGAATTGCAGTTTATTTCTTAGTCACAGTGCACAGATTTAAAGTTAATTTATGTCATATTATCCAATAGTATTTAATAAATGAGACATGACAGTACTTAGCGCTTGGAATCTTGGTACTTCTAGATATTTGTATTCCATGTACTTCGAGGCCAAGTTAGATAGACACATTTACTATCGAATTTTAGTATATACCTATCGACAATCTGACTCAAATACTGATGTATTTTCGGTATAAAATACAATAAGCCAGATAAAATTCCCATATTTCACACTGTGAAATGATTTTCCGTATTCAACGGATGCAAAAACCGGACTACTTTTACGTTCGTTGAGTGTCGTATATTTCACTAACGTTCCAATCGACACTGGGAAACACATTATTCTATTTATAGACACTACGAAGCCGTTGCAACATGTTGATTTAATTGAAGTACGTCATTTAAGTACATTACATGTGTTCGTGCGCGTTCTTCAACAGTACTATTTTGTTATTATTTTGTTTGTTTCGTAGCGTATTTGTGATGTTTTGATCGTAAGGACGTATATAATAAATATAATTATACATGACTGTGGTGTTCCGGTGGGTTGTATCGCTCTCGTTGATTGTGTGAAGTTGTATTCCACTCGTGGAGTACAGCGTTACACAATAAACTCGAGCGATACAAGCCACCGAAACACACCAGTCATGTAATATTCCCTATATACACGTCCTATGGATGAATTAGTGAAATCAACCGCAGCTTTGTGGTTACGAATAAACTACCGTAACACATAAACATGTTGGTTATTAAATGGCAACAATGAACTCATACATTTCGTGTAAAATAATAGCGTTAAAATAATGAAATGCGAGACCAAATATTAGAATACGCCTTTCTATGGTGCCCTGCATAGGCATGTTATGCAGTCTCTGGGTTTACTAATATGTTTAACAAATAGTGAACATGAATAAGATACTATCATTGATTGCATCCGCAATAAGCTGATGTAAGCTATATTGCCTTTTATATTATGTATCAGTCTAATTCACAGTTGAACACAATTGATATGTTTTTATTTCAAAATTGTGAAACAAATAATTTCACATTAAACTGGAATACAACAATTTTTATGACTCAACATAAAATAAAATACTCACAGTTCTGTGTTACAAGTATCAAGTTTTAAACTGCAAGCTTCGCCTGATATATTAGTGTGATAATAACATTGACTGTGTAGCTTGTTCACACATTTATCAAAACACGCGCAGTTTTTCACACACACACACACACTCACATAGAAAAGACCGTGCAAGGGAATCTTAAACAAATTGTCATGAGATCATGTAAAACCATTTTATGGCATAATTCTATGATTTGTTTCATTAAGGTTGATAAGAAGCTTTAATTAACTTTCTTTGTGTTATTTTTTTAACTGTCCGGTATGTCTACATATTACGTCAAAGAATTTAATGATCAGGTTGTTAGTCTTTATGTGCATGTACAGTGTCTTGTGATTACTTCTGCGCCAGGTTTGATGATAGGCTACACGTTTAAACTCCACAATCTGGATTGGCCGTTTCATGGAGTTTAATCGTGTATACAACCTTGATGTTTCAGAACATTCCAAACTGGAACAGATTGCCCCATTATCATGAACATAACTAAAATCGACTGTGTGGCATTTAAATAATTGTAATTATCTAGTGCACACTTTGTGTAGTATCATTAGTTTACGACTTTTAAACAACTATCAAAATAAATCAAACGATCCTGAATAGTCCCAATTCTTTCATAACATAACTCATGTCCTCGATTTCTTGATAAATTATTTGTGTTAACTAGGTATACAATTCGAACGGTTCGCTTCACATATTTCGAAAGCAATATTTCAACTACTTACATGTAGAGTTTGCCATTTACATTTCATTTCGTCCTAGTTAAACATCATTTACGCACTCCGAAGTTGCAAGTAAACTAATTTAAAATTCACTAATAAACATGTTTCAAACTATGTAGAGCACAAACATCAGGAAATAATTTGTATATCGGCAGAAGAAAAAAAAATAAACAAAGAATTTCAAATCT
This sequence comes from Congeria kusceri, assembly GCA_027627225.1. Classification (NCBI taxonomy): domain Eukaryota; kingdom Metazoa; phylum Mollusca; class Bivalvia; order Myida; family Dreissenidae; genus Congeria; species Congeria kusceri. The sequence goes on along the minus strand of CM051026.1, from coordinate 60,647,527 downwards.
TTTTGCAAGTGTGATCTTGTGAAGTGGTGTTTGAATCAGATACGGTGTGTCAATGGAAGGTCTACTGACAATTGAAGCGATACTTCAAACACAATGAAACGAAGCTACATGAAACGTTATATTTACGAGTAAACCCTTCATAGGTACGAAACAGGTGTATCTGTTTTGAAATCATATCGGTTAAATGCGTGGTTTTAAATAATTGAGACACACCCACTTTTGAAATACATTCGAGAAACACTCTTTCGTTTAAAGGGATGGAAACATTTGAAAACTACAGATTTGGCAAGGATTGAGAACCTAACAAACAACAGATGCAGGAAATTTAAGATGTATATCTAGGTACTTTGTATGAGTTGTTATTTCATGTGGTATTTTTTAAAATGTTATACCTTTTGTCATTTTTAACGAAAATAACTCTTGTTTTTGTTTTACTAGTATTCCGTTGACTGTTTTCTTTTTGTAAAGCCAGCATTCCGCACAAATTTTTGTTTGTTTACTTACTTGTCAATTCATGTCTGATGGTTTGCTTTTGTTACAGAACAAAATTTCAAACATAGTTATGTTCCATGTATTGGTTTTGTTTTGTGTTCCGCATAGAGGGACCTTTCTGTCGTAGAGGCCGCTTTGTTTCTCCGTCCGTCCGGCCGAATTATTATTCAACTGTTATTACGTTTGTCCGGCTGTCACATGTATATCTGCTGACATAACGCATTATCGGAAAGCATTCGGTTAAGCTGAATTTCTTTATGTTTGCGTATTTGTTGAAGGAATATTTCAATATATAAAGCAGTCAATGGATAATAAATATATGCACACATTTATAGACATGGTATTGGTCTTTTATCTGAATGCATTATAGCAAGTGGATTTTTAAATTGAATATTGTTTATGAAGTCCCATTATTTAAATCAAACCTAACGCAATGTTATACATGTAGCAATTAATCTGAAATTGGTATTTACGAATATAGCGCGAAAATATCACACACATATCGAACTAAGTTGGGTAATTTGGGTAAACATTCATACCATACGCCGCTTTATTTACCTTTGATCAATAGTATCCTCAAACACATGTTGTGCAATAATATCTGATAATTATATTTCGACAGACAATTTCAGAAGTCAGCCAAAGATATTGAAATTGCTGATCAAAATCACAATGGCAATGCTTTACACTTAGGATGGATTATAAGCAGAGATAAATACTAAGCACGACTGTCGTATAGAGACCGGATCGACCGAGAAGTGTGAGCATACCGTCTTGCAAGTGTTCACTTCTAGCTTCGTAAGTATCAGTTTGTTTGTGTGTTGTTCGCCGTATTTAACAGTATTTCATTTATATAACTGCGGTCAGCTACGTGTAACCTACTCACACTTTTCCTGGGCAAGCTTAGTCGAACTAAGCGGTTTACCAGTTCTAAGTGCACATACCTATTCTAGTAACTGACAACTGCACTACTTGAATCAGAGGTAGGGGGAGAATGGCCGTATAAAATATTACATGACGAATCCCCATGCAAGTTATGTTGCCATAATATCAACATACATACAGTGAACGCAGATACAATTAACTCGAGAAAAAAATGGAAGGTGATACTATACGATATTTACAGTTTAAATAACTAAAAGGAATGTGTTACTGAGTATAGACAAGTCATATTAACCAATACAAATTTTAAGGAAACATTATATCTAGAAACCAAACTTAAGTATGTTTAAACAAGACACTGTGTTCGATAAACACACGTTCCCGGTTAGTGCTGGACAGCCCATTAGAATAATAAGTCCAAATTAGATCAAGGTCAAAGTATGGCTGGGTAATATGGGTGGATTGGGAATGGTTATAAGCAACAACGGTGTAAGTATCCAAGTGCTGTAGTAAGCGGTGCTGGTGTTAGACGAAAATGTAAAATCTAGATAACCAAGAAACAGCCCGGTTGAATAATTCAAAGTGCAAATAAGGTCAAGGTCTAGGTCAAAGTGAGTTTTTGTGGTATGGGTAGATAAAGAATGGGTATAGGCAACAACTGTGTATTTAATCAAACTTTGCAATAAGCGGTGTTGGTGCTAGACGGAACGGTAAAATCTACTTAAACTGGTCACTGACGGACGCAATGAGGGACGGACGGATAGGACAATCTCTATGTGCCTCCCGCATTAAGATGCAGGGTGCAAAAAAAACGAAAACCTTGTGCGTAGTTCATGGAAAAAGAAATCCTTGTTTTAATAATTTTTACATAGATAAAGGTTATGTTTGTTGAAATAATTTACCCTTGAACAATCTCTTGCATAACGAACTAACTTGGAAATATAAATGCCAAACGAAGAACTCTTAGGAATATTACCATCTAAGAAAGAGAAATTAAATATCAAAATTTAAATCATCACGTTTGTCGAACAGACTAGTTTTCACTACGACATGTTTGGTATCGCATAACATTTATCTGGACAATCCGTGCGGTTTATGCATATTTATTAAATCCAGACATTAGTTTAGATATTATTTGTATGACATTGTTTCTATTATATTTTTTTTCATTGCGCTTTTGAAAGTTTATACTCTTTTAAAATCTTCCCCATGCATGCATGTCCTACATATACTTTTTGTGAAAACGTTATCAGCGCAATAATTCAAACATGGACTAATGGTTATCACTGGACTTGTGGTACGATTTACCTTAGATGAGTTGGTTGACGAACGGTTTTGGCTGCCTCATCACTAATGCTGTCATCACTAATACGTATTTTGACTATCATAGGTGCAGTTACAGTTTAAATGTAACTTACGAGTTTGTTCATGTCATTCATTTGGTCAAATCTCCATATTCGTCTGGAGTGCATGTATCCTAATGAACATTCATATTCATATGTATTTATTAGTTCATACTTTAACATATTATAACATCGTTTTACCATTTCTTATTTCTTTTTAATAATAAGTACCATAATATTGATTTTAAAACAACTCAGACAAATTATTCAACATAATGAAAATATAATTGTATGATACACGTGTACATATAAATTTCTAAAATAATTGCAAATGATACAAACAATTAATGTTGTTTGTGCTGTATTTCGTTTTTACAGTCTTTTACCCGATCATAATTGCAGCTTCCAATCACGAGTCAAAAATGTTTGTGATAATGTTGCTTCAAAATATTTACACAACCAGGTATATTTTAAGAATACACATACACAGAGAAGACAAAAACATATTGCATTGGGTCCCATTTGAGCGAACAATAATAACTTAAATAAATAATCACGGAAAATAATCACCAGTGTCTGTTCGATGCAAGAGATTGCTTGAGAACATTTCCCTGTGTGGTTAAGGATACATTTAAAAATTGTAAACTATGTTAAGAGATACCAAATGTTAAAATGAAAACAATGTAAAAACATAATCACAATGTCCTGTCCTGCCGAAAGATTATTAACATCAGGACACGCGTAGTGAACAATTCATATTCAGTTTTATATGTTTTTTAATAAAAAAGTCGAGTTACTGTTTTGCTGTATCTGCATTCTCATCTAAGGTATGACAATGAACTGTACATACATTTATTTCCGTTTGTTAAGTTTCATGTACATGTATCTGCTCGTTTGAACAACATGACTGTATGTGTGTTTGTTGTTGTTGTGTGTATTTTTCTAATACGTTCAGTTGATTTGTGACACGAAAAGCGCTGGTGTTAGGAGGGAGGAGCACAGAGATTCTGATCCGTCAATACAAAAGGTAGGCACAGAATTTTAGTAAAGCTTAAGTATAAAGTATCCTCACTAGAGGCTAATAGAGGCTAATAGTAAATTATTTAGATCAGACTGCGCATTTTCACACAATCGTGATTTTCAATAGAACTTTTTTAAGAACCATAAATATTCGACAGATATAACTGAGTGGGGTGATAACGAATAACAACCTTATACATGTTATATCAACCGAGAAGGAAGCAAGGGTTTATATTATTTTATATCACCCTCACAGCGATGTATTTATTTGTTGTTGAAAATGCTGAACAGCTTGCATGAATGAATACATTAATGATGTATTTAACCATTACTTCATCGTCGGAGGTTATGCAATGCTACGAACGCAAGAACGTGTCGATACAGCATTATTATTATGGTTATTTAAAATAATGAATTGGTATTACCCTATGGCAACAACAAAACAAAGAAAAAGCGGGAGGAGACAAATGATGGAATTCGTCTTTAAATAAACCACACAAAAAACGAATGAATAAAGGTTTAATGAAATAGGAACGTCATTATACGACAACAAACATTACTTTGTATTTCCGCTTGTTTAAAATTGAATATATATCATAACGTACATTCGCCGTCTTGAATTACCCGGTGGTTACCCTCTATGATTGGTATGATACCTGACATAACCACAAAAGTCAGTAATGAAGGGGAACCAGAATAGGGAAAAAATCAACTAGTGATAAGGTAGTCACATTGTCTACATGACAAACAAACAGGAGGTAAATTCAATACATTACCTTCCTTGCCTTTGTATTGACTAATTTGATTTAGATAGCCATTGTAGTAACTCCCTAACACACAAAGTCTTATAAAATGTCGGGAAAACGTATACGAGTATACAACATTTTTGGCATAATTTTAATCAGCGCTGCACATACATTTATGTATATATTGTACACAATACAAACCATTTACATCATATTATATACGACATTTCCAAAACATATCACGCGTGGCTTGTTTTCATAATTTTGCTTATAATTTTGTTTTTTAATGGCCTATCTTATATTGTTCAAAAAGATCAATACCTACATATTAAAGTAACTAGCGCAAAAGCGCTATGAAATGTGTTGAATGACTATAATTTGTAAATGAGAGTGTTTGTTGTATTACAATGGACTGCCCATTGCCTGTTTTAAGCTCTCGTTATTATATGTTCTTCAAGAGATGCCGTGGTCGGTACAAATTCTATTTACAGTTGTTAATGGTACGTTATGATAATTTATTAATTGTGTTAAGATAGGTATGTTATCGATGTATGCATATTATTATTATGTCGATATATGCATAATACCAGTTGTCGTGCACAAAATCAAAACAAAATCAAAACGTATTGACCATTGCCAGATATGTACATATTTTTACAAACAAACATGTAATTGATCGTGGTGACCCTTTATTAAATATATGGTTTTGCAACTTAAATGACTGCAATGTTACGGGCGATTCCTTTTGCAAATAAACACAATCTACGCTTTTGTTACTTTTACTTTATAGCCGATAAATGACGTGAATGTACTTATGGACAATCTTTGAGATTATCTCTGTAAAAGCGTTGGAAGCCATTTAGAGAAACATGTGTTGAATAATAATGTACCAAATGTTTATCATATGTATTGGTCACTTAAAAGACATACACTATATTGGTCTAACTGTCTTAAATCCAATTCATTCTTCGTCCAACTAGTGTTGGCAATATGATACAGTTTCCATTTATCGTTTTTGATTAAATCAGGCCAGTAGTTCGGATATTTATTCAACATTGTATGACTTTACCTTACATTCCTATATACTGATATTCTTAAATATTATTTGAACAAAGACTGATAGAAAAGTTAACTGTTTGATACTCAAGCAACATCCTACAAACACACACGTGCGCACATTCGAGCGCGCGCGCGCTTCTACACACACACATACACACACACACGCACGCTATCTGTATATCCGTCACGTTGCATTTTATATCAGACTAATTTATAGTTATCAACATAGCTATTTGTCGTGAGACTGTACAATAATCAAAAATTCATTTGTTGCATACTTTGTATTATCGTTAATTTTTATGATGCGATCACAATTTCATAGACGTATGCGTTACTATTTTCGTAGGTTTCATTCAGAGAACCTTCATTGATCTACACACTTAAAACTTTGAGAAACGGCAATTTCACAAACTAACGTACCATTTTTCTTGCATATATTACTATTTTACATAAAGTATGCGTCAAAGTATATATTCCTAACTATATCGGCTTACCTGTCTTTCCTGCTGTTAGTTACTGTCTATCTATTCCTAATTATATGTCTGACATTCTTTTCTGCTGTTTATTCTGTTTATCTCTTCCTAACTGTTTCAGCCTGTCTCTCTGTTCTGCTAACTGATTCTGTCTGTCGCTTCCTAACTGTATCTGTATGCCGGTCTCTTCTTATGTTTTTTTCCTGACTATCGCTTAATTACTGTATACGCATCATTGTCTGTTCTGCTGTTTATTTCAGCCTTATTTTATCTGATAGTCAGTTTATTCAAGTTGTTTGTTCCGGACTGCCTGTTCCCTAATTATATCTACCAGCCTGCGGGTCCTGCTTATATCTACATGTGTGTCTGTTCCCAACAGCTAGTTAATTTCTCTCTCTATGTGCCATTTTGTTTGTCGGCTCTTGCCTTGTTGTTTCTGCCTGTCATTTGCTGCATGTCTGTTCCTGTCTGTCTCTACCTGTCTGTGTCCTCATATGCCTACATGTGTCTGTCTGTGTCTACCTGTAAGCAAATGTGCCTACATGTGCTTGCACGTGCTTACCTAATTCTGCATGTGCCTACCAGTGCCTACTTTTGTCTGCCAGTCTTTCGTCTGCCTGTTTGTGACTGCCTGTGTATGAATTTGCCTACATGTACCCCCACCCTGTACTCCCCAATGCATGTCTGTGACTGACTGTGTCTGCTTGGGACCGCTTCGGACTGCCTGTGACTACATCGGGCTGCCTTGGTCGTCCTGTAAGTGCGTATGTCTTTTTGTGTATGACTGCGACTGCCTATGTCAGGTCGTGCCAGCCTTGTCTGCATCTTTCTGCCTGTGCCAGCGTATACCTGTCTGTGCCTGTTTGGGACAAGCGTTGACAGCCTTTACCGCCCAGTACCTTCCTGTTCCACACTGTGTCTCACTGTCTGTTTGGGACAATCATTGACTGCCTCTACCGCCAAGTACCTTCCTGTTCCGCACTGTGTCTCACTGTGCCTGCAAATACCTGCCTAAGTTTGCCTGTATCTGTCAACACATGCCTGTGTTGGACTTACCTTACCTGTCCATTCCTGCTTGTATCTGAATTTGACTGTATATAACGACATGTCACTGACTGCACCTGTACCTGTATAGGGCTGTATTGGATTTGCTGTGCCTATCTGTGTCTGCGTGTGTCTGCGTGTGTTTGTGTGTGTCTGCCTGTGTCTGTGTTTGCAAGTGTCTGCCTAAGCTATCTGCCTGTTTGTATGTCTGTCTGTCTGTCTGTATGTCTGTCTGATTGTCCTGCTATTGAAATTTGAAAATTAATGTGTGTGCAACGTTATTACGCAGATATGGTCATATTCGCTCTTCATGCAAATGTTAATACAAAACACTTAACAATAGATCTAGACGCACGTATTACAAACGCAGCAGAATGTTTAATGATATAATGCCAAATCCTTTGCAATGTGCGGTTTAGCTGTAGATTTGAGAGAAACTCGAATTAAATAGAGACGAATAGTTAAGTTTACATGTCTCAGTGGAGACAGTCACAGTGGTGCAATAAATATGGTGACCACCTTTCGATCGGGAGTTTGATCCATATTCGGGAGTGTTCGAGTGATCTTTCTCAAATATAACAAGTACTGGTTATACCCGGAAAACGGACCTGATTTTGCTACAATAAGCTTTTATACACAATTTAGCCAAATAAGGATTAAGCTCTCTCAACGACATTCCATGATGGTACATGTACAATGATTCTGCATTTCTCATTTATTATTAGTAGGGATGGCAACGAATGCCAAAATTGATGTTCGAATATTCGATTGATAAAGTATTCGAATATTCGAATATTTGATCGTCCGATGCAGTAATTAATATTATGGTAACGTTACAAAAGACTTAATTGTGCGATATGTAGTTACTGAAAACGTACGGCTAGAAAACAGCGGCCAATACACGGACAAAGCGCTACATATTAGAGCTGTTTTGTATTACATTTGAGAAAGGTCTAGCCCTCGATTAATCTCATGCTTTGTTGAGAATAATTATACTATGCTGCTTGTGCCTACGAATGTCCTGCATGTGTTCAGAGTATCACAAACCATCGGATATATCTAGGGACGAGATGTGTTATTTCAGAGCACATATACTCAGTAATTCCTATTAGCATCCACAAGACATTTTAATCTCCTACTGTGGTCCACATAACTAGATTAACATGTAGTAACAACAAACTGTCATCTACTTACCAATAGGGTGCTAGTTCAACTTTGACACCTAACCAGCAAAATAGAAAATGCTTGATATTTAGAGGCTAACCGTAACCCATATTGTAGTTTGTATGCTAATTAAAATGTATGCAATCGGACAGTTAAGTATTCGAATACTTAAAACATATTCGATTATTTTTTCATTATTCGAATATTTCGGATATCCTTTGCCATCCCTTATTATTAGAATTATAATCCGATATTGTGTTCAGTATGTTAATACTTTATTATCGTTTCGATCTTCTATAATTGCGAACAATATAATTATGTTATTTTTCCATACGCATCTAACATTCACTATTGTCGTCTAACTATGGCCATAAATGTTCAATGATTTCGGATTGAGTTCCATAGTTTGACGAAACAATTAATAAACTAATATAGTATCAGCCGCATCGACAAAAGCTTTTGAATATAAAAATTATGTGTTTGATAAACACACATGGCCCAGGTGGGATCTATATAGCCCATTTCCTAATTCGAATTAGGTCAAGGTCAAAGTTGGATGATATGGGTGGATAAGGAATGGTCATAAGCAACAACTGTGTACGTATCCTAGTGTTGTAGTAAGCGGTGTTGGTACTAGACGAAACGGTAAACTCTACTTAACCTTGTCACGGACGGACAGGACAATCCCTATATGCCTCCCGCATCAACACAAAGCATGGTACGCATGTTAGGAAATTATAATCAACCTCGATTTACATAATTTGGTTATTCGCAATGGTTGGTAATTATGGTTTCAGTCGGAAATCATCTGTCCGAACGTAGACGTTTTTGTAAAATTATTATAGTGTTGTTTGTTAATGATATTATTACTATATTACAAGTTCGCAAGTATAATGACTTATATTTGAATAGCTATTCCATTTCTCAAAAGATAAACGTTTTGTGGAGTTGCCTGGTTCTTAATAGTTAAGAACTATTAGATTTATTTGAATCGTCAAAATAGCACTGGATACTTTTATACCTATAATATAAACATATAAACAGTCGCAAGTGGTTCGTAGGCCAAACTTGGTGATTTAGTGTTTCATTATTTTATTTATTTTATTTTACGTGACCTTCGTAGACTGAATTAACTAGTACGAATTTGTTGAACATCGAATGCATTTTGATTGAGACACTGCTTCATTACAACGTTTAACGTGAAATCCACAAGGACTAGTATTCCTATTGTATTAGATTTATTCCGATATTATGATAGGTTTGATAGTCCATGATTTCTGTAAGAGTAGTAGGATCCTGTATCGCCCCAACCCTCCTTGACGTTTTTATGACAAATACTAATATTCTAGTAGAGCTAAAATAATAAACAGAAAATAACCTTTAGTTTACATGTATTGCTAATACAACAATCTCTTCTGTCGCGTAAAGCAATGGTGATATACTTAAGAATTGATACAAACTTATGTATAAATAATAATTATAGTATATAACTTTTTTAATAATTTGTATGAGAATGACATAATTGTGTGAAAGGAGCATTTTAGTTGTGGAATAAATAAACATTGACTGAAACAACAATCATACACGGTATAAAATATTATATATTAAATATTTTTCTGTAAAGGCGTCTAAGCAATTATTTTGAATGCTTATTGATACTAATTTACTAGTTTCTTTTAAAATTTGTAAAATTAAACACATTTGGATTGCTTGTATAACAGGTATGTAGAAACATACATCTCACATTATTTAAGAAAATATTTAACACAATATGGTACTCGTTTATATTCCATTACAGGCACACAGTTTACCTGATAGCTCATGTTTGGGATAAATTCATATTTAGCAGTTTCTATAAAAAGGTACACATCCATTCAATCTTAATCTTACAATTCTGTTATATTATTCTTATTTTTAGAAATAGTTATCGACGAAAGAACGACATAAATTAATAATGAACGTATCGTATGCTTTTCACATGATGTTAACTTCTTTGAACGTTGATGCGGCGTGTAAAAACTGAAAATCTAAAGTCCACATGACTCTAGCACTTGCCTGATATCATATCAGCTGATTAGCATCCAAATAAATGGTAACAAGTTTGACTTTCTGTTTTTGCTTTACATTATCTTTCCAAATTATAATGCCGTTGCACAATATAGGAATAATCGCTGTACAAATTAATTTCAGCATACATCGGTTCTACCGATATTCTTGTTTTAATATGTTTGTGTTTCTGGAACAAAAATGAACATTGTGCAAGCATTATTTAATTCTCCATGTGCACACATACATTTTAATGACTCTCAATCTCGTATAAACACTTTTCAAAGAACTGCTCGAAATGTAGTCAATTTCAATGACCTTTATGGACCCGTACATAGAATATCTTTAAATTTATATTTTGCGTCCGTTATAAATTAACAAAATAGGAATGTAAACTTCCTGTTTAAATATTTAAAACTGATAAATTTGGTTCTGTGTATACCCGATCATGCGTAAATACGTCGCAAATCTGACAAGATCAGTGGGCCCCACAAAACTCGCATTCTAAAACAAGCTATACTCCCTTAAATGTTAGTTATAAGTATACGTCTCTTTTTAAAATATCTTTGTTTTCCTCTTCAATTTCTGAAAGGCACACAAAGGGTGTTGTGTGATCAGTGAAAATAATTGTGATTTATAAATTAATTAATAAATTAATGATATATTTTAAACAGACATACAATCATGCATCTGAAACGAAAACATTTAACCATTTTGTAATTTTGAGTTTCAATTTATGTCGTTTATTTATCTCAATGAGACGAAACAAAATTGAACTCCCCCTGTTTTATGAAGCATATATTGGAAGGCCAAATGGATACAACAAAACAATTTTATCCCATGTGTTCATGCATCTGAAATCTAAACAATGTAGACACACACCGGTCTAAAATAAAAGCATGTCTAAAATTAAAGCAGATTCTGTTTGCAGGGCAGAACTAGTAACATTAAGGCCATGTACCAGTCTTGGGGAACCTACATTTCAAATCTCATTTTTTATGTTTTTCTGAATAAAAACATGTTGTCACTTTGCGTATTGCACACGCATTGCACGTTATAAGTATTGCAAGTGTTGCAAATGATGGGTGCAACGGTTGCACTGAATTGTGCGTGAACGCCTCATCATGCTGTACCGTATATAAATATTGACTTCCTTGAGGGTGATAGTGCAGCTTGTCAACCCGAGGCAACACTGTCGACCGAGGCTTTAGCCGAAGTCGACAGTGTTTGTCGAGGGTTGACGAGACGCACGGTCACCCTCAAGGAAGTCAATATTTATTTTATTATACCGAACAAAATTAAAGTAAAGAAATCAAGCGACATAGCGGTATCGGGCGACATTGCCGGGCGACTATCAAAGTATTTCCCGCTGAAGTTTATATGCATTATATGGAGAAATAATCAAGTGAGGTATAATAATATAGTATATCACATAAATATGTTGCAGATACAACCTTTCTAATACAGTATATCACCGGTCACTTGGTCACAAAAGTGTCGAAGAGTGTTTAATTAAAATGAAACACAGGATTCACGTGGATATAGATACCCTTGATAGTTCCCGCAGTATATCGAGAGGTTTAACTTTGTGCTCCATATTTTTATTTTTAATCAGACCCAATTAAATGTCCTCAAAATAAACAGAAACATATATCTTTAGTATTAAAATAATCCAAAGGTTTAAAAAAAACAACAGAGAGGCGCAAAGAACGAGGATACCAGTGTACTGATGGTGGTTACCCAATGTACTGCGTCAAGGAAGTGGAATGCAATGGGAAGGGCAGAAATATCCCGTATAAGAATTACTATAAGAAGAACTATATACTAATTGCAGCTATCATACAATGCACATAACTTCAAGAAAAATGAAGAAGATCCTGACAATACGCTTAAATGCACACGAAGCTTCCCATAAGGTTTCATTGAATTCCAGCCAAATTGCCCGGAGCAGTTGTGCACTATATACTAATATCAGCAATATTCAAAGGTCCATTACTTAAAGAAAAAACGCATTGACGCGGACATCTTAATACTATGTATACCTCTTGCTAATGAAGCTTCCCATAAAGTTACGTTGCATTCCGGTCAGAAGTTGCTGGGAAATAGACCGGACAAGACAGTGGGACGGAATGACATATGGAAGACGGACGGACAAGGCGTCGACTATATGCTCCTCCGAAAAATACATAATTGTCCGAGGTTCGAACCTACACATATTTTATGTCAGCCTAGAAGTTTTACACTCCATAACTAGTCGTACGTGGACGATTGACGTAAAAGCGTTGCATACAATGTCCGTTCTGTTTGTGTTTGGGTTTTATTCCCGTAAACTGCTGACGATCTTTTACGAAAGTTAATGAGTGACAGATCAAGTTTGCTAAACAATAACAGATCAATGAAAAGCTTGAGTATTCAATATAGTTCTTTTTGACACACGGGCACGTCTATATATAGATTACCATTTATGTAAACATTACCTGATCGGCGATGAGTTGGTTAGGTGTTTTGCCAACAGTTTTACTACGCATTAGTTTTAACATATGTGATATCAAACTCTGTACAAATCATCTCTGATATTTAAAATGTATCTAATTTATTATAATGTGTTTAACTATGATATGTATATATTTTTTTATCTTTATAACTTTACCATTGCCATCCTTCAATTGATATATAATTTGAGATGTTGCACTTTAATTTTCTAGAATACAAACATTCTTAATTATTTTCACTGCCTTTCTCCTTCTAAAATCCATATCAATTTAGCTCGCGATAGAGAATCGTTTATTTTATGTCAGTGTACTCTTTCAAATTCTGAAGTTTTCCAAAATTAGCCTGTGAATAATTGTGTTTCAATAAACCTACTTTTTTCCATAAGTTTCTTTTCCTGTGATACATTTAATTTCTTCTTGTAAGCTCCAAATCATATGGACTTTTCCAAAATCTCCATAAGTAGAGTTTCTAAAAACAGTTGCACACTAATTGCGAACTGTTATTTGTCGTCAGAAATATGCCCTTAAGTTTGTAATTATTTATAAATTCAAAAATGTTCATGGGCTTAGGATAATGAACATGTTTATAGTTACAATAATCTAGTTTCGTAATTTCAAACCATTTTCAAATCACCACACAATATTAATGAATCATTTCCAATTTCACCTATTGCATTAATTTTGTGTGTAGAACAACGAATGTCATTATAATGATATTCAAAATATTTTACATAACAATGCATTGCTCCTTGATTGTGACGTTTCGTAACTTAAAACAAAATCAAAATCCCACTCAGCATTGATAGCGTTTGAATACCTTTTGAAAAGTGTGTATTTTGAAAACAAATAATATTATAATTTAGCTTCTTTGAACAATTAATTACTTTTGTTCGCTCTGTGAAACCATTGAGACCTCTACATTTTAATAAATATATATAAGAAAAAGAATGACAAGAAGTCATATATTATACGTTGTTTAAATCAAATTCAAAACGAAACTGAACGTAAGAGTTTCTTTGCTTAGCATTGAATATATTGTGATGAAAATAGTATGACTTCATGTGTTACAACAGTGTTTATCATTGTCAATATATGTCACATTACCATTTTTGTTAAAATATGTTATACATTTTAGTCTGCAATTCTTGCTAGTTACCGGTTCATTGCAGATTTTTTATAAAATGATGTAATTATTACCAGTATTTAGTTATTGCTTAAAGGGACTATATTAAAGATAAAAATGGCTTCCTATTGCACTATACATGGTATTATATGTATAAATGAGCTATATAAAGTCATATGAATTAGATTAAAAGTTAATTATATAATACATAATGAGATATTTGATAAACAAAAACAGGAACATAAGTATGAAAAGATTAAAACCCCAAGTGGGCATCGAACTCACAACTTAGGAGCCATACACAGAAATGACAGTAGACAGCCCTTTATCCAACTGCGCTATTCTGCTACTTAATGAATCGTGTGTACACGATGGTTATACAAAATACTTACAATTCTGACTTTAAATGTAAACATGAAAAGGGCCAAATAAACACGACCTTTATTATAAATTGAAATTTATCTCAGAATGCGTACACACCGTTATTGTATGCCAGTATTAAAATCTTAATTTAAGATTTTTTTAAAGGATTGCCCTCTTTTCGATGATTTACTAAATGTAACTTAGAATGTAAAGGAAAAGTTAATACACCTCAAGAAACTATGAAGACAAAATAGAACAAAAAGCTCATGCTATAAAAGGACACATAAAATAAATACAAACAAAATGCATGCGTGCCATCGATAATCGTTGTATAGCGTAATTGGTCCCCTCAATCCTTGCTTGACAAGTATCTACTGGTCAATTTATGGAACTGTAGTGAAATTGTCTACCTGACACTAAACAAAACACGTTATGTATTGTGTTGTCGGGTGTTTTAAGTGTGTATTTAGTTTTTCTTGGTGTGTGCGATAAAACTAGGCAGTATATTACACGATAATCTCAAACCATACCCATGCCTTATCATAAACGGAAATGATGCCTTATAATAACAAAGTTCGACGCACTATATAGAAATCATTGTAGACTGTATACCTATATATTAGTTTTTCGGGATATTGTCATGTACAATAAGCATATTTGAGATATTAGTACCAAAGCAAGCATTACGCTGACATACAGCTGTGGAAACGTGTGTACCTTATGGATAAGCAAAACTATCTTATTGTTTTTAGACTTTAGGGATATGTGCTTAGGCTACCGATTTCAGCCTGAATGCATAATATTTCGAAAATAATGACATTGTAATCCTATTCCAATGTGACCCGTGTGACGGAATTAACACACTAACATAGTTGTCAATGTCTTAACATACTGTTAAACAATTGTGCTGATAATGTACATGTACATAACTCTGTTTCCCATAACAATCACATGCTCACTGTTTTAAAATAGACAGGACTATTTGAATATCCTATCAGTTTTAATGATTTCGTATCGAGTTACAACTGCTTTCATCGTGAAAAGTAAACACACAATATCAACGTTTTATCGAACGTGTTGTCAATGCTTTCTATTTAAACGGTACCCGTTAACCATAAAAATATGCATTTGGGTTAATATTATACAACGTTGTGAGTCGAAACAAGCTAACCTAGTATATAGATCAAGCATATTATTTTTTAAATGCATTTTATGGGGTTTTTAGGAACAATAGAAACCTTTGTGTTGATGCGGACTGTGGACGATTTAGAAACTGTTGCACGAATCCGATAACCGTAAAAAGGTAAGGCTAACTGTTTTAAGCATCGCCTAGACATATATTCATTCAGTATGAAATTACACGGCATTCCGTTTAACCCCTTAAAACTTGCATTGACCGTTCCAAGCTCGTTGCCCCGCTTTTAATCATATTCGTGTTGTGTGGTGAGTGTCTTGGATTGTGTTATATTGAGAATTGCTCACTGACCTAACATACAAACAGATCGTAGCAGTTTAAAAATGATTTCTCTTCTGCTAATGCCACTGGAGTTTTATATAAAATAGCGATGACGGTGGCAAAGTTTGCTCTTAGTTTATAAAAACACATAGCGTCATTCTAGAATATCCCGTAATACAATGTTAGGCAATATTTTACGTCAAATATATATGACCCCAATAGCAACTACTTAAAGCAAACGAACCGTTTAACATCAAATTTAATTTATGTTATCATGTGCTGTAAAAGAAGCAGCAATCAAGGGAGTCCAAAACGTCTGAAAATCAAAAATATCAAATAATTTAATACTTATAACATGCATGCACATACATTGTTTCCACGTTGTTAGCTGCTCGTCGGTCAGCGCTGTAACTACAATTAGAGCATTGTGCTCAATTACGCAGAACAATAAGCCCTTAGAAGCTTAAGTTACGAAACGCTTTAGGGGCTAATATCAACATTAAAATACGCGAGAAGGGTGTCAATATTGTCGAACTGTATTGGCTTCAATAACCTGCTTTCCCTGTGTCAATGTTATATTTTATGATCATTTAAACAAATGTAAAAACAAATGTTCTAGTCTCCCTTGGCATTTGTAAGTATATAACACAGTTTAACAATGTAAATAATAATTATGAAATAAAGAATATATGTTAGTATTAGTCTTGTTTATCATAATAACAAAACTTGTGTGTACTTTTTTTTAAATAAATTATACATAAAATCACTACAACTAAAGATTTTGAATTCAAGATTTATTCATTGTTAACTATATTATTTAAACAATGTTAAACAAATGTATATACTGTACTTCAGATAAATACACATGTAATACAAACCATTAGTATTCATTTAACAATGTTTTAATGTCAAACAATCCCAACAGTCTATCTGAAAGCATTGTTTAGAGGGACTATGTCAACTAAACATTGGCCTCCTATTGCACTATAAATAATAGTATTTGATAGAAATACGTGTCACATGTGCATAACATAAATAAACATAATATAATAAACAACAAGTTATTTTAACAAAAACAAATTAGCAAATAAATTATAGAAAATAGTACAACCCCAAGCCGGTATCGAACTCAGGACTGAGGAGCCATATGAAGAAATGACAGTAAAAGCGCTTTAACTAACTGCGCTATCATGCTTGGTAAGGAATCATGTGTAAACGTTGGTCATACACATTGCTTACAATTCTGACGTCATAATGTGAACAGAAAAAGGGCCAAACAAAGAAAATCCATATTATGCATCGATTTTTAGCTCAGAATGAATGCTTTCACGCTTTTCCCATTATATATACCCTGATATAACCGTCATTATATGCCACTATTAATATTTAAATTTCAGGTTTAAGAAATTGCCCCCTTGATGCCCTTTTTTATTATATAGTCCCTTTAACTGCTTAAAACTATTTTGAACCAATATACATGTATACATACAGGAAATACAATACCAGTTAATAAGCTCGAGCAGTATTTATTATTTTAACTTCAATAAATATCGATTGTCATTTTTAAGTCCAGAATATCGTATTTGAAATTAAATCGGACATGAACACTTAAACATTACGCTTGGCTATATTTGACAGTGGTATTTTTAGTAAGTATATAACTCCTCTTTTATACGTATCTAACATTCACTACTGTTGTCTACCTATGGCCATATATGTTCAATGACTTCGGATTTAGTTACAAAGTTTGACGAAATAATTAATAGACCAATAAATTATCAGCCGTTTTCATCTACTTTGGTCGACAAAAGCTTTTCAATAAAAACAAAGCATGTTACGCATGTCAGACAATTATTTTCAAACTCGATTGAAATGATTTGGTTATTTGTAATAATTGGTAATTGTGTTTGTTTTAGTCGGAACATCGATCCACTGCTGTCGTCAATCTATGGTCATAAGTGTTCAATTACTTCGGATTGAGTTACATTGTTTGACGAAATACTGAATAAACCAATATATTATCAGCCGTTTCCATCTATGAATGGGACCAATCATTCCAAAGATATAGAGGATATGTGTTGGTTTCAGTGTAAGATCGTATTTTCTTTAATGGGTGGTCATATAAAACATATGTTCACGAGTAGCGAAGCCACGAGTGAAATTTCAGTTTTTTACAACCACAGATGAAATAAAATATGATCTTATATTGAAATCAACACATTTGCTTTTTAATTTCATGCTTTTGGACGATAAATTAAAAAAAACGCGAGATATGCTGAAACGTTATTAGTTATTAGTTTGTGTATTCTGACGTCATGAATATGACGTCATAAAAGATCACAGAATTGTCGATAACTATTGTGTTGTGAAAATAGTGTCATACCTTCTGTGTCGTTGACGCTTATTAATATTCTATTGAATTGTATTATGTGGTTTTGTTGTTTAAAAATGCCGATGCTTACACTGCCATTAAGTTTATTCACATACTTAAAACAAAACACAAAATGAAAAGAAGTATCTATACAATTAAGAGTGAAATGATCAAATATTATATTTTCACTCGACTCAGAGTGTAATGATCGGGTCATCTTTCACTTGAATGCCCCACTCACTCACCGCAGAGCATAGCATGAAATAAACAAGCAGAACACGACGAAATGTCTAATGTTATAACGGAAATTGAGGAAACTTTTAATTTTCAATATGCTCTTGTATATCCATTTGATGATATTTTCTAATCCACAAAATTATGTTAAACATAGGTTTATCGTGTGTGAATTAGTTATATTGAAATTCTTAACAAAACAACAAGTCATAATACATGTAAACTGATTCAGCTGCAATTGACTGTATAACTGTAAAGCTTTATTTTGATGTTTGATAGAAAATATAATATTCGATCTCATATTAAACTATTTGTATAAAAAAATTGGAAACACATGATGTATTGTTAGCGCAACGTATATGACAGGATTAATACACGTTTCATGTTTAATTTTTTAGATGTTCCCAATACACCTAAACATGTTGAATGAAATTTAACAAATTGTTTGCAAATTGTATACTTGTCATGGCATATTTAACAACAATATAACGGATGACTTTTTATCATTACTCAAAAATCAAATCAACCTACTAAAATGTTGTGTGTGAGGTATGTACATTCGTGCCAAATTTGAAATAGCGATGCATATGTTTCAGTGTTCAATGCCAATTAGTTTGTAAGCGCTACTTAAGAAATGTCGTTGTGCGACTTGAAGACTGTGAATGTATAAATAATTTTAAGAACAATCTTCTCAAAAACAATATACATATAAATCATATTCATTTTGGAGAACGTGTAATATTGCAACCTTGAACCAAAATCACCATTAACGTGGACTTGTCTAAAATGTGGCTATCGCCTAATTGTTTTTAATTTCAAACAAGCAGAAAATAATATATGTCGATTAACATGTAGAGATTATATTTTCTTGTTTCAGTTCGATAAAGAACCGAGATAAAGACCTGAGGTAACGATGTCTGTTCAAACGAGATCTCGAAGCCCCTTGAAAACGGTTTGTATTGTAAGAGGATTGTTTGCTGTCATTTATTGCAAACCTATCGCACAGAGAAATAAAGAAGATGCCCTATAAGACCGTATAGAGCTCACGCCGAACATAGCTTACGTGCGAGCTGTATTCGTTAGTTGACAACGTATACAGCTTACGGTGAGCCATATTCGTTGGTTGACAACGTATAAAGCTTACATGAGCTGTATACGTTGGATATATACATCGACTTTTGAAATAGGTATTTCGTCTTATAGCTATAGCTCACTTGCCGAGTGTCTAGTATTAAACATAATTGTGAATAATTGTAGTCGATCGTCATCAACCGCATCATAATCTTCGTCGTAGCATTATAAGAAGTAGATCTAGTAGCAGTAACAGTAGCAGCAGCAGTAGTAGTACTAGCAATAGCAGAATCCGAAGCAGCAGCGACATAAGCAGAAGCAGTTGTAGTAGTAAGAGTAGTAGTTGTAGAAGTAGAAGTACTAGTAGTAGTAGTAGTTGTACCATTGGGTAGTAGTAGTAGTAGTAATAGTAGTAGTAGTAGTAGTAGTGGTAGTAGTAGTAGTAGTAGTAGAAGTAGAAGTAGTAGTAGTAGTAGTAGTAGTAGTAGTAGTAGTAGTAGTAGTAGTAGTGGTAGTAGTAGTAGTAGTAGTAAAATAGATATTTAATAAAGGTAGCATATTTAGTAATTGATACTACATATACAAACACATCATGGGGCTTTCAAGGAAACATAAAAAAAAACATAGACATAGCCTAATTTAAGGTAAACAGAAATCATAATCAAACTCTGGCCGAAAAAACAACGTATATGAAACGATTAATACACGTTTCATGTTTAATTTGTTAAATGTTTGTTTACAGTCCCAGTATATCATTTGAGTACACAGCTGCAGTAACCTCATCCTCAACATGTCAATGAATATCATCCAAATCATTAGCGGTCTCAAAAAGTGTGGTAAATACAAATAAGAGTCCATGGTCATGATATCGCTCAATTGACAACACCTGTTATAAGAACCAGGTGTGCTTTTGAGCCCTGCCCATGTCCGCCATGTCCACAATTTTGAAAGGGTCACCCAAAAAGCATCTGTGCGCAACGACATTAAAATAAGTCCAATAGTTTCAGACAACACTATTTTTAAAGTTTCTCTGATCACTATGATTATCACAATTTATAGAGGGTCACCAAGGAACATTTGTGCCAAATACTTTTGTCAAATTTCATCTACAGTGTCAAGAAAGATTTGTAAAGTTTCCCACATGGACATAAAAAGAAAAAAAAGCCCCGTCCTCGTGGCAGCCATGTTTTTCCACTGAGTGCTATAAATTTGATAATTTATATAGAGGGTCTCCCAAGGAGACCATTTATGCCAAATTATTTCAACGAGTGATTTTCGAGAAAAAAAGAATAGACGGTGAATGTTTTCCTTTCGATTACCTCGGCAACCAGAGGTTTAAATGGAATGACATTCTTTCAGCAACTTCAGCAGAGAACCACCCAAAGATCATTTATGTGAAATGTTGCTTTTTAATTGGCTCAGTAGTTTCAGAGGAGATGTCGTTTGAAATAATTGTAACAACAGCAGCAACAACAATAGCAGCAACACAACTGCAAACATCTATTCAAAACACTGTGTTCATGACGACGCTCATGTTGCTGATGATAATTATGCTGTTGCTGACGACTACGACAGTAATGATAATGATGATGAGCATCGTCATCTTTTAGACAAGAGCTATATACGGCGATATGCAACATCTTGGCGTATACAGCTTACGGTGAGATGTATTCGGTGTAAGTTGTGTACGGTTTCATAGTCAACGTATACAGCTCACGTCGTCAGCTGTAAACAGCGTGAGCTGTATACTGTCTAATATGACTTCATTTGAAAACTTGACCCATGGGAAATAATACTCCGCGGAGTGTTACATAGTTGCAAGTTCACATACATATTTGTTTATATAGTATATACCATTATAATCAAGTAACCGCCGAATTAAAATATTGCTCTCATTGTTTGAATTGATACTTATAATTGTATTTATATTTGTTAATTGAAATGCCAATACAAATTGTAAGTAATGTTGTTCGAACGAATCAAGTATAATTATAACATTATTAAGTGTGCAAATTTGTGTAATATATCAAATGAATCTTCCCATTAGGTTGTTGATTTGAAAGCGTTCTTAACCTGAATATATTTGCCTAAAACTAGTCGCAAAAAAAACTTGCAATGTGCAACCAAAACGGTAAAAAATGAAAGTTATGCAATTATCACTTCAGGCGTAAATAATAATATATAGTTTGCCGCAAAGGTATTCTTGTTTTGAGGCAAGGACATACTTGTTCAAGGAGTGCAGTAACGATTTGCTTGATTCCTGGTCCAGAATTCAACCATATTACCTTAGTAATCAAATACCATGTATTGCATGGCACTGTAATTATAAAACTATACAAAAGCGTTGTCGTAGAGGGATATTTTATTGACGACCGTAATGAGTTGTGCCTCAGTAAAACAATAAACGTATTTGCTAGTTTTGCTTTTAATTACTTTCTTGAATTTATTTCACCTTTTTAGACATATGTTGTCATCCTTGCTAGATCAATTAAAAATATTTGTTAAAACAGTAATGATACATAAGCACACAGTATAGTCAAATGGAAGCTGCTATACAAATATAGTTCAGAAAGGAGACCGCTATTAACAAAATAATCAATAGTAACAATAAAGTTATGATATTTTGTTGTTGCTAATGCATTTCAATATCATGATAGGTTTTAATATTGCAATAGGCAACATCATAGATATGGCCAGACCGGTTAAATGTGATGAGAAACAAAAACCTTGGCCGCTATCATTGTATAAACGGTGTCAGCATTGTATTATATACCAGTGTATATGTAGTATTTCTGTTTATATTTAGAAATCAGGCAAAGCTGATGAGGACATCCCGTCTGTAATGAGTTCCTTCGCGACAGGTACGTACTATTTTGTTTTAAATAAACCAAATTTGTTGTTTAACTTACAATTTACATGTACGTGTGTATTTTCTATAAATGCTATAAGCGTTCTAATTTGCATGTGTGAGTAAATTTAATATGTCGGAACGTCACCGGCGAAGTTAATTGCAAGAGCGCTCTAGAAAAATCGAAAACTGTGAGTATAGAAACTGTGAAAGTGACAGCCAATATAAACTTCGAAACTGTCTATTGTATACTTATTACGTTGAATTTGATTGCGAAATTATATGATAACCTATAGACTTGCTGTATATAGAGGGTAATAATCTAGAGTCAAATTCCTAACGATTCCATTTAGTCGATGACACACTGTGTAATCACTTAGGCTTCGAAAACCTACTTTGAGATCAGCATCTTACGAGTTCATTGTTTTCAAAAACCACGACATTAAAAACTGTGTCAAGCCATCCGGCTTCCCTACCACAGCATACATTGTTTGAATTGTGTTGCAGCGATTGTATGCCAACACCATCAATGATGTGGGGCATACAAAGTTTACCCTGTCTGTGGGTAAGCACGTATGTACGTATGTACGTATGCACGTATGTACGTGTGTACGTATGTACGCATGTACGTATGTACGTATGTTCGGAGTCTAGTCCGGACAATAACTTTGTCCAGCATTGGAGGATTTGCAAATAACTTGGCAAACATGTAAAGCATGGTCACACTTAAATGTAAACTGTCAAATATAAAAATTTAAGCCATAGACACTTTCCGGAGCATAATTGTGTCCAGCATAGAAGGAATTTCAAATAATTTGGTACAAGTGTTAAGCATGGTGAGTCGGTGGTTGCGCGCAAAAACCAAGTCCCTAGAGCCAACGTCAAGGTCACACTTAAAGGTCAAACATCAAATATAAGAATTTAAGCCATAGGCACTCTCCGGACCATTATTTTGACCGGCATTGAAGGAATTTCAAATAACTTGGTATAAGTGTTTATTATAGTGACACGGTTTGATGCGCCCAAGAATTATGTCCCTAGATCCAAGGTCAAGGCCACACGTAAAGATCAAAGATCACATACGATAATTTAAGCCATAGACCTGAGCATAATTTTGTCCAACGGGTAAGGAATTTCAAACAACTTGGCAGAAGTGCTCATCATGTTGTTACGGTGTGTCGCTCTAAGAACGATATCCCTAGGTCAAAGGTCAAGGTCACACTTAAAGTCAAATGTCAAATATAGGGAAATAAGCCATAAAAATGTGTCTTGAGCATACTTTTGCCCAACATGAAAGGAATTTCAAATAACTTGGCACAAGTGTTAAGCATTGTGAGGCGGCGTGTCGCGTGCAAGAACCAGGCGCCTTAGTCAAAGTTCTAGGTCACACAGTTTAAAGGTTAAAACTATGTATAAAAGTTAAGATTTGTAAAGAGTTTTTGTGAGGGCTAAAATTATTGGTTGGAAATGTGTGATACATCAACTTGCTTCACATAATAAGATAATACATTAGCAGAAAGTTCAATATAAAAGGACAGTTCTCCTTTTGCTAAATATTTTTATGCATATGGACAAAGCGGAGCCATGTAGAACAGACTGCATAGGTGGGGGCATCCGTGTCTGTGGATGCATTTCTAGTTTAAATATTAAGCGGTAGTTAATAGCCCTCGTATTGCAAAAGTCGGAAAAGTCGTAGCGGTTTTTTAACAGCAATCAACTTGTTTTCTGTTCTGTTCGATACATTGAAAATCATTGAATATTTAACAAACAAATCGTCATTATCTAACGGCAGGCTAAATCGGTGGCTCACAAAAACCCATATGGGTCATAATGGTCCCTATTCCGATTGCATACAAAGACTCATATTGATCCAATATGGGGAAACGTTGGTCCAATATTGGCCTTATTTTGGCAAACCAATACGGAATTGTTCGAATGCAGTTTATATGGGTTCCATATGCAAATGCTTGTTGTGGTTTCACTAAATTCCCCTACACAGTCTTAAGTTGTGTACACATTAATTACGTAATTTTAGTAAAATGTTACGGCTTGTTTTATTGTTAGGTACATCGTTGAAAGAACGACGTGGTGAAAAACGGTCTTCTGGGTATGAATCAGGTATGATTAAAATATTGCCCTCACATAGACTATATCTTTATTAAACGGAAAGTTATGAGTTTACAAATAAATCACTACATGTGTTCTCAATAAGTATGTCGCATTGCTCGATAACATTTTAGTATTAAGACAACAAGACGTGTTAAAGTACTTACAAGCATATGTATTAATTGAAATATACAAACATTTCTCCTATACTATTTACATGATATATTCAGCAAACCTAAATGCTAATGTGCAAGAAACTAATAAGATATATGCATGCATTGTTTTATTAGCTGACATAAATTACTTCATTATCTGTATTAATTATATCAGCTCAGCATTAAAATGTAAGTATGTAATCGAAGAAGTAGATAATTATGTTTGTGTAATACATATAAGCTTCTGCCAACATATGTTGTATAAAAAATCAACTTTTTTGACTGGTTCGATTAGAGTTTTATTAGAATTGTAGAATTGCCAAATTTCAAGTAAGTGCAATATACACCCGGAGAAAACATCATAAAATATACATACTAACATTAATCATTTAAATACGTTTTTATTATTTAATAGTCATACTAATAGTAATAGTACAATGTATGATATCTAAACATAATATTTGACAAATGTGTGCTTTTTTATGGTTCCCATTAATATGTCATATTAATAAGAATCAAATCCCTAGCATATGAAAAAACAAGTTAATAACAATATGTTATCAAACATTTAAGATATATAGATTACGTAATAAAACAATAGCTGTAAGAGGACAGCGCGCTCGACTATTCGAAGCATTTCATTTGGTACATATTTTGGAAAGTGGAGGGGGCATACATTTGTTGAAATACAAAGCTGAGTTATGGCAATAATTTCAAAGATGTATTCTAAGTTTCAAGTGAATACCTTATGTAGTTTAGAAAGTATAAGACTTTGGAACAAAAACTGTAATCCCCAAATCTATGTGAGAAGTGGTCATACCTCTGTTAAACTACACTATATAGTTGTAGGGATTGTTGCAACTGATGCTGGAGTTATTTAATAAAGATGAATTGCAAATTTAAGTGTATACCTTATGTAGTTTATACTTTTGATTAAAAACTGTATACTGAAAATATATGTGAAAAGGGGTATAACTCTGTCAAAATACAAAACAGGCTTATATGGATTGTGTCACGTTATGATGTAGTTGATGACAAAGTCATATTCCAAGTTTCAATTTTATAACCTATCAAGTTTGTAAGTTATACAACTTTTGAATAAAAACTTAAATCTGAAAATCTATGTGCAATAGGGACATAACAGTTCCAAAATACTAAGAAGTTTTTAATTGACAAGACATTGGAATACAAATTAACAGAAAATATATATGAAAACGAGACATAACTCTGTTTAAATACAAAACTGTTTGTTTGGAAATGTTGTACTTGATGTAAGAGTTGATGACAAAGGTACATTCCAATTTGTTTACTTTTAAAGTTATAACACTTTTATATATAAACTCTAATGGCAAATATATATATATGGGCATATCTCTGTCAAATACAGCACAGAGTGATGGGGAATGTTGCAATTGATGTTGGATTTGATGCAAAGATACATTCCAAGTTTCAAGTGAATACCTTCTGTACTTTTCAAGTTATAACACTTTTGAATGTAAAGTTTAACCAGATAATATGTGTGAAAAAGGGGCATAACTCTGTCCAAATACGAAACAGAGTAGTAGTAGAAAGTAGTAGAAAAGCTCACATATTCTTTGAATAGTCGAGCTAATGAAAGAGTACGCACAAAGACACACATAATGTACTTACTTGGTATATTCCACTCACGACTTTTGGTCCTAAATATGGCCTTGTTAGTACTCTGACAGCTGAAATACCAATTATCGCAAAGGCAAAGTAATGCACCCAATAAATCTTGTTATTTCAATGACAGTCCTCAAGTTTGCTTTGAGAAATTAAATAACATATCATGTTAACAGATACATACTTATACTGTATATGTCTAACTTAATAACTAGAGATTCCAATCTACTAACATATAATAATGGATATTAATTATCTGTCATATAAATATAAATAATATGCTTATCGAATGCAACATTTCTGTGTATAGGTTACTCTAAACCAAGCTATTGACCTAGTCACAAAAATATGGAGCATAACAATGTGTCAACAGTTGCATATTTGTACTTAAATCAATAAAGTATAAACTGTAGGTTAGGTATTCTTCTAAATGCACCAACAGCTATAAATTTACAAATGTATGTAGAAGCTTATAGTTGTAGTAGTAACAGCAGAAGTAGTCGTAGTAGTAGTAGTATTTGAATTATGGATATGAGATTAAAGACGGAGCAGTTGAATGTATTAATCGTTGCGTAGCTTTTGAAATGATATTGGCTGTAAAGATTTAATAATAACTGAACAAAGGAACAACTTACCTGCACAACGTAGTTATTGAAACCATGACAACTACAGATTTAACTCGGCTGAAAATTTGTAACACACCACATGTACCATTGGTGAATTCATGAATTGTGCAGTGTTGCGCGTTTTAAAAGAGATTTGCAGGGACACTCATTGTACATTATGGAACTCACCACATGGCTCTCATATCTACCATAGCTTATATGAAAGAACCATAACGAAATACAGCACACAACGTTTTAAAACTTAGGGAGATTAATTTGCAATTATGTGAAGAAATGTTATATGTCCACGTCATTGAGATGTCAATCTGTTCCGTATGTTTGACAGTGTATACTGCAAGTAAGCTGTAAAGCTTTAAATGTTCAATATATTTTGTAATGGTTGATGTGTAGAAAATTAAATAGTCTGTGTAATGGTGCAATATGATGTACGTTTGTATTACACAAATAATACTTTCAGCATTGTCCATGAACTTTAAGAACATTCCTCGCCAGAAGTAGTAGAAGTAGTAGTAGTAGTAGTAGTAGTAGTAGTAGTAGTACTGTAGTAGTAGTAGTAGTAGTAGAGTAGTAGTAGTAGTAGTAGTAGTAGTAGTAGTGGTAGTGGTAGTGGTAGTGGCAGCGGCAGCGGCAGCGGGCAGCGGGCAGCAGGCAGCAGCAGCAGGCAGCAGCAGCAGGCATCAGCAGCAGCAATAGTAGTAGCAATAGTAGTAGCAGCAGTAGCAGCAGCACTAATAGTTGTAGCAGTAGTAGTAGCAGCACTAATAGTAGTAGTAGTAGAATTAGTAATAGTATAGTTTTAGTAGAAGCAGTAAAATGCCCTACAGATACTGTGCAAATGGACATTCTTTTGCACAATTTGCCGATTGAAATCCCCCAAACAATTATTTAATTATGATAAATATCATAACACAACAATATTATCAAACTGTCAACAGGCGACGATACATTTTTTGTATGCTCCCCGAATTTGTTTCGGAGAAGCGTATAGTCAACGCTTTGTCCATCCGTCGGGACGTCCTTCCGTCCGTCCCGTTTTCTTGTCCGGACTATATGTGTGAGCCCATGAGATGTTTTGCCCAAATGCAGTTTCTGGGCGAAATGAGTTATTGGCAGTTCTGATTACACTGATATGTGTATAAACTGGAAATGGCTTCCTTTTTTTCTCAGTCCTGCGTTTTGAGCAAGAATTCGCAGTTTAAGGGACACCACCGTAATGAGGAATGTTCAAATAGGACACAAATATTAATATTGGATATGCATACAATACAGAATGTAGCATGATCAGGACAAGAAATTTAAATTATATATTTTAACTGGACTGCCTTTCCCAAATAACAAAATTTGAATATACATGTGTTTTGGATAAAAATATTAATAATAAAGAGATGGTTGCTATGGTTATCAAACAGTAAATCATACAAAAAATGTCAATCTTTACACAAATAACCAAAAACAAAACACTTTTCGTTGACAGTTTTCAAGATTTAAACAATTATTTGATTTATCCTGACTTTCTCATAAAGATCATGTGCCTCAACTTTGATGTCAGTTTTTCCGAAACGAGGCAGACCACAATTGGGATAAAAATATCATGGGCTGCCACATATTTCAGTAACTTCTGGCCAGAATTCAATGAAAATTGATCGAAAGCTTTATTGCCGAGAGGTGTGCAATGAACTGGGACGTTCCGATTTAATGATTTTTACAGAGTTATGGGACTTACAAGATTTTTGAAATTAGTATATAGTGCACAATTCTTGTCCGAAATATTTCTCGGCAACTACTTTCCAGAATTCAAAGAAACTTCACGGAAAGCTTATTTACCAAGATGACGCAGTCTGTTCCAGGAAGTTCCGCTTCAATGATTTTCTCAGTGAGGATCTTTGATAATTGTTTAATAGTGCACAATTCTTGTCTGGACAATTTCTATGTAACTATGCGCCATAGTTCAATTAAACTTTAGGTAAAGGTTCATTTCCAAAAGTTGGGTCGTACATGCTCCGCTTCAAAGAATTTTAGTGGAGTTATGGAAATTTGATGATTGCTCAAATTAATATACAGTACTAAATTTGTGTCCGGACTGTGCTGAAGCAACTACTGGCCAGATTCCAATGACACTTTACGAGATGCCTCATTACCAACAGGTTGTTCACAGTAGCAGGACAGTCCGTTCATTGACTTTTCTTTGAGTTTATGGACCTTGGAGATTGCTGATATAGTTATTAAGTGTTCATTTTTGTACGGACTGTTTCTCAGCAACTACCTCATAGTCTGTATGAAATTCAGTGATACTTATTACTATGGTATGTTTGTGGCATGCTCAAAAATAAGTTTTACATCATGTTTGGCCCTGTAGTTCTAGTGCGTTTGTAACGTGCACGGGTGTATATCAACTAGTATGTTCATTTTTTCTCTAGCCTGCCTGGCTTATGATTGGTGCAATACCATACAAATGATTATGGCATATGAACAACTAATTAAACTTAAAACCCTAATGAAAGCATACCTGGGCTATTCTTATTTACAGTCACCGTGCTTTAAAATACTCAGATATGAAACCTATCTTACACAAAAGCCCGATACCACTTATATCACTGACATGATAATTTAAACCTTACTGTAAAGCCTCTCTTAAAAAAACACAATAATAACCGTTAAAGTCACACACTCTGGCACAACACTTCATGCAATCTGTGATGATCACGTATTGGCTGAACTTTCTGACGGTAATCTCTGGAAAGCCAGCAGTTTGGTTCTTGCACTGTTGTATTTTTCATGAACTTCACCATTAACACATTTTACTTATGCCCTTAATTATCTCGGTTGGTGACAACAATTTAGAAATTAATTTAATACTTCAAACTCCAATTATTTTTCTAGCACATTAACTGTTGCAATCCTCAACTCGTTGTGGACAAATTTCTTTTGACTGCTTCTGAAGGAAAAAAACAACAACATATATTTCAGCTCAAAACATCATGTGGCTGCATTACATGTACATTAAGTGAACTTAATAAACACCTATTTTTTGTAAAACTATACGTGCTTACTTGTTATTTTAACTAAACATCAGGTCTACAATTTTAAGTTAAACAAGATTCTGTGTTTGATAAAGAAACGGTTGTTGCTGGATAGCTCATTTTGTCCAATTAGTTCACGATCAAGGTCAAAGTGAGGTTAGGTAATATGGGTGGATTGGGAACGGTCAAAACTAACAACTATGTACATATCAAAGTATTGTAGTAAGCGGTGTTGGTGCTAGACGAAACGGTTCAATCTAGTTAACCAAGAAATGGCACTTTTGAATTATTATAAGTTTAAATTAGGTCAAGGTCAAAGTTAGGTTCTGTGGATTGGGAATTATCATAAGCAGCAACTGTGTAAGTATCCAATTGTTGTAGTAAGCGGTGTTGGTGCTAGACGAAACGGTAAAATCTACTAAACCTTGTCACGGACAGACGGACGGAAGGACGGATGGACAAGACAATCACTATATGCCTCCCGCATCAAGATGACGGGGACATAAAAACCATATTCATAGCTGTTTACGAAATACTCCTATATAAACATACATATTTAAAGGGATGTTTGTGTTGGGAATTGACACTTTGTAGCATTCCGCAATGACACAAAGACACACAGCAGTACCCAATTTGATTAGTTAGTTATTAAATAAAGTTTATGTTCATAATGTTATATTCCCGATCTATGGTGATTCGCAAGAGTTTTACACCAACATCATTTTGCAAAAAACAACCGATTTCTGTTAAAACCATGCCTATGAAAAACTGAAAGAGAAAATGATACGATCATTTTAACATTTAATTTGATTAAAGTACCCAATATATTTGTTATTTTAGGCGAGACAAGGTCTGCATGCGAATCAAAATACATCATGATTTTATATATTAGGCGAGCGTATATATTAATGGGACTATTCGCCCGAAAAAATGTTTCGCCCTGGGACTTTTCACGCTGGGACGTTTTGCCCTAATTAGTGGGATATATGGGTCAGTATGCGTATCATGTCACAGCAAGATGTTTTGTACATGCATGTGCACTAACACCTATTTGGGGGGTGTTAGTGTGCTATGTGTCACTTGTCAAACTGTGACAGTTAGCCCCTCTCTGTGTTCTTGCAAAGTGATATCTTTAAACTAAATCGAGCAGATAACTGAGATATGTGTTAACTTTGAGACAATTTTTGTTTCTAAACCATATTTTACAAAAATATTAACACAATAAGCAGGTGTTATCAGATTCATATACATGAACTAATCTAATAAACATTAATAAATAAGGATGCCTGATTTTTTGTTTATATATTTCAAACAATGTTATATTGATACATGTGCAAGGATTATCGTATTTAGTTTTGTTAAATTAGATGATAAAGATAAATTAATTCATGTCTGTATTTCGTCCTGAAGAGTTTTACCTGGATAGTGGTCATTAAAATAAGTGAATTTGGCACGTCATTATTCCACGTTTAGTTTAATTCGATTCACATTAGTTAAATTTAATTTAAACCTATTTATTATTTATTTTAGCTCGATTGCATCGAAAGCCTATGGGTTATAGAGATACTCTCGAGTCCGTTTTCTGGGTAGAACCAGTACTTGGTGTCTTAGGGGGAGATGGGGATCGAACTCTGGGACTCCCGATTGCTAGGCGGACACCATATCCACTACGCCACCGCGACCTTCACATTGTCGATTCACATTGTTGATGCACATTATTGCAAATTGGGATGCTCGACTACAGAAATATTATGGGCGGAAACGGCTCAGGGCGAAATCTATTACGGCGCGAATCGTCCCAAGCCGAAACGTTTTTCGGGGCGAATGGTCCCCAATTCATATTAACATATATACCACCTATCATTGGGACTTGTTTTTACAAGTTGGCAGAAAACATTGACCTGTCCGACGGTAAAATTACCCGTATCGGACGAGTCGAGCATAGGATTTCCGCACCCCTGAATGGGGTTGCTTCACATATGGGCTTTTTTGCAGTGGACCCATATGGGCTTGCTTTCTTGGACCCATATGAGTCTGATATGGGCAAACATATCATTTGGGACCCACTTTATGCTCATGTTGTATTTTTTGCCCATCTGTAGCCCATTTTTGGCCCAATTTGAATTGCTTTTTGTGAAACGTATGGGCTTTCTATTTGGGACCCAAATAAGTTTACTTGACTAGGACCCATCAGGGTTTATAGTGGCAAGATAATGCATACGGGTCCCACACTGGGCCCACGAGGTATATAAGCCCATGTAAAACCCAAATCGTGGCCACGTGGGATAGCTTGTGGGACCCATATGGGCATACTTGCAGTGGACCCACATGGTCTTCCTTGCTCGGACCCATATGGGTCTGATATGGGTAAACAAATGTGCTTACTGGGTCTCATGTGGTATATTATTTGGAATTCACATGGTGCCCATATGGTATAATTGGCCAAAAAAAGCCCATATTGGGTCCATACAAACTTGCTTTCTAGGACGCATATGGGCTTTCTAGTCGGGACCAATGTGGGTTTACTTTACTTGGACCCACCTGGGTTTTATAGTGGCAAGATAACGCATATTGGTCCCACACTGGGCCCATGAGGTGTATCAGCCCAGGTAAAGCCCATATCTTGCCCACATGGGGTGGCATGTTTAGACCTAAATGGGCTTACATGCAGTATACCCAAATGAGCTTTTTTCTTGGACCTATGTGGGTCTGATATGGGCAAACATATCATATGTGACTCACATGGGGCTTATATTGTATTTTTGCTCTGCTATAGCCCATATTGGGCCTATATGAACGTGCTTTCTGTGACCCATATGGGCCTTCTAGTAGGGACCCAATGGGTTTACATTACTTGGACCTATCCGGGTTTTATAGTGGCATGATAATGATTATGGGTCCCACACTGGGTCCATGATGTATATAAACCCATATCGGGCCCACATGGGATGGCTTGCTGGGACCCATATGGGCTTACTTGCAGTGGACCCAAATGAGCTTCCTTTCTTGGAATCATATCGGTTTGATATGGACAAAATATAATTTGGGACCCACATGGGCCCATATTGTATTTTTTGCCCAGCTATAGCCCATAATGGGCTCATATAGACTTGCTTTTTGGGACTCATACGGGCTTTCTAGTTGGGACCCAAATGGGTGTACATGACTTGGACTCATCTGGATTTTATAGTCGCAAGATAATGCATATGGGCCCCACCCTGGGCCTAGGAGGTATATCAGCCTGGATAAGACCCAGATCATGCCCACATGGGATGGCTTGCTGGGACCCATATGGGCATACTTGCAGTGGACCCACATGGGCTTCCTTGCTTGGACTCATGTGGGTCTGATATGGGCAAACAAATATAATTTGGGACCCACATGGGGCCCATATTGTAAATTTTGCCCAGCTATAGCCCATATTGGGTCCGTAATGGCTTGCTTGCAGAGACTATCTATTATACGCCTCCGGTATTCCGAATGTTTTTGCTCAGTTCATCCCTAACACTGCTAGGTGACTACAGAGAAGCGAAAACTAGCATTAAACTACCTTATTTAATATCAACAGCCAGTTACCTTTTCCTTTCCGGTACAACTCTACGGCATTATGATCCAAACTGACTAAAACGCTAAACAAAGTTGTTTAAATACACCAGCAAGTCACGTAAACCAATAATAACATCGACTTACGCGGTCAAACTATTATCTATAATGACAGTAGCGTAACGGGGGTATCAGCTTCATACACTAAGTATATTCATTCCTTACTCAAACTATTGTATTCTTAACATATACTTTCGGTTTCAACAATCATTGTTAATCTAAAAAAAGACATTTTAATACTGATAATTTAATGAATGCGCTACTTACATGCTAGAAATATCGATGTGCAGCTATGCTTAAACTCGGTCCAATTTTCAGGAAGTTTCTAATGTAAATAACACAAAGGTTACGAATAACTAACTTTAAGGCACACACGACCCTTGTTCGTTAGAGTATCAATGGATATCTGCCCTTCTGATTGCAGTTCAATTACTTGTCAAAGCGTCTTGGTGATCATCCATTAGTTTTACTGATATTCTTGTTAGCGCTATGCTGGAACTTGTTATATTTCAGGTCATCCGATAAAGGCAAAAGGATATCACACTCGGTCATCAGAGAATGGATCTGGTATGTTAGCTATGAGTATCGATATAACAAAGAATCATACATTTGGAATACGTATACTTTTTTCTTTCATTAGAAACGTTACATAAATAATTGTGCACGCTTGGGGCCAACTATTTATGTAAACCAATCCCAAACTCGTTCAAATATTACAGTAACTCGTTATGTTATTAAGAAAATCATCATGTCTGAAATTAGACGAAACTATTGTTTCTGTGAAAACAAAAACTATTTTTGTTAATATCATTTGACAGAATAATCAAACATTTAATGTATTTATATGAAAGCCACTTAATAAGCTTTACAATTAGTTAAACTGAAACCAAATATAATATATATATTTTACTTCTGCACTTAAACAATATCGCTTAAAACATGATGTTGTTTTGCATATTTGCATTCAAATAAATCCATAGTTTTGCTTTTCTTAATTGTAAATATTATACTATTGTTATCATATTATTATGGAAAATTGATGTGATTTCAATTTTATAATAATGACTGAATTAGGAGGCTAACTTGCATCTTTCAAATGCAGTTGAAAATATTTGTAGGTTGTTTCAGATACTCAAAAGAGAATAGAAACACCATCAGGTAGACAAGATATTTTCATAAATGTCCATAATATCGTTGAAAAGTGATTTTTCAGCACTAAGTTGTGTTACAATAATTATACTCAAATGCATTACATGTACATATATGTACATAAACCATTTATATTTTCAAGTAATACAATGTCCTATGATATTGTACTTAACGTACAATATACGTGTTATGTTACATCGTACTTTTTTATAACCCTTGAATTGTTCATATATAATATCGTATTTTCATTGATAGATTTTCTGTGGAATACCATCCTATTTAACCTTTCAATTCATAAATAGTGCTGTCACTCATTTTCGTACAAAAAGTCAGTCCGTTGAACGAACATACTAATGAAAACTCCTTAAGCAGCACATATCCAAAGCTCCTTATAATACATAACAAGTATATTAACATACATCTACATGTAATCAAACGACGATACAATGATTGGTAAACATGTTCCAATAGTAAAATTGCGCCGAACAGGGAACACAATGAGGTATAACTCAATTACGCGCATAGTGGAGATAATAAAAAATCACACACGCCATTAACAGTTATGCCCCCCTCTTGCAGTCGGTACATCAGGTCATATCCAATGCATAGACATAAAAAATGTGGTCACCATGTCCAAAGGAATGGTAAATACCTTTCGTTTTTTTTCCTTGCGTTTTCCTAAATATTCCCCATGTGATGCGTTAGGAGTTTTGATAAGTATATATGAGGGAATCGAATAAACCGTTTCAAATGGAAAAACATAAGTTGCGGCAGGTATATATTTCTTTTAACACATAGACCAATCTATTTATATTCCAAACTATAAATTAATCAATTAAATATATCGACGTATACAGACAACCACAAATGAAGATGCGTGTACATTAGTTGCATCATTACACATCCCAGTTATAAGACCCTCCGAGTCGCTGCGAGTTACACTTGTTACGAATTGTTTTCAAGCCTAGAATCCAGGCGGCAAATGTTAACGGTAATATTTTTTAAACACAATGTTTCTGGAGCAAATGGACACCAAAATATCACAAAGCTATGCTAACTACATCAATAAGGACATATTACTTGATACGGGATGATTACATAATAATTTTATTAGTCCAAGATTTAAACACGTCTTAATTTTCCCGAAAATGTTTTATCCTTTGCAATGAAAACCGCTGAGGAGTGCCGAATCGAAAACTTAATTTTATTTAACCCAAATAAAAACTACAACAAAACACGGTGATCGGCCTTTTCGACGTTTGAGCGGCGTGCTGAACAAAAACAAAGATGCACTTATGAACGGATTCATTTTTTGGTAGTTATATTTGTGTAGATGAATTTTAATTTAAAAAATATTGTTACCAATAGTCAAACAGTCTCCTAGTTTTATTTTATATATCAAATATTAACATAAATATCTAATTGTATATACGTACCCTCACCGTACGACTGAATATTGGTGGAACAAAGACAATAGGCCTATATATTATATGGTTATTGTTATGTCCCCCAAAAGTGGGAGGCTTTATTTATTGCATATGTCCGTCCGTACGTACGTACGCATGAAGTTCCTTAAATTGTGTGGACTCAACTCCTCTTTAACTGTTGTGTGGAATTCGCTCAAACATTTACAGCTGTAGAACCTTTATGTGTAGATGATCGTAAAGGAAGGAATTTTGGCTGAGACAAATTATAGAGGAATGTTGACCTCTTTCATTATTTCCGATATAGAATATGTATGACACTACATTTTTCGAGCAAAAACTAGTGTTGGCGACATGCTCTTTGTATGTGTCCAAACATGTGTCGTACGTGAGGGCATCCGTGTCTGTGACACATCTAGTTCCTATAGCAATGAAATATTCCAGTTCATTACAATTTAAGTTAATCACGCTGTCCAGAAAAAAAGGATAGCAACACTATGAGGCACGATGAAATGAGAGAAAAACCTATTAAGTAAGCATCTGATTTACAGGTAAATAATTATGAAAATTGCCTTTAATTTAAACGTTTTTTTTTTGTACTTTAATTATTGTTTTTATTTGTTATTTGCTTTTAGTTCTTTTTTTTTCATTTTTTTTTTATGAAACGGGGTAGAATTCATAACCTTCATGTTTATATCAACATTAACTTATATTTGGAAACGAATCCTATTTTAAATCACGCTAAATCACATTAAATTACATTAAATCCCATGTTAATTACATTCAACGTGACGTCAAAATAGATATAAGCAAGCAGTTAAACTGAGATTGTAATGCATTAATGGAACAAAACTAAATTATAACATAGATTTGTAAATACAATGGATCATTCATAGCCTGTACAAGTTTGGTAAATGTTTTGAATCTAATGGGTTTACTTTTTGCATCGAATGGCTCTTCTTGTAATTTCCAGTATTCGTTTACGCTTTTTGACAATAGTTGCTTATCAGGTATTCACATTTTAAATACGTTTGATCCATTAATGCCGACATAAGTAAAATATCAGTTTTGTTCTTTTTGCCCGCACGACCATTTGCAGTCCTTTAACCTGTCTCAATCTGAATTTTATGGCCCTTGAATTATCTAACGTTAGCCATTTTAGCCGTTTTCGATCTCTTCGTCCAACAGTTGTCATTCGATATTCATCAAACTGATGATCATATTTGAGATTGTTTTATATTAGCCCCAGTGCTTTCTTCTATCCTTCTTTTCCTACTGTCATTCCTTCCTTCCGTGTTCTTATATTAATGCAATCCTTTGTGACTTACGCCTTTCTCCCATCATACATTCCTTCTTTCAGTCCTTTCTTTTGTCAGTCATTCTATTCGTCAGATCCTCTTTTCGTCAGTCTTTTCTTACATCGGCCATTCCTTTCGACTAAATTTGTGCCGGTCCTTTTGTTTCCTCCGTGAATAATTTAGTCAATCTTTCGTTTTATCAGTCCTTGTTTTTGTAGGTCCATCCTTTCGGCAAACCTTTCTTTCGTCTGTCATTCTATTCGTAAGTTTTTTATTACGTCGGTCCTTTCTTTCGTCAATCCCATTTGTTTTCAGTCCTTCCATTCGACAGTCCTTTTTCAGTCAGTCCTTCATTTGGTCTTTTGTTCACTTCTTCGTTTTGGCAGGCCTACTTTCCTTAAGCAATTATATTCGTCGGTCCTTTCTTTCGTCTTACTTTCTCATCGTCAGTTCTTTCGTTGGTGAGTCCTTCTTTGTGTCAGTCCTTTAATGCGTCAATCTTATCTTTCGTGAGACATTTCTTTGTCAGCCCTTGCTTGTGTCAGTCATTTATTCCGTCTTCCTTCTTTTCGGTGCTTTCTTTGTTCAATCGATCATTTCGTCATTTCTTACGCCATACATTCATTTTGTCAGTGCGTACCCAGTATCCATTTCGTCCTCACTTTCCCAGGTCCATTTTTTCCGTCCATTATTTCGTGAGTCAATCCATTCGTTTTCCTTTACGTCAGTTGTTTTTTATTCAGTCATTCATTAGGTCCTTTTTTCATTCCTTTCACCACTCCTAACATTTGTCAGTATTTCTTTTTGTCAATCTTTCATTCCGTTCTTCTTTCTTTCGCCAGTTAATCATTCCTGTCATAAGCTAATGATTCCTGTCATAAGACCATCCATTCGTCGAAACATTCTTTCGCCAGTGCTTCCGTCCGTCCATCCGTCCGTCTTTCCATCATTCTTTTGTCGGTCCTTCACTTTTACATTCCTTCCGGGCGTCAGTCCTTCTACGCCAGTCTATCTTTTATCAGACATTTCTTTTTCAGTCCTTCATTTTCATCCTCCTTCCGTTTGTCAGCCCGGCCGTTCGTTAGTCTTTCTATTTGTCACTCATTCGTTTTCGCAGTTCTTGTATTCGTCGATCATACATTTTAACAATCCAGTTTTCTGTTTGTCCTTGCTTTCGTCAGACTTTCCGTTTGCCAGTTCGCCCTTTTGTCAGTCCCTTCTTTCGCCAGCCCGTCCTTTTTCCAGCCCTTCCTTCCATTCTTCCATGTGTCCGTCTTTCTATTCGCCAGTCATTCATTGCCTATGTCTATCTGTTCGTCAGTCGTTCCTTTCGTCCTTCTTCCTTTCGTCAGTATGTTTACTTCCATAGACCTTGTCACTTAAATTCTTGTTTTTCTAAAAGTTCGGTACATACCCAAAGAAATATGTATCAAAGGGGATAGACTGTTGAAATTCGAACGCACATAAATATGAATCGCTCTTTGTTTTCGAAAGGTAAAAACATGTAACTATATCATTCTTCGCGTCTTTTTGAGAAAAGCCGAACACACCATTTAAGAGATTAAAAAGATGCGTCATAAAAGGATCTGTATGACTTTGTAATAATGTGAAAACATACATACATAAATTATTGATGGTGACTTTCTACTCATTGCAATATCCATGTTTTGCATATAAATAACACACATACAAATATATAGAAAGGATTTGCACCAAACTGTTATGGTAATAGTTTATTGTTTCAGGAACCAAAGCGAGGTACCTTTTAAGAAACCGAGAAACAGTATCATCTAGGTTGCAGAAAAGCATTGATGAGATAAGTACGTTTCCAGATGTTGCATTTGTCTATCTTGCTTATAAATGCCACGATGCAACAAAGTGTTTGGTAATTGTTGTGATTGTTCGACAGAAAAGTGTTGACAGTGAATTGACTGAAGTACTTGGAGACATACAAAGAAAACAAAACATCAGGTATGTTGTCAAACCGTTTGATTTCCCTAACTATGGAGGAAAATATACGTTAGGAAATACTCGAGTTAATGACAGTGATATAGAAAAAATGAGTGTTTGCATAGAAAAAAATGCGGACCTATTAATGTCGAAACACAAATATCTAAGCATTGTTCAGGGAAGCTTCTATAAAACAAACAATGCAGATACTCAGCAGGGCAATGCAGTTCAGTATGAACCACGACTGGTATTATACGTTCTTGCAAAAGGCTATGTTCCAATTGATGAGGATCCATTTAAAACTGTTTATGATGGTATAAAAGTAGACGTTCGCGAAGGAATGTTTACATTATTCAGCAATCATGCCGATGATGCACTCAATAATGTTCGAATGGGATGTAGAATTGAAAGAGTAGTAAATGATATGACTTATTCTGGAACACTTGGTGTATTTTTTCACCATCCATGGCACGGCCGGTGCGGAATTACATGTGGTCATGCCATTATTTCGGAAGAAGAGCACCTGAAAATAATAAAATCCGCACATTGCCAAGAGAGCATTCCAGGTCTTCAAAACCGAACCATATACCAACCTGCTTACCCGCATGTGCTGGGCGATGTTGTGGACGTCATTTGCTCAGAAGGCACCATTTTCAATGCAGGGAACGACATTGCAATTATAAAAATAGATGGCAGACCTCCTGTAAATGGAAAATTCCCACAGCCTAATAGCAGTGACAGAGAACTAGGTATTGTGTATTACACATGTTATTTATTTGAACAGGATATTTTTTGATTTTGTATTTTTTGTTTAAATACCTATTGGAGAATATTATATCTTGCAGAACACAGGTTACCATAGTAATGTTACGAATTAGTTTAATGAGTGGACTTTAAGAACTTGAACGCTATTGTTGTTTACTCACAGCCATTAACTAAAATGTGTTATATTTTGGCTTATAAGCAACACAAATGTATTAGATCTATTACATTTTATTCAGTAAAAGTATAGAGACATATCCTTAGGTATAACCACTTTACAAGATTTACTTCACCCAATGCGCTATAAGTCACAGTATTAAACATAAGGAGAATTAAAATCACCTATTCCAATCAAATTCAGATTTGGTCATTTCATTTTTGTTTTTATATCAATGCTTTTTATTCTTTGTTGATTATGAATTTATTAAATTGGCCAAAGCGGATCAAAATCTTATCAATTAGTAATGCCGACAGATGCATGTAATGACGCAGATTTAACTGATTTAGGCAGATATATTACGTATGTCTTATATTATCCAAGCGTTGTATAAAGTCGTTGTTAAAAATGTTGACCATGTCAGAAAACAAATATGTCAAAAATACTAAAATATGTTACTGTACTATGACAGTAAAGGATATACATCATGGGTTTTAAGCGTATGATAAAGATGTCTGAAAGTGGATTCGGATACGTATATGTTGGAGTGTCAATATATTGATAATCAAAAATGTTTCTTATATCTGTACGTTCAACTGTTAACGGACAAATTCGTACAATTGAGATGAAAATTACATTCAGGCAACAGATCTGTCTAATGTTAGAACTTTATGCAAGATTTAAGAGTTCATGTCAAAACCAAATAACTGAAAATGGAAGACACAACAAGGAGAGAGATTATCTTTATTGTCCTAACTGGGAATGCATTCTTGAGGAATGTCTTTTTTATTTTGTACTGCTATATCCAAGTTTCAGTATTTAGTCTATTCAAAGCATCTTTTTTGAAAACAAACATTTGCAATCCTATAACTTATTGTCTTGTCTAAATCAACATGTACTAAAATACTGCATCGTTTATTGACCATGCATTTGGATTAAGAATTACTATTGTTTGAGACTGAATCTTTGTATAATTAGTACGATATTGAGACATCTACTACGAAAACATCGTCAACATATTTATGCAATTTATTTTACTGCAGACTAAGTATAAACGTATATGTTAGTATGCTTGTTTCTACAATCGCATAGTTTGGTATTGACATGCTTCATTCGCTACGAGTAATCTTATTTGATAGTTTGCTGCATTTAAATTGTGTTTGTGAGTTGTAGTTACTCTTCGAAGTAACGATACGTGTAAATGAATATTAATATACATATATACATTAAATTAACCAGATTTAATGCGGATTATTAAGTGAGGGTGTGTATTATTGAGATGTACTGTGATGTTGGTTACTAGTATATATGTACAATGAAGCATGTTGCATAGATAATATTAAATACTGTATTAACAATCAGTTTGTACTGAATGTATGTATAAAAATAGTTCACCTACTACATTTGGACACTTCCTTGAATTTGTTGTAAAACGGTATGTAAATTAAAATTCAACAGTATTATTTACTTTCATTATTTTCAGATTTTGAATATACCTCTGGAAGAGCATTCATTTCAAAGAAATTCCAGGGCCCATGCCGCAAATTCGGTAGTAAATCTGAACTGACGGAAGGAAATGTTGAAATCAAATTGCCGAATATGACAAAGATCATTAAAATGCACAAAACAGACGTAATATATCACAACCTTTTGGTAGTAAATCAAACTAGCAACCGGTTTGCAAAAGTTGGCGATTCTGGTTCTCCTGTGTTCGTCAAAGACGGTGATGGAGAGGACGTCTGTATTGGAATTCTTCTAGGCGGCGTAAAGAAAGTCGGTCCGTATTATGTGATTCCAATTGAGAAAATCATGAATGATGTTGGTATTACTAAGCTGAAATC
The DNA here is from genome assembly GCA_027627225.1 of Congeria kusceri. Taxonomy (NCBI): domain Eukaryota; kingdom Metazoa; phylum Mollusca; class Bivalvia; order Myida; family Dreissenidae; genus Congeria; species Congeria kusceri. The sequence goes on along the minus strand of CM051026.1, from coordinate 60,605,565 downwards.
TTTTTCTCCAAGCAACGCCGAACTGGCGAGGTCCCTTGATAGAATCGAGCAAAAATTAGACCGATTAGTGTATGCATTATGTGATAAACATTAATTTATAATATAAGCTGTGTTTGTTCGGCCCTTTTCCTGTTTACATGTTGACGTCAGAATTGTGAGCATTTGGTGTAACCACAGTTTACGCACGACTCCTTGCATGATAGCGCTGGTGGTTAAAGCGCTGTCTTCTAACGGCTGGTGAGTTCGATACCCGCTTGTGGATTTAATTGTTTCAGACGTTTTTGCTAATGCGTTTTTATCAAATATCTTATTGTGTATTATATTATTTTTTATGTAATGCACATGTCTTAGCAAAACGCATTTCTATCCAATAATAATTATAATTTATATTGCAATAGGATGCTAATTTTGACATAGTCCCTTTAACTATCTTTAATGATAAATGATCGTACGAGTATCCGCTACGCTGTTACTCTACTTGTGCGGTGTGAACACATTAAACATAATTATATGTATATTCTTATGCAATCATAAGCCAAGCAAGACAGTGTTAATCACTCGCATGAATGATCTGTTATATATGTATTTTTATGTTAACAAAATAATTAAAAAAATAACATATCGAGATATTGTATTATTTATTTGTGCGTTATACTTGCTTTTTTATGCAGTAGTTGTTTGACAATATTACCCGTTGTAGTGTACACGTACCTTATAATTTCGTACAAACATTTATGAGAATATAACAACTCATTCGCTCATTGAGATCTAAATAACAAAGATAATGGAACTCTCCCGCTGTATAAGCAGTAGAGATAGCATATAATTTGAATGATTGGATCCTATTTGTAAATAACAAATGGTATATTTATTACAGACGTTTCTTGTATAGGAACATACTAATGGTATTTTCAAAATAGAGTGTGCTTTGTTTTCCTTACTGTTTTATGACAGTGACACAAACAGCTCTTAACTTAAAAAATGTCAAGGTTTTTGGGGGAAGTTTCAACGATGTTTGTTTTCCAAATAGTTGTAAAGAAAAATTCGGCATGTTCTGAATTATTAACATTTTCATATTTAAGCAATTATATATATACTCAGCGCTAAATATATGTGTATAATGTTGTTATTGTTAAGCATGTATCCGAGTTTCGCAGTTAAGGGTTTGGAACATATTTCACTATAAATGCAATTTTAAAACAGGAATTTGAAGAATCCATCAAAACGTTTTGTCTGCTTTGCTGTTTTGGTTGCAAAACATAATAAGTTCAATATATAGCATGCCTTTGCCTGTAAAATAATTACTAGAGTATGTCTTCCAGATAACAATTTTTTTTCGAAAAATAAAAGATATTCGTCAAACGTTTAATTTTGCACAAGTAATGTGCTTTCCAAATGTTGAACTATGAACAATAAATGTAATAAAGAACAGGAAAGGGTCAGTTTTATATAATTTTTTCTAAGAGCCAAATACTGTGAAACTGTCACTTTAAATATCTGTGTTTAGCGTATCAATCGTCGTAAGTAATAGTAAAGTGGTGAATGAATGTTTTTTTGCGTTGTTTTGTGTTTTGTTTTCTTGATTTAACATGCACAAATGAACCAAACTTTTTTTTTTATCTATTTTGTGTCTGGTGACTCTGTATTGTTCAAAATAGTTGTTCTTGTTTCTTTTTATATTTTGAGTTCTTATTTTTGGATACAGTTTTAAATCACATGTACACAATATTTAAATGTAATGTTTGCATACATAATATATGAGCAATTTATTAAAGACATGTAAGCACGCCACGTTATTTATCTTAATAAAACAAGCAGTTTTAATAAATCAAATTCTGTTAACTGAAATGTGTTACTGGTTGGAACACAACGTTTAAATTATAATAAAAAAATTAAAAAGATACATGTATAACGTAATATATTACTACGAAATACCATTACTTCTCGTAAGTCAAACAAAATATTTGTTAAAAAACGTTGTTTGAATACATTTTTAATATAGTTTGTGTATTGATTGTAGAATTGCTGCGTCCATGTTTGATGCCACATTATTTGAATATTGTATAAACTCGGTGTCGTTGTGTAAATGTAATTGTGTTTAATTTCATTATAATAATGTTTAAACAATGGGTTTGTCATGGATTGCTAATTGGTGTTATAATATTTATATTCCGTTGTCGTTGTTGTTTCTAATATAATCGCCACAAGCAAAAATAAGAAATAAAAACATATGTAATGATACATAGATCCATAACATATTGTTTAAAGTTGCTTTTAAATACAGACGTTTGTGATATATTACTTGACATTGAGAGTACAAGAAGAATATATGAATTATACCTATATCTTCTGTATTTATCGTGTAACTTCTCTTTTTTAACCATTTTTTAAATGTGTGTTATTAGATTGAGGTATATGCAGATGTCGTTAGTCGGGCTTCGGGCGGCGTCAAACTGGGGTTTCATCACAACAACTCGAAAACTAATTGAGATATTTAAATGAAACATAATACAAATATACCTTATATTAATTAAGACCTCTCTTGGGATTGCATATGGGTTGGGTGGGCTCAAGGTCAAGGTCACTATTACAAAATATTTTTTAAAAAACGGTATCCGCTCAATAACTCGAGAATTAATTGAGTTATTGTAATGGAACTAAATGCATAGATACCTTGTATCAAGTCCTCGCTTGGGGTTGTATATGGGGTGGGGGTGGTCAAGATCAAGGTGACCGTTGCTAAAAATAGAAACATGGTTTCCACTCAATTACTTGAAAACAAATTGAGATATTGCAATGAATCTTCAGATACCTTAAATGCTTGTGATTGCTTCTGTAGTTGGTGGGGTCACGGTCAAGGTCAGCATATGATTGCTAAAAATAGAAATACAGTTTCTGCTCAATAACTTAAGAACGAATTTAGATATTGTAATGAAACTTCATACATATATATCTTCTAGTGAGACCCCATATATAGATACCTTATATTGAAAAATCGCTTGGGATTGCATTTTGGATGGGTGGGGTCAAGATCAAGTCCACTATTAATAAAAATAGATAAAACAGTTTCCGCTCAATTACTCGAGAATGATCTGAGATATTTCAATGAAATGCTATACATGTATATAGATACCTTATATTGAAACCTCGGTTGACATTCATATGAGTTGGGTGGGGTCATTTCAACTGTTGCAGTTAATTTTCATTCATGTTGTTTGATTTAAGCCTCGCAATATACATTTGTACATAGTTGTATAAATGCAAATCCTTCGATCATATAAAACTATACTCAATCAGGTCAAGATTCAGATCAGATCTGATTGAAAACATTTTTCCGTCGCATGGCAACGTTTGTAGTATTATTATAGTACACACTTTTCGACTTTGCGTTCGACATATTTGGTTTTCCTGGAATGTCTACGTTTCTTGTAATAACGTGTATATTGAATTGAGTTAAACTTCTTATATCTTACTGGAATGTCAATACAATTCCATTTTAAATACACGATAATTTGTTATTCAGTATTGTAGTAAAAGAAGCATTTGTTTGATCTTAACGCAGTTTCTGAATATATATTGATCAAACAAATAACTGTGTTTTTTTATGAAATGTATGCATATTTTATTGTTTTGATTTGATTTTGTTTAATATTACAACGTGATTTGAATTTCGTATTGCATATATTTGTAACTTTTTAGTAATGTATTCACTAAGATGCTATGTTTACACATCTCTCTCAAATTATATATAGCATTAAATAGTTCGCAAATATAATACTTAATAAAAACACAAGCTTATTCACTTCAATTGTGCTTTTGATATAGTTCAAAACTTATGTTGCATGACGCTTTTGATATTAATCGTTCCTGATATAAATCAAAAGATCCCAAAAACGTAGCGCAACTTGATACCATTGAACATAAGGTATTTTTCAAACATCAACAATGTAATTTTGAACATAAGTGTTTGACTTGTGTCTGATTTCATGTTGTTCTTGACATATATTATAATCAGATGTGTGTATGTTTAATCATGTACATTGCTAAAGTGTATGTTTAGCTCACTCAAAGTACCCCATGGTTAACTACATGTATTATGGTCAGTCAATGTCCGGCATAGATCATCAGAAATTTACTTTTACTTCGCCTCTGAAATCACTTAAGAGATTTTAACTTTATTTGGTAGGAATGCTCCTGAGATTGTCCTTTAACAAAGTCGTTCACCTCAATCAAATATATGGAGAACACTGGTTGTTATGGCAAAAACAATATTTAAATTGGTTCTTGTTACAACACACGGGCTGATTTTTCAAAATAATTTCACAGAGATGTTCTTTTGGTGACCCTATACATACCGGTAATATAATTCAGAAAAACATGGCTTGAAAAGGGTGTAGCAGTTTAGCTTATATGCCTTTAATACAAATTTGCGAACTGCTCATGTAGAAGCAAAGCAGTTAGAACACACTAGCTAGAAAGAACTTGAGTAATTTTTGATTCATATATTACTTATTAATTCTTGCAGAGTAGTCTATTATATTTTTGAATGATGCAGTGTTTAACACGAGATTCATATATTGCTTATTATTTTCTGCAGAATAGTCAATATGTTTGAATGATGCAGTGATTAACAGAAGATTCATATATTGCTTATTACATCCTGAAGAAAAGGCTTTAAATACAAGACTGCATCATATAACAATTTTAACAAACATTGTACGTGCCAAGAAATTTATGTTACAGGGGATATTTGTTTATTTCGGTGTAAGATCGTATTTTATTAAACAAGTGTTCATACAAAATGATATCTTCACGAGTGGCGCAGCCACATGTGAAACTATCTTTTTTCTATTATGCACCAACGTGCCCAAGCAGCAAACGGACCGACACTTTTTCAAAACGGCAATATTAAAACTAAAAACTCTGAAACCATTGGCTGGATATCGAAATTATCACACTTTAAGTCAAATCATCTTTCAAATCAATTATTTTCCAATAAAGCAGATAAAAGTGACAATAAAACTTGAAAGCAAGTAGAAAAGTATAAAAATGACGAAGGAAACACTTCGATATGGAATAAATCAACAAGTATGAGTGTCGAGGTGTTGCATCTTTTATTTGTGTTGTGTAACCTAAACCAAGTGTCAAGTCAACGTATAGTACATGTATTTGAGTTTCCTTCTGTACAGACGAGAACTACTTGGTAAAAACTAGCTTAATGTGCGTTTAAAAGCAATGTTTATTCTTAACTAGTATTCCATTGTAGGTAGAATTATGTGTTAATTAACTTTATTTGGTCAATTGTATTCATGCCGCTATATATGTTGTAAGATCGTACATACACACTTTAAATGTGTATCAGTGTCTGATGTATATATATTTATATACCAATGTCTGATGTTTATATATGTATGTAATAGTGTCTGATGTTTATATATTTATATACCAGTGTGTGATGTTTATATATTTATATACCAGTGTCTGATGTATATATATTTATATACAATCGTCTGATGTTTATATATTTATATACCAGTGTCTGATGTTTATATATTTATATACTAGTGTCTGATGTTGAGTGCTGTGGAAAATAAAACCAGTCTGTGATCACAGTTTTTTCAGATTAAATGTAATTGATAGATATTTAAAAACATTTCCTTTCTTAAAATAATATTTCCTTTTGCTTTTGTTTCTTCCATTACTTATCGTAGGTTGTTTTTGAAGTGTTTTAAAAAATTATAAATGTAAATGGATATATTTTTTTCGTTTTTGTCACAGGAAATATTTGGGTACGCATTCACATTCCATTGATTTGATATATATTTTTGCCAATTAGAAATGCAAAAATATATGTCAAATCAATTTAGAATAGAAAAACATTCGCATTAACGTTGTATATCGGCCAATAAAGAACACGCTCTGATGCGTGGCTTCCAAAAAACTCGGGCTAACGCCCTCGTGGTTTAATTCCTACGCATCGAATCTCCAAATCGTTGTTTATTGGCTGATAAACAACGGACAATCGAAAATTATTTCTTGACACCAATGGGATGTGTGAACATTACGTATGTTTTGGGACTGTTATGTCATTGACATGTCTACTGTTGTTTTAACAAAGTATTACATTTCTAAAAGAGACAACAACATTTTTCCATTGATTATGCATTTGAATGGCGTCAGTTTGAAAACTGTATGGTCGTTGTAGGCCGTATATTATTCGTTTCTTTTTTCGAAAAAAGAAAGGCTTACAAGGGTAAATATCATAAAATTATATACGTACATGGCATGTCAATGAATATACATGTATACATTGTATAGTACCAACATTTAATGTATAGTAACTGCTGGCCCTAATTACCCTATTGCGTGAATGTATATAAATGCTTGTTTATTAAATGTTGAAAACGTTGGTGTGTGCGTATTCATGTTTATTGGTACAACCATTACCATTTTGCATCCGAACGACTATCTGTGTTTTACAGAACATTCATAACATGTTCGTGCAAGTGACACTGATTTTAATGATTCATCCAAACTTTATCGTACGTATCCGGGAACTTTCAAAATATTTCAATTCAACTGGACTTAATCCGAGACCGGCATATTGACAAATTCCCTTTGTTTTCTTATAAGTCCTCCGTTAAGTCTTATTAGTTCGCGCCCCAATCTAAAATTGGTTTTAAATGAAAGGTATACATATACGGAATTCAAAAATCTATTTCTTTTAAAAAAATCCTCTTTTACAATGGCCGGCAATCCAAGATGGCCGCCACGATGGCCGCCAAGATTGCCGCCAAAATATTTAATCCCTTTGTTTTCTTTTATTTCAAAAGAAAGAAAAACATTTCTGATCAAGTATAGGACTACATCAATTTGGAAGAAGCACTCGCCAACCACTTTTTATTTCAAGGAAATGAGGAATTGTACTAACAATTTACAATGACTGGGATCACAGTTAATGCATACGACAAATTAATTGTGTTGACTGTAATTTCTTATATATTTGAAATAGCATAGATGTGAAACACAACTCTTAGTTAAAAGTCGATAAGTATTGTTACAGTAGTCCCTCTTCAATATCCATTCTAGACTCTGTATTCAACTGGTTAAGGTGTATATAATAATATGAGTATATCTAGTAAATAAATATAAATACATGTGTGTGTCCTAGCTGTACTTGTAAGCCCTATGCAAACATTGAGCTACTTTTTATATGGACAAAGTTTGCTGACGGGCTGTACTGTGAAACAACCATTTATGTGGTGGAACGTTTTCCTTCTTTGTCTATATTGTTCCGACATGATTTTTATCGCTACTTGCACGTACCGAAATTACATAGTTATTGTCAACGGATTGCAATAAAAGTTACATACCTGAACAGATAAACCTAATTGCTAATTAATGTTTCATGAATAGTGGTATGAAAAAACTTTCATTGTGCATGCCTGAGCCATTTAAACATACACACTATTGCATTTTTTAATAATCTCGCAGTCCTCCACTGTGCAAACTTTATTCGATATTCTGCTGTGCTGTAGAAGTGTTACGTCATATTATTGGTCAGTATCAGGATAGCCTCACTTTGAATAGTTCGAGTGCTAAACGAGGCTGCAATTTTGGGAATTTCTACATACATGTGATAGATTTATACACAAGTGTAAATCGGAATTAAATGCATATAGAAAGTACATATCGGTTCATGTTAATCAGTTTTGGTGTTGTCCATGTAAAATACGTTGCTATATAACTCTTTTCATGCAAATAATAATGGAAATTTATGCAAATTTAAACTTTTAGGTTCCCGCCACCTAAATGGTCTTTCGGCGATGAGACGTTCCAGCGAATTTAGTCTTATATAAAAAGTCACACTAAATTCGCAGCACGTCTGTAATTTAAAAAGCACATGCTAGAACCTATATTAATTCTTGGAATGAACAAGTGAACGATGATTTCAATGCGTTCAATGCTTTGTTGTTGTTTTTCTAAACGAAGAAAATGTTTGTATGCCTCGACTTTCAGAAGGAGCATATAGATTTGCCCTTGTCTGTCCGTCCGTCGGATGTTCATGTCGCGGAACTAAAACAATTATATCTGCAAAAATGTTAAAACAATATAAACATATTCATCAGTCAAAATCTTAAGAATATTTAACAAGTTACAGCCTTGTTTTAACTGGAAACAAACATTTGTACGATGCAACCCTACATAATAACAAGGCTAATACATATATCAGCGTCGTTCCTCTTTATAAACATGGTACCTTAAAAAGATACCTTCCAAAACCAATTTACCTTGTTACTTTTCGAATTTGTAGTTTAAAAAATCCCAAATATCTGGAAAAATAATCCAAAATGATCCTGTCTAAACCTATATTTAACTTTCATTTTACCTCCTGAAAACACAAGTGCTTGTAAATGAATCAATGAAAAGGTTGTTTTAGTATTTATTTATTGTAAGAATTTGACTGTATCTTTAGAACCATGCTTTAGAATGACAGCAACACACTTAATGGAATCCTTAATCTCAATTTTGAAAAATCAATAAATCAATATTGTACAACATTTCTTGTAATATTTCTGTAATATTCTATTGATATAAACGTGTATCAAGGATTTCTTGCATATCTGAATGAATTATGAAGGCGAAGGAATGCACGAGGGACATAAGAAGGTTCTTAAAATGTATTAAAACCATGCTTTTTAGGCTAAAATAAGATAATTATTAATATTCAAGAAGGCCGCTTATGCAGAAATTGCAAATTAAAAACCATTTTTTTCAAGCGTACAAATGGGACGAGTCTCTAGCTATACATACTCAAAACAACTTATGTTCTCTCCTAGCATCTCTTTTGTCTTTTCTCATATGCCTCTCGATTTATTGATTTATTCGTTTTTGCTCTTGCTGTTCTGCGCTGTGACACCACACCATCTTACAAAATGATGCACCGACGCTCTCATTCAAACCTTCACCGTCGGTTTACAAGGCTGGGCACTCAGCCGCGTATATGTCCCGGACGTAATCCCGCCCTTAAATTAAATTAATTACAAACCACAGCCCCTTGAAAGCTACTTCAGAAGAAAAACATTCACACTATCAGATGCTGTATGTATCTTCTGGACTTTGTCTTCATTAATGGCGTGGTCATTTCAAACACGCAGGGGTGTAACTGACAGATGGAATGGCAGTCGATAAACATAGTTACGCGACATGCATGACGCGCATAAAGATTAAATGCAATATTCTGGTGTAAATGTTTAAAGGTTTAACTATTGTTTTGTTTACTTGTTTTGTTAATAGGATGTTTATTTGATATTTAAGGCGAAAAATATATTTCCTTTAAGACGTTCTGTTAACGTAACAGCCAACATTAATGGTACACAGCAAATTGTTGGTTACCGCATATCTGATTTGTTTACTAGAGTTTAGGAGTGTTGCGTGGAACCAGCTCGTGTACGGATCTTATTTATCGCTTATCTGCCTCGTTTTACGAGCTAGGTATGTGCACACATGATGAGCCGGTTGCTGAATGAAACCAAGCGAGACAACTCGTTGCGTGTATTTATCGATTGTTTTAGTTGTCACTCTTCTTGCATAAAGCTAAATTAAATGTAATAGTGTGTATGTTGAAATGGCTCAGGCATGCCAAATGAAAGTGTTTTCATTCAAATATTCATGAAATATTCAATAGGAATTAGGTTTATTTGTTCAGGTAATTAACTTTTATTGCAATCCGTTGACAATAACTATGTAATTTCGGGACGTGAAAGTAGCGATAAAAATCCTGTCGGAACAATATAGACAAAGAAGAAAAACGTTCCACCACATAAATGGTTGTTCAACAGTACAGCCTGTCAGCAAGCATTGTCCATTAGAAAAGTCGCTCAATGTTTGCATAGGGCTTACAAGGACACACACAGGTATTTATATGTCAACATTATTTACTTGATATACTCATATTATTATATACACCTTAACCAGTTGAATACATAGTATAGAATGGATATTGAAGAGGTACTACTGTAACAATACTTCTTGAAATAATAGAAAACAAAGGGATTAAATATATTGTCGGCAATCTTGGCGGCCATCATGGCGGCAATCTTGAATTGCCGGCAATTTTAAAAGTGGATCTTTTTAAAAGAAATAGATTTTGGAATTCCGTATATGTATACCTTTCATTTAAAACAAATTTTAGCCTGGGGCGCGAATTAATCAGACTTAAAGGAGGACTTATAAGAAAACAAAGTGAATTTGTCAATATGCCGGTCTCGGAATAAGTCCATTTTGAATGGAAATATTTTGCAAGTTCCCGGATACCTAAGAGAAAGTTTAGATGAATCATTAAAATCTGTGTCACTTGCACGAACATGTTATGAATGTTATGTAAAACACAGTCGTTCGGATGTAAATTGGGAAGAGTTGTACCACTAAACATGACTATGCACACACCAATGTTTTCAACATTTAATAAACAAGCATTCATATACATTCACGCAATATGGTAATTAGATCCAGCAGTTACTATACATTAAATGTTGGTAATATACAATGTATAAATGTATATTCATTCACATGCCATGTACGTATAGAATGTTATTATATTTATCCTTGTAAGCCTTTCTTTTTTCGAAAAAAGAAACGAATAATATATGGCCTACAACTACCATTAAGTTTTCAAACTGACGCCATTCAAATGCATAATCAATGGAAAAATGTTGTTGTCTCTTTTAGAAATGTAATACTGTGTTAAAACAAAAGTAGACATGTCAATGACATAACAGTCCCAAAACATACGTAATGTTCACACATCCCATTGGTGTCAAGAAATAATTTTCGATTGTCCGTTGTTTATCAGCCAATAAACAACGATTTGGAGATTCGATGCGTAAGAATTAAACCACGAGGGCGTTAGCCCAAGTTGTATAGTATCCACGCATCAGAGCGTGTTTTTTATTGGCCGATTAACAACGATACTGCGAATGTTTTTCTATTCTAAATTGATTTGACATATATTTTTGCATTTCTAATTGGCAAAAATATATATCAAATCAATGGAATATGAATGCGTACCCAAATATTTCCTGTGACAAAAACGAAAAAAATATATCCATTTACATTTATAATTTTTTTAAACACTTGGAAAACGACATGTTTTTAAATATCTATCAATTACATTTAATCTGAAAAAAACTGTTATCACAGACTGGTTTTAGTTCCACAACTCTCAACATCAGACACTAGTATATAAACATATAAAAATCAGACTCTGGTTTATAAATATATAAACATCAGACGATTGTATATAAATATATATATACATCAGACACTAGTATATAAATATATAAACATCAGACACTGGTATATAAATATATATATATACATCAGACACTGATACACATTTAAACTGTGTATGTACGATCTTACAACATATATAGCGGCATTAATACAATTGACCAAATAAAGTTAATTAACATATAATTCTACCTACAATGGAATACTAGTTAAGTATAAACATTTCTTTTAAATGCACATTAAGCTAGTTTTTACCAAATAGTTCTCGTCTGTACAGAAGGAAACTCAAATACATGTACTATACGTTGACTTGACAATTGGTTTAGGTTATACAACACTAATAGACGATGCAACACCTCGACACTCATACTTGTTGATTTATTCCATGTCGAAGTGTTTCATTCGTCATTTTTATACTTTTCTACTTGCTTTCAAGTTTTATAGACACTTGTGTCTGCTTTATTGAAAAATAATTGATTTGAAAGATTGTACATACACACTTAAAGTGTAATAATTTCGATATCCAGCCAATGGTTTCTGAGTTTTGAGTTTTAATATCGCCGTTTTGAGAAAGTGTCCGCCCGTTTGCTGCTTGGGCACGTTGGTGCATCATAGAAAAAGATAGTTTCACTGCGCTACTCGTGAAGATATCATTGTGTATGAACACTTGTGAAATAAAATACGATCTTACACCGAAATCAACAAATATCATCTGTAACTTAAATTTCTTGGCACGTACAATTAAAATTTTTAAATGATGCAGTCTTGTATTTAAAGCCTTTTCTTCAGGATGTAATAAGCAATATATGAATCTTCTGTTAATCACTGCATCATTCAAACTTATTGACTATTCTACAGGATATACTATGCAATATATGAATCTCGTGTTAAACACTGCATCATTCAAATATAATAGACTACTCTGCAAGAATTAATAAGTAATATATGAATCTGGACTTACTCAAGTTCTTTCTAGCTAGTGTGTTCTAACTGCTTTACTTCTACATGAAGAGTACGCAGATTTGTCTTAAAGGCATATCAGCTAAACTGCTACACCCTTTTCAAGCCATGTTTTTCTGAATTATATTACCGGTATGTATAGGGTCACCAAAAGAACATCTCTGTGAAATTATTTTGAAAAATCAGCCCATGTGTTGTTACAAGAACCAATTAAAAGATTGTTTTTTCCATGAAAACCAGTGTTCTCCATATATTCGATTGAGGTAAACGACGTTGTTAAAGGACAATCTCTGGCGCATTCCTACCAAATAAAGTTAAAATCTCTTAAGTGATTTAAGAGGCGAAGTAAAAGTAAATTTCTTATGACGGACGATCTACGCCGTACATTGACTGACCATAATACATGTAGTTAACCAGTAGGTACTTTGTGTGAGCTAAACATACACTATAACAATGTACATGATTAAACATACACAAATCTGATTATAATATATGTTCAGAACAACATGAAATCATACACAAGTCAAACACTTATACTGAAAATTACATTGTTGATGTTTGAACAATACCTTATTTTCAATGGTATCACGTTGCGCTACTATTTCGGTATCTTTTGATTTATATCAGAAACGTTCAATATCAAAAGCGTCATGCAACATAAGTTTTGACCTATATCAAAAGCACAATTGAAGTGAATAAACTTGTGTTATTAAGTATTATATTTGCGAACTATTTAATGCTATGTATAACTTGAGAGAGATGTGTAGACATAGCATTTTAGTGAATACATTACTAACAAAGTATGAATATATGCAATACGAAATTCAAATCACGTTTTGATATAAAACTAAATCAAATCAAAACAATAAACTATGCATACATTTAATAATTATTTGTTATTTGTTTGATGTATATATATTCAGAAACTGCATTAAGATCAAACAAATGCTTCTTTTACGGCAATACTGAATAACAAAGTATCGTGTATTTAAGCTGGAATTTTGTTGACATTCCAGTAAGATATAACAATTTTAGCTCATTTCAATATAGACGTTATTACAAGAAACGTAGACATTCCAGGAAAACCAAATATGTCGAACGCAAAGTCGAACAGTGTGTACAATAATAAAACTTCAAACGTGGCCATGCGTGGCCATGCGAAAAAAATGTTTTCCATCACATCTGATCTGAATCTCGACCTGATTGTGTATAGTTTTATATGATCGAAAGATTTGCATTTATAAAACTATGTACAAATGTATATTGCGAGGCTTAAATCCAACAATATGAATGAAAATTATATAAAACTGTATGAAATGACAATCATCTCTTGACCCCACCCAACTCATATGATTGTCAACCGAGGTTTCAATATAAGGTATCTATATACATGTATAACATTTCATTGAAATATCTCAGATCATTCTCGAGTAATTGAGCGGAAACTGTTTTATCTGTTTTTATTAATGGTGGACTTGACATTGACCCCACCCATCCAAAATGCAATCGCATGCCATTGTTCAATATATGGTTTCTATATATGGGGTCTCACTATGCGATATATATTTTGAAGTTTCATTACCATATCTCAATTCGTTCTTAAGTTATTGAGCAGAAACTGTATTTCTATCTTTACAATCATATGCTGACCTTGACCGTGACCCCGCCAACTACAGAAGCAATCCCAAGCAAAGTCTTTATTTAAGGCATCTGAAGATTCATTGCAATATCTCAATTTGTTTTCAAGTAATTGAGTGGAAACCATATTTTTATTTTTAGTAACGGTGACCTTGATCTTGACCACCCCAACCCCATATACAACCTGATACTTGATACAAGGTATGTATGTATTTAGTTCAATTACAATAACTCAATTCATTCTCGAGGTATTGAGCGGATACCGTTTTTTTAATATACCTCAATCTAATAACACACATTCAAAAAATGGTTAAAACAGAGAAGTTACACGATAAATACAGTAGATATAGGTATAATTCATATATTCTTCTTGTACTATCAATGCAAATTAATATATCACAAACGTCTGTCATTTCTGTATTTAAAAGCAACTTTAAGCAATATGTTCTGAATCTATGTATTATTACATATTTTTTAAAATTATAATTTTTGCTTGTGGCGATTATATTAAAAACAACAACGACAACGGAATATAAATATCATAACACAAACTAGCAATCCTTGACAAACCCATTGTTTTAACATTATTATAATGAAATTAAACACAATTACATTAACACAACGACACCAAGTTTATACAATATTCAAATAATGTGACATCAAACATGGACACAGCAATTCCACAATCAATACCCAAACTATATTTAAAATGTATTCAAATAACGTATTTAACAAATATTTTGTTTGACTTACGAGAAGTAATGGTATTTCGTCGTAATATATTACGCTATACATGTACCTTTTTAAGTGTTTTATTATAATTTAAACTTTGTGTTCCAACCAGTAACAAATTTTAGTTAACAGTATTTGATTTATTAAAAACTGCTTGGTTTATTATGATAAATAACGTGGCGTGCTTACATTTCTTTAATAAATTGCTAATATGTTATGTATGCGAACATTACATTTAAATATTGTTGACATGTGATTTAAAACTGTATAAAAAAATAAGAACTCAAAATAAAAAAAAACACAAGAACAACTAGTTTGAACAATACAGAGACACCAGACACAAAATAAATAAAAAAAAATTGTTCGGTTCATTTGTGCATGTTAAATCAAGAAAACAAAACACGCAACAACGCAACAAAAACATTAATTCACCACTTAACTATTTCTTACGACGATCGATACGCTCAAAACAGATATTTTAACGGACAGTTTCATAGTATTTGGCTCTTAGAAATAATTATATAAAACTGACCATTTCCTGTTCTTTATTACATTTATTGTTCATATTTCAACATTTGGAAAGCACATTACTTGCGCAAAATTAAACGTTTGACGAATATCATTTAGTTTTCGAGAATAAAATGCTATCTGGAAGATATACTCTAGTAATTATTTATCAGAGAAAGGCATGCTATATATTGAACTTATTATGTTTTGCAACCAAAACAGCATAGCAGACAAAACGTTTTGATGGATTCTACAAATGTCTGTTTTAAACTTGCATTTATAGTGAAATGTGTTCCAATCCCTTAACTGCGAAACTCGGATACATGCTTAACAATGACAACCTTATACACATATATTTAGCGTAGAGTATATATATATAATTGCTTAAATATGAAAACGTGAATAATTCAGAACATGTCAAATTTTTCTTGAGAACTATTTGGAAAACAAAAATTGTTAAAACTTCCCCCGAATCCTTTGACATTTGTTAAGAAAAGAGCTGTTCGCGTTTTGTCTCACGGTCATAAAACAGTTACAAAAACAGAGCACGCTCTATTTGGAAAATACCATTATTATGATCTTATATAAGAAACTTCTGTAATAAATATACCATTTGTTATTTACAAATAGGATCCAATCATTCAAAAAATAATATGCCTTCTCGACTGCTTACACAGCTGGAGAGTTTCATTATCTTTGTTATTTAGATCTCAATGAGCGAATGAGTTGTTATATTCTCATAAATGTTTGTACGAAATTATTAGGTACGTGTACACTATAACGGGTAATATTGTCAAACAACTACTGCATACAATAAGCAAGTATAACGCACACATATATAATGCATTATCTCGATATGTTATTTTTTTAATTATTTTGTTAACATAAATACATATATAAAACATCATTTATGTGGTTGATTAACACTGTCTTGCTTGGCTTATGATTGCATAAGAATATACACATAATTATGTTCGTATGTGTTCACACCGCGCTAGTAGAGTAACAGCGTAGCGGATACTCGTACGATCATTTATCATTAAAAGATTGTTAAAGGGACTATGTCATCGAAAAATTAGCATCCTATTGCACTAAAAATTATAATTATTATTGGTTTGCAAAGCGTTTTACTAAGACATGTGCATTCCATAAAAAATAATATAATACACAATAAGATATTTGATAAAAACGCATTAGCAAAAACGCCTAAAAAATTAAATCCAAAAGCGGGTAGCGAACTCACGATCCATTCGAAGAAATGACACTAGACAGCGCTTTAAACAACAGCGCTATAATGCAAGGAGTCGTGTGTAAACTATGGCTATACCAAATGCTCACAATTCTGACGTCACAATGTAAACAGGTAAAAGGCCAAACAAACACAACTTATATTATAAATTAATTTTTATCACATAATTCATACACTACTTTCCCATTATATATACCCCGTTTTAACCATTATTATATGCCAGTATAAATATACACATTTAGGTCTTTTTTTATGAAATTACCCCCTTGAACCCTTTTCGATGACATAGTCGCTTGAACATGTGCACGTTTTGATGAAAATAGAGGTAAACAAACCTACTTAAATGGCAATACCTTTGATACAAACTGCCTCTTTAGTTCGCTTATAGATTTAAATATTCGTGGTCAAGCACTATCGTAGAAAGTGTGGTACAGTTTGGTGATTTACACTGAGTTTAACAAGCAAAGTTGTTTACACATTTAGTAATTGATACGTGCAATTACTCTAACCTTTCTGGACATATCTGGCCTGTTTCAGAAATCGATCGTCGCGTTATAAAACAGTATTCATGTTTGGTTATTCATGTTAAATCAAGTGTCTAAATATAAAAAGCAAACCTCCAGTTGCGACAGCAGGAGATAACTCTTATTTGCAGTCCGTGGTCTTTTATTTATGGCAGGTGAACAATTGCCAAAAAATAATACACAGCACAACACAAACACATAACAAACACAAAACATACATTAATAAAACGGGGGTCACCGCCTTAGAACGGTCAATGCAAATCATTGGGGGTTTTAACTGGTTTATATGTTAACGAACCTCACACTTGGCCCAGAATTATTCACAAAAATGTAAGTGTAAATAAAAATTAAAATTAACATTATAGCATCGCAATTCAAAGAAAACAGAAATAAAGAGAATATAATTTAATTTAATGACCATGTCATTACTCAATGGCTAGATGCAAACCAGAGTAGCAGAATTGCAACTTTCTGAGGCACGATGAAATGAAACGAAAACAAGTATCAACTACATCTCGTCATAAAGACATAGCATCATATAGTTAAATTTTCAGATAATCGTCATGCAATTTTAGGAAGAATTAATTGTTAAATCTAAGTCGCACACTGAGTTATTGTTACATAAATGACGACGTGCATACCGATCACAAACAGCAATACTGACAAGCATAATGCAGACTGAAATTACGAATTCGAACGATTCAATAATAGGTCTATTTTTTGCTCGATTCTATCAATGGACATCGCCAGTTCGGCGTTGCTCGGAGAAAATGATTTCAGTTTAGTAATACCAATATCATACATGATTTTCTCAATTGGAATCACATAATACGGACCGACTTTGCCCAAGCCTCCTAAAAGAATTCCAATACAGACGTTCTCTCCATCACCGTCTTTGACGAACACAGGAGAACCAGAATCGCCATGGTCTGCAAACGAGTTGTTAGTTTGATTGACCTCAATAAGGTTGTGATATTGTACTTCTGATTGTAAGTCCCGAATCACATTTAGCACAGTGATTGAAACCTGTCCTTCCGTCCGTTCAGTTGCACATCCGAATTTCCAGCAACTGCCCTGATATGTTTTTGATATGAATGCTCTTCCAGAGTAATATTCAAACTCTGAAAATAATACAAGTATATAATACTGTGTACTAGTGTTTGAATTTTAATTTACATACCGATTTACAACAAATTCAAGGAATTGTCCAAATGTAGTAGGTGCACTATGTGTATACATATATTTAATACAAACTCATTCTTAATGCGGTATTTAATATTACCCATGTAGCATTCTTCATTGTGCATATATAATAATAACCAACAGTACATCTCAATAAAACATGCTCGTATAAAATCTGGTTAAGGTAATGTATATATGTATAATAATCTTCATGTACACGCATCGTTACTTTTAAACACAATTTAAATGCAGCATACTATACAATAAGAGATACTCGTAGCGAATAAATCAGGTCAATAACAAACTATTAGTACATGATGTAAAACAGATTTTCGTGTAATTTAAACTTGCTTTGACTGTTTATTAACGTGCGATTGTAGAAACATGCATTTTAACATATAAGTTTATACTTAGTATGCAGTAAAATGAATTACATAAATCTGTTGACGAGGTTTTATAGTAGATGTCTCAATATCATACTAATTATACTAAGATTCAGTCTCAAACAAAATTAATTCTTAGTGCAAATGCATGGTAAACAAACGATGCAGTCTTTTAGTACAAGTTGATTTAGACAATACAATACGTTATAGGATTGCAAATGTTAGTTTTTAAAATAGATACTTTGAATATACTTAACACTTTAACTTGAATATAGTAGTAAAAAAAAACATTCCCAAAGAATGCATTCAAGTAAGGGCAAAAATGATAATCTCTCTCCTTGTTATGTCTTCCATTTTCAGTTATTTGGTTTTGACATGAACGCTCAAATCTAGTATACAAGTTCTAACATTAGACAGATCTGCAGTCTGAATATAATTTTCATTTCTATTGAATGAATTTGTCCTTTAACAGTTGAAGGTATAGATATAAGAACCATTTGTGATTATCAATATATTAAAATTACAACTTATACGTACCCGAATTCACTTTAAGACAACTTTATCCTATGCTTGAAACCCATGATGTATATCCTTTACTGTCATATAACAGTAACATTTCATAGTATTTTTGACACATTTGTTTTCTGACATGGTCAACATTTTTAAGAACGACTTTATACAACGCTTGGAGAATATAAAACATACGTAAGATATCTGCCTAAATCAGCTAAATCTGCGGCATTACATGCATTTGTCGGCATTATTAATTGATAAGATTTTGATCCGCTTTGGCAAATTTCATAATCACCAAAGAATAAAAAGCATTGATATACAATCAAGGATGCAATGACCAAATCTGAATTTGATCGGAATAAGTGATTTAAATTTTCCTTATGTTTAATACTGTGACTTATAGCGCAATCCGGTGAAGTAAATCTTTTAAAGTTGTTATACCTTAGGATGCGTCTCTATACTTTTACTGAATAAAATGTAATGGATCTAATACATTTGTGTTGCTTATAAGCCATAATAAAACACATTTTAGTTAATGGATGTGAGTAAACAACAATAGCGTTCAAGTTCTTTAAGACCACTAATTAAACTAATTCGTAACATTACTATGGTAACCTGTGTTCTGCAAGATATAATATTCTCCAATAGGTATTTAAACAAAAAATAAAAAATAAAAAATATATCCTGTTCAAATAAATAACATGTGTAATATACAATACCTAGTTCTCTGTCACTGCTTTTAGGCTGTGGCCACTTTCCATTTACAGGAGGTCTGACTTTTATTTTTATAATTGCAATGTCGTTCGCTGCAGTGAACTTGGTGCCTTCTGAGCAAATGACGTCCACAACATCGCCCAGCACAGACGGGTAAGCAGGTTGTAATATGGTTATGTTTTGAAGACCTGCAATGCTCTCTTGACGGCGTTCGGATTTTATAATGTTCACGTACTCTTCTCTCGAAAGAATGGCATGACCACATGTAATTCCACACAGGCCGTGCAATGGATGGTTAAAAAATACACCAAGTGTTCCAAAATAAGCCGTATCGTTTACTACTCTTTCAATTCTACATCCCATTCGAACATTATTGAGGGCATCATCGGCATGATTGTTGAATAATGTAAACATTCCTTCGCGAACGTCTACTTTTATACCATCATAAACAGTTTTGAATGGATCCTCATCAATTGGAATATAGCCTTTTGCAAGAACGAATAATACCAGTCGTGGTTCATACTGAACTGCATTGCCCTGCTGAGTCTCTGTATTGTTTGTTGTATAGAAGCTTCCCTGAACAATGCTTAGATATTTGTGTTTCGACATTAAATCGCCCGCATTCTTTTCTATGCAAGCACTCATTTTTTCTATATCACTGTCATTAACTCGAGTATTTCCTAACGTATATTTTCCTCTATAGTTAGGGAAGTCAAACGGTATGACAACATACCTGATGTTTTGTTTTCTTTGTATGTCTCCAAGTACTTCAGTCAATTCACTGTCAACACTTTTCTGTCGAACAATCACAACAATTACCAAACACTGTTTTGCATCGTGGCATTTATAAGCAAGATAGACACACGCAATATCCGGAAACGTACTTATCTTATCAATGCTTTTCTGCAGCCTGGATGATACTGTTTCTCGGTTTCTCGAAATAGACCTCGCTTTGGTTCCTGAAACAGAAAACTATTAATATATAGAGAATACATGGTTGGTGCCGGGATGGATGGAGAAAGTGTATCCGATGAAGTTTAGAACCGGACAATCTTTCTCCTTCCCGGCACTTACCATGTATTATATTTATCCTGTTTCTACTCAATTCAAACGAATAAAACATAATCTTAAATAATTATTCATTGTTATTTCTTGCGTACTGTGCCTTTAAGAGAATTCGACTTTAGAACCGCCTTCGAAACAAAAAAGTATTACACTCAAAAATAGTTCTTGATTAATCAAAATTTATTGACAATTTTAACAGTGTGCAACCAAAAATAATATGTTATTAATATTATTTAACAACAACAATAACAACAAAACGACAATTCCTACCTCTTAGTTCTTGATTAATCAAACTTAATTGACAATTTTAACAGTATGCAACACAAAATAACACTTAAATAATATTATGTAACAACAACAACAACAAAACGACAATTCCTACCTTTTACAACATGGAGATATTGCAGTGACAAGGTCAGTGTGTAAATGTGAGTGCGAAGAGTTGTCGTTGTATGATGATGTTGATATTTAAACATTTATGCATGTATACGTGTAAAACAGTGACTGCAATTGGTGACTTTGAGTACCTGCAATGGATGTATGCCTGTTATTTAGTGTTGGCGAATCCACGACGTGACTAGTGTTTGGTGGGTGGGTGGGAAAACTAATTTCGCCACATCAACTTGATGAAGACTGAACGGGAGGAGGAGGTGCCGTTACTCGCGTGGATACATTTGGTGCAATTTCTGTGAGTGCCCCTGTATGTGACCTCAAAGGTAGAACTGATTTAGTTAGTTTTGTGCCAGATAGGATAGAGGATATTTCCCTGTGTTTATTTTCTGACATTGTGGAATAATTATGAACAGATTGCACATTCTTATGTCCACTGCATTAAGTTCATACAAGATAGGATACAGGCAATTGTTTTAAGTTTCCGAGAGACACTGGATAGAGCCACAAGTGTTTTGAACGATTCATGAATACAATAGATAGTGAGTCCAGAGTGATACCTGCGACCGATCTTTAGTAGAAAGTCACCATCAATAATTAATTTATATGTGTTCACATTATTACAGTCATACTGAAAATCATTTTATGCCCTATTTTTTAAATCTCTTAAATGGTGTGTTCGGCTTTTCTAAAAAAAAGACGCGAAGAATGATATAGTTACATGTTTTTACCTTTCGAAAAAACAAGGAGCGATTCATATGTATGAGCGTTCAAATTTGAATAGTCAATACCTTTTGATAAATATTTCTTTGGGTATGTACCGACCGAACCCTTAGACAAACAGGAATTTAAGTGACAAGGGCTATGGAAGTAAACATACTGACGAAAGGAAGAAGGACGAAGGTAAGGACTGACGAACAGATGGATATAGGACATGAATGACTTGCGAATAGAAAGACTGACGCATGGAAGAATGGAAGGAAGGACTCGTAAAAGGACAGACGGGCAAAAGGAAAGCCTGACGAAAGCAAGGACAGAAAATTGGATTGTTTAAATGTATGAACGACGAATACAAGAACTACGAAAACGAAGTAGTGACAAAAAGAAGGACTAACGAACGGCAGGGCTGACAAACGGAAGGAGAATGAAAATAAGGGACTTGAAAATAAATGTCTGATACAAGATAAACTGTGGCGTAGAAGGACTGACGCAGGGAAGGAATGTAAAAATGAAGGACCGACAAAAGAATGATGGACTGAAAAAAAAGGGATTGACGAAAGGAAGGACCGACGTAATGCAAAACATACGAATATAATGGCAGACGAAAGAAAGGTCTGCCAAAAGGATGGACCTACAAAACAGAACTGATAAAGGGAATTATTCACTAAATTATTCACAGAGAAAACAAACGGACCTACACAAATGAAGACAAAAGGAAGGGCCGACGTAAGAAATTACTCATAAAAGGAAAGACTGAAAGAAGGAATGTATGATGGGCGAAAGACTTAAGTCACAAAGGATTGAATAGATGTAAGTACACGGAAGGAAGGAATGGCAGTAGGAAACGAAGGACAGAAGAACGCACCGGGGCTTTGATCTGATGGCAACTGATGGACTTAGACAGAGGAATCGTATGAAAAGGCCAATTTTAGATAATTCAAGGGCCGTACCTCTACGATTTTTTGTGCGATTGGATTGGTTATTGAACTTTGCCAAGATATTATACCCACACATATTTTCATGAAGTTTGGTGAAGATCGGATGAAAACTGTTGGACGTAGAGAGCGGACACGAATGAAGTCAGCGACAGACCGACAGACTGACTTAAGGTAGAAAGCCCGTAATTCGACTTTTTTCAGACCTTGACTTTCTGATTATATTTGATCATTAAATGTATTATGAGACTTAAATGTGAATATATAAACAAACTCTAACCACAATGTGATTTTTGTTATAACCCCTCATTTTTCTACTTCAACTTAAAAAGTGGTTACACTTACATAAATTAATGTCATATTGTCAAAATGTTTTTTTATTTATTCTGAATAGCTTTAGTTTATACGTTGAAGTTTTATCATATGAAAAAGTAAAACAAACATAAGGACTAAAGTTGACCAACAATACTTATGACATTAACTTTTGCTAAGCATATGTTAAAAAACAACAGATTTCATTACAGTAAAAATACGCAAAACACCAATTTCTGTATTGTTCTTTACTTTTGTTCTATGGTATGTCAAAATCAGTAATACGCAAATATAATATAACTTTATGTGAGAGGAAAAAGGTATAAATTGACATAGATTCACCACAAACATGTTATAAAAAAAAATAAAAAATAATGAAAAAATGAAAAAAAGCAAATATTTTCCTTCTATTTTAAACAATTGTTTCTCTTCTAATTATAATCTTATAGCAGAATCGATATTAAATGAACTATTTTTGCATTAACATTTTAAATCAAAAAGTAACTAGCTGAGGTTCACATATCCATGGTTACCAAATTCAGAAAAATAATATACATTTTTTATAAGTGGTTTTTTTTTCAAAAAAAAAATTGACATTTTCATTACATCGCGTGAACAAGAGTTTTAAAAAACTGGCAAATATGTGGGATAACTTCATCAAGACTCTTCTTGGAGCTTGTAACTATTGGTAAAATGTCACTGTTTTTGGATAACAAAGTGTCTCTTGGACCATTCTCATCATTTTGCCGATACATAAGTTTCATATGTTTTTTACCGCGGTAGATCTCTTCCTAATTTATCAGTGGAACAGGTCTAAGTTTACACAATGAACAGTATTTAAAATTATCCAACAGAACACCAAACTCGATCAACCGACGTCCCGCCCTCCACCCATCTCGACTGACTATTTTTCTAAGTTTTGGATGTGAATGAATGTCATTTCACAGCAAGGAGCATGTGTCTCCTTCACGCAGATATGTACGAATAGTTATGTTTAATAACACAAATAATCCTTTGACTTTTTTAACTATTTTAACTTTAGTGTAATGAATTACTCCAGACATATCGCGAAAATGTCATGATTAAATGTAAACAGAAATTCCCAACAATGTCCTCATTTGAACGTAATGCAATAATACATTGTTTTTGTTCAAGCTACATTTTTACTTTCATCAAAAAACACAAATAAGCATTTTTTTTACACATTTAATTGAAAATAACTAAACATTAAAAAAGTAATGCTTATTTCGCGAAAATTATTTATGTTTCGGACAAGATCGATTAGATTTACGGTTAGTGGCGAATGGGCCGAAGTTAACCGATATTTCGCGAGTTTTACCGAATTCATAAGGACGTTTCTATCGTAAGCGAACCAATAAACCCCGCCATTTTCGATGGGGGCATACCAATGATTCCGACTGATGTTTTTAATATAACGATGTTTAAATATGCGACGTACAGCACATCATATGTCTTCTTATTATATGCCAACAATACGAAGATATACACATCTAAATAACGTGAATTCTTAATAAAACAAATACATATACACACACTTCAAATGAAATACGTAATTTAGCATATTTGATATATTACCACAATTTAAATTTAATTCATGAATACGAATAATACGAACAATAATACTCCATTTAATGATTTATATGTATGGTTTTGATATATAGTATCGAAAAAAGTCGAAATTGAAGTAGAAATAATGTTGATGAAAATAATACATAGATGGTACTGTAATATGATTATATATTTTTCCTTTGTGTTCACATCGTATTTAAATTCCGATATTGGCATAATGGATGATTACGTTGAAATTGATATTTTAATATGTGAAATAAATATACTCACATATGTACATATTTACATATTGATATAGTTTTACCAAGAGATTCTCAAGATGTATTTGTGAATCAAAATGGGCGTTTGATGATTGATATTCGGATTCAGACAGGTTAAAGGACTGCAAATAGTCGTGCGGGCAGAAATAACAAAACTCGTTGTTCGAACGAATCAAGTAGAAATAAAACATTATTAATTGTGTAAATTATCTCAAATGAATCTTTTATGCGGCGCTTCTGTGCCGAGTTCTAGACCAGTTATGTTGTTTGATTGTTACATGCATCTTGATCTAACTCTTAAACAAAACATTTTTTAAAAATTGTCCGAAACAAGTCTTCATTTAGGTAATTAAAAGCTCGCTATATTATGGAAATTACCTATCACCAATACCGATTTATAAGTGCGAATGCGGAGACTCGATTTAACGTCGAAATATTAGTGTCGTAGATGTCTGTTAACGATTACCCGCTTAAAGATTAAATCATATTTGTAAAGACAAATTTTTTTTTTTTTTTTTTTTTTTTTTTTTTCCGTTCTATATATTTTATTTTCCTCGTCAATAGGTGTGTGAGGGTCGAGGGCATCCCCCTCCACACCGTACATCATGAGTATTGATAATAGTTCAACATGCATGATATATAATATTACAATGAAGACAAGTGCTCACAATTGCATATTAACAATAATATCATAATTGCTTAAACAGCAATATACAAATTGATACACATATTGAAATTTTGAATATACGGATAAAATATGCAAGTCACAATGTTCTTAACGATACAGATTTAACAAAATGTCCCATGTAGTTATTAAGTTAGAATCTAAATTGCAGAAGAAGTTCATTTCCTTCAAAATATGATACTGGATAGAAAAGAATGATCTTGACTCGATAACGGTAGGTAATGTTTGATTCATTTTACAATTATAAATAAACCTTTTAGTGAGAAGGAATGTTAGATTAAGAGGACTACTTGTGTTTTTATGTCCTAACATGAAAGAGGGTGCATTTATCAAGTCAGCGAATACCTCAAAACCTTCAAACAAATCAGCAATAAATTTTTTAACGTATTTACATTCCCAAAAAATGTGCTCAATTGTTTCCGACATATCATGACAGAAAGAGCATTCTGCTGACGATTTATAATTGATTTTATACAAAAAATAGTTGGTACCAATAATTCGGTGTATAATTCTATACTGGAACCATTGTAGCGTAGAATCTTTGGTTATACAAAATGGCATACTAAAGATATGGTTCCAGTCTTTTAATTCAATATTTTCAAAAATGCTCGTCCATTTTGACATACAGACTGGTAAAGTGTCATTTGTTTTTTACAATATTATACATGGGTTGGGTACCTTTTTGATATTTTCAAATGGATATCACTTGAAGGGGAACAAAAGGCTTAACAAAGTCAAAATCTGCAATCGTATTCAGAGCAGATGTTTTATCGAACAAACCATATTTCTTCAAGTATTTAGTAACTACATTAGTAATACCTATGTAATGCAAGTAGTTTGGATAGAAATTATATCTGTTACACAGTTCTTCATAGCTATATAATTCTAACCCATCGTTGTTTTTGATCAAATCGCAGATAAAATGCACGCCATTTTCAAACCATGTTTTGAGGAATACACTTTTATTACCCATCGTTATATCAGGATTATAGAATATTGGGGTTTGTAATATGTATTTTATATTTAATGATTCTGCTTTGCGGAAATCAACAAACGATTTTAAAGTGTCTTTCCAAAAAGCATTGCCTGTTTTATTTATAAGGTTTTCTGGATAGTGAACACCACAGTTGTAAAGTTTTTGGGTGTCTATTATCATTTTTACAATATTAATCCATTTACCATTTCCTGTGATGATCCTTCGTATCCAAGAACATTTCAACGCTATTATAAATGAAAAGATGTCGACCATATTAAGACCTCCTTCAGTATATTCTTTAATAAGTACATTTTTGTTAATTTTTGAACTCCCATTCCACACAAAGTTTAAAAAGAGATCATTAAGTTCAACCAATATTCTATGTGGTGGATTGGGAAGTGAAACAAATAAATGGTTAAGCACTGGCAAAGCAATCGTTTTTATTACTTGTATCCTTCCAATGGGAGTTAATATCCTTCTGGACCAGTTTTTAAGCAGCGTTCTAATTCTATACAATTTATCCATATAATTACGATCTATCATCTTATCAAGATCGACATGAAATGTTAAACCAAGCATATCAAAAGTATGCTGGTTCCATTTTAACTTCCATCTAGTTTTTATGCTTTCGGAACTGAATTTATGCTTCCCTATCCAAACTACTTTGGTTTTGTCGAAATTTACCTTTAAGCCAGAGCACAATGTGAAATGCGACAAATCATCTAAGGTTTCATTAAGGGATTCTGCAGAGCCATCCAGGAGTATAGACGTATCATCAGCAAATTACGATAACTTATATTCAGTATTATCGATTTTGATTCCTTTGATTTTGGGATTTGCCCTGAGTTTAAGAGACAAAATTTCAGCGCATAAAATAAAAATATAACAACTGAGGGGATCACCTTGACGACAACCACGTTGTATTTGAAAAAACTCAGATAACAACCCACACTGCGTTACTGCTGAAATGCCATCCTTATATAAAACGTTAAACCATTTTTTCATGTCAGGACCGAAATTAAACAAGGAGAGTGTTTTGTTTACAAACCTCCATGACAAGGAATCAAAAGCCTTTTCAAAATCTATAAGTAGGAGAAGTCCGGGAATATTATTTTCCTCAGTGTATTTCAAAATGTCGTAGATTAGTCGAGTGTTTTCACCTATGAACCTGCCTTTGATAAAACCAGTTTGATCATTATTTATAAGTTTGTTAATGTATTTTTTTAATCTATTAGCAATACTTCCAGAACCAATTTTATATACAGTGTTTAACAATGTTATTGGACGCCAGTTTTTTAAAAATTGTCTGGGTTTTTCACCCTTAGGTATGCAAGTAATTATCCCCTGTCGTTGTGTTATAGACAAAATGCCGCTATCGAATGCGTGATTTAACGCTCTACAAACAAACGTACCTAATTTGGGCCAAAAGACTTTGAAGAAATCAATACTAAAACCAGACGACCCAGGGCTTTTGTTGTTTGCCATGTTTTTTAAGACAAAAGAGGCCTCACTTAGTGTTATTGGCCCTTCTAATAGTTTTGACTCTTCATACGACAGTTTAGGTATGTCAATATTTGCTATAAAAAAAAAGCTATTAAAATCATCATCAATGTTGGTATTGTCGTTATTTTGATACAATGTTTTATAAAACAAAGCGGTTTCGTTCAAGATATCAACCTGCTTGTCTAAAACAAGTCCGTCATCAGTTGTTAGGCTAGTGATAGTTTTTGTTGTATAGTTATATTTTTCGAGGTTACAAAAAAGTTTTGATGGTTTTTCTCCAAATTGTATCCATTCGGCTCGCGATCTTATTAAGGCACCTTTTAATTTCTCTTCTTGTATTTTCATTAGTTCATCTTTTAATTCAAGTATAATTTGCACGTTACTCTCGGTCAACAATTTCTCGTGTTGTTCAATTTCAGCTTTTAATTGGTTTTCGCGCTTGTTACGCGATTTTGTTTTATACGAACTATATGAAATAGCTTTACCTCTTATTTCCATTAAAACTGTATCTAAAAAAAGTTGGTCGTTTATTAAAAACTGTATGTCTTGGTCAGGTATTGTATCAATGTTATCTTTATTGTATACAGGTAACATATATTGTTTCTTTATTTCGGTAATTGTATCATTTATTGTGTTAATGTAGTTGATGTCGCTAAGAAGCATGTTATTATGTTTCCACAGACCTTTTCCGTGTTTAAAATCAGTAAATTTTAATGTCAACGTTACACTCGAATGATCAGATTGGTAACTGGGCAATATATTAATGTCGTGAAAAAACGGTGACAAAAATGACGATAAAAGATAAAAATCAAGCCGGGCTTGTTGTATTGGATTTGTTCTTCTCCATGTATATCGTCTAGAGTTAGGATATAATATCCTAAAAGGATCTGTAAGAACACGATCTTCCATATTTTTTAAAATAAATTCTCTTGCATTTTTATTATTTATTGATTTGTAGTTTTGATAATCTATATTTGGGTCTAGAACCAAATTAAAGTCGCCACAAATTAAGTAGGAGTCATTCCCAATATTGTCAATAATATCAAAAATATTGGTGAAAAATTCGGGACTGTCAGAGTTCGGTCCGTATATAGAGGCAAGTGTGAGTCTAGTTTCACCAATATTTATATCCAAAATAATATAGTTACCAAATTCATCATATTGTACATTATGTATTTTATACTCAAGTATTTTCGACAAAAGTATTGCTACACCACGCGAATTAGAAGAGCCATAACTTAGGAAACACTCTGATCCCCATTCTGAGTAAATGGTTTTAATCTGTTCGTTAATAAAGTGTGTATCTTGAAGGCAGTAAATATCACATTTTGTTTCTTTTAAGTATTGAAAAACTTGTAATCGCTTCTTTTTCCCCTGAATGCCTCTGCAGTTGACAGATAAAATTTTAAGCTCGTTCATAGATAAGCAAAACTAAGGAACATATAAAATGTAGCACTTGCATGCATAGTAACAACACAACATACCTTGTAGTACAGAACGGAAAAAGTACAAAATAATAATAGGAAAAAAAAAAAAAAAAACTAACATGAAAGGAAAAAAAATAAGTGAACATAATAAGGTATCTTTTTGTTAGGAAAATTAGAACCGAGTCAAAATAGCATATACAAATCAGTAAATGTTTTCATTAATAAGCTTATCACTAGGATTAATGAACAATGGCAACATCTGAAGATATCAATAAATAGCTATCAGTATTTAATAATATGTAGAGCTTTAATAACTGTATGTATTTGCTCTAGTGTAAATTATAATTTGTCTAAGTTTAGAGATATATTGAACATAATCTATATTATATATTGTATATTAAATAGAAAAAAAAAAAAAAAAAAAAAAAAAAAAAAAATTGTGTATTTGTCCCTGTTTACTTTATAAACAATAAGAGGAAACAAAAAGATGCAGACTTGTGGCAACAAGTGTTGTATTTTTTTTACAAGAGATTGATACTTAAAAATATATATTGAACATAATCTATATTATATATTGTATATTAACTAGAGAACAGTGTGTATTTGTCCCTGTTTACTTTATAAACAATAAGAGGAAGCAAAAAGATGCAGACTTGTGTCAACAGGTGCTGTATTTTTTGATACTTAAAAACATCAATATTTACATACAGGATTTTACAGAATAAATCAACATTATATATTATATATTAACTAGTAAAAATGTTGTATTTGTCCCTGTTTACTTTATAGACAAGAGGAGAAAAAAAAAGAAGCAGACTTGAGGCAACAAATGCTGTATTTTTACAAGAAATTGATCCTTAACAATATCAATATTTACATACAGGATTTTTATATGTATTTACTCTGAATAGATACAAAGTTTTACCAATATGTACATATTTACAAGTATATTTTTTGTTTTTGTGTACGTTTATTTTATATAAAAAAGGAGTAAGCAAAAAGCTGGGTGGTAGCAACACAATGGTGGTCTATTACAGAAACTGCTAGACTTTAATCATCATTTTTTTATACTGATTTACTATAAGTGTTTTTACTAGTTTAAATAATCATTCAAAGTCAGAGATAAATTGACAAATATTTACTAAAAAAGTTTTATCTATATCTACATTTTAACAATATAGGTTACTATAATTTTCAATATTAAAAATATTATATATGTTTATATTATAAATTTTAACAAGTATAAATAGTTGTATTTGTCCATGTTTATTTAATAAATAAAAAGAGGAAACAAAATGGAGCATAGTGGTACTTCATACTGAATTACTATATGTATTTATTCTAATGTAAGTAGTAATTCAACCAAAATCAGAGATAACTTGAAAGATATCTACTTCTCAGAAGTGGAGTTTTATCTAAATTTACATTTTAACAGCATTATTTATTTAATTTTCACTAATACAAGGTGACATATATATCTAATGTAAATATTAATTTAACTAATTTCAGATATCAGCTGAACACTATCTACATTTCAAAAAGAGGAGTTTTATCTAATTTTACAATATAACAGCATTATTTTATATAATTTTCAGTAATACAAAGTTTAATATATATCTAATGTAAAAAAGTAATTTAACTAAGTTCTGATATAAATTGAACACTATCTATAGATCAAAAAGTGGAGTTTTATTTGAATTTACATTTTAACAGCATTATTTTATAAAATTGTCAATACTACAAAGTTTAATATGTATCTAAATGTAAATAGTAATTCAAGTAATTTCTGACATAAATTGAACACCATCCACATATCAACAAGTGTAAATTTTATCAATATATATATTTAAACAGAATAATGTTATATAATTTTCTATAGTACATACTGGGTATATACAATATATATATATTTATATTTATTTTATATACTATATATTAACAAATTTACATTATTACATTTGTCCATGTTTATTTTATAAACAAAAAGTGGAAACAGAAGGAGGCCATAGCAAATAGTGGTAACAACAATAGTCCATGTTTATTTTTTAAACGAAAAAGAAAATACAGAAAGATGCAGTGTAGTAGCAGTACCATATTATTTATATACATTTAACACGGTTAAAGTTCATACTGATACTGCATTTTGTTCAATGATGTATTATCAGATATTTTGTTGAAAATTAAAACAACAAACAATTATCAACACACAACCACTTTAGTAGCCTTAAACACTGGAACATTATGCACAACCATATGATTTATTACACTTAACAGTGTTATCCACTTACGAGATGCCATCATTTTATTAACATTATGTTTGAAAAGGGAAAAGGGTAAAGACAAATTGGTCAGAAATCTCAAAGTGTTGTTTTGGGGTACAACATATTTGTAAAGCCAGCTAGGTCATGAATCCCGATTGATTGATACAATTATTTTAAAAGCTAAACTGTTTATAGTTCAAAGCGTGAGAACTTATGAGTGTTGTTTTGGAGAACATCACATTCTAGTTTTGTCTATGTACATAAAGTACAATGTACAATATGCAACTGTAAAATAACATGCAATTGTGTATGCTGTACATTTCATTACATATCTAGTATGTCGGTGCTGACAGACATCAACTCTGACGAAGGTGCATAGTTTTGAAGTTTGTTACTCATGATTATCATATATTACAGATATATAGAATATGCAAGTTCGCAAATGTATAATATACATGTACTAGTTGTTAACATGTAAAACGTTAATACCCTGACGTGTGTATATTGTGTCTTTTAGTTCTCGTTTAAATTGGAGACCACTGCCCGAAACTGTTGCTTTTCTAATATCTGTACCAGGCTGTTCTGCAAATCCGCAAGCCTGATCAGTACCAAATGCTGTTTCTTCACCATGTCCAGATAATGGTCCTGTATCAGCATTAGCATTATTAGGAAAGCAAATTCCACAGCAGTTATACGAATTATATACTTTTTAGAATGTAATTCTATTGCATTGACAAACGCATGCGATTACCTTTAGTTCCCATGGTCGCCACTGTTGTAGCATTTGTTTTTGGCGGTACCTCTTTGCCTTGTGTTTGACCGGTTTTGTTGGTTGGCTCCAAACCAGCATGCAACACTATCACTGCAACACATATATTAGCAATTAAATTATTTCAAGCTTGAGTCTATATATTAGAAAGAAAATAGCGAATTATAATTCTTTTGGAGAATGTCGGTATATATGTCCGTGTTCATATTTTATATCTGGGTTCTGTTGTTTCGGTAGTGGCACACAATATTAACTGGACCACAAGTTGCGCTCAGCAAACGAATGTTTGTTTGATTATATTTTAATTGATACTTTTATCCTGAGGTTTGTTGTGTATATTTATAATTTTTTAGAATTTGCATTTTATTTTTCAAAATAACAAATAAACAACAACACACAAATACGAACGTGTGTGTAATGTGTCACCTTGTCCTCGTTCAGATTGGAGACCTGCGTCAGTTTCTGTGATATTTGTATTCCTAATACATGTAGCAGGATGTGCTGCAACGATGCATGCCTGATTGGTACTGAGTGTTGGTTCGTCATGATGTCGATGTAATGTTACTGTGTCAATAGAATCGTTTATATAAGCAATCGTAATGGGGCGATTTCATTAAAAAAAAAAGAACCAAATAGAAAACCTAAGTAAACATTTCGAGTCTAAATATCTTAACATATATTGGTACCACACATTCATAGGAACCGACTGCGCAGTTCTAACAGTAAACATCAACAGGTGAAACTAGTTTATAAGGATGGGCGGTGTCAACAAATGCGTGCTAATATATAATACGTTGAATCAAATGAGTACAATGACTTGCCTTCAGACATACTTTGCATATCAAGGGATGCGTACAGATTTTCACTGTCACCACTTTCATTGGCTAAGAAGTCTTCAAACGCTGACTGTATCTGGAGTTTGCAATCAATATATTAATTAACAAAATAAACAATAAAACATTACAAAACAACCACAACAACAACAAGAGGAACTACAACTTCTATTTTGGTTGAAATGTTAAGTTAATAACAAACACATACCGTTCAGCATTCGTTTTGCTTTGGTTACATTTTTGTTGTGTCAACCAAATAGTAAGTTTGTATTGTAAATCAACTAAATCAACTACAAGTTCTTATGGTTTAAGTTCACAGACACAATTATGTGGAATTATGTACAATTCCAACCACCGCTTTTGTCAGGGATATAAACAAACTTTATTACCTGTGCATGAATCAACTGCATTCAGAGGCATTATACAGAAAATCATCCAAAAGCGCATGCATGTGTATTTCCAAAAAGCATTTGCAAGCGAAACATTGTTAAAAGAGAAATGTGGACGGCGGATGGAGACAACAAGTAAACGGAAAAGTCCCACACCTAAAAACTGAGAGACACGGTAAAACAACAACGCACACCTGTTGCACGAGTGGTTTAATGTCTTCCACTGGAGTAGTAGCTTGTTGACAAAGATGTATGGTTTCTGCGAATTGCTTTTTAAACACATGTTCCATTGTGCGAGCTTTGTTAAGACGCTGTTCCGGATTCTGATCTTTTTGTACCAACGTGTCATTGAATACATCCCATACAATCTCCAATGCAGTTGCTACATGGATTTCTTCATTTCCCAACTAAAATAAATGGTTCAAAGCAATCAAATGACAAGCGTTATAAACAACATTACTGCTGGTAAAACGCCTCTTGAGTTTATGGCAACAAATAGTAACAAAATAGCACTATTTTATAGTACCTTCGTTATTTCTTTACATTACAAAGATACAGACCTAACTCGTTCATGAGGATCCGGATGTTCAAGGGCCATCTGTGTATTTGTTTGGCATAGGTATATATGAATACATTCTTAACCATGATGGTGTTATTGTAATGCTGGCTAGAATTTCAATGGAATGCAAGAATACTATGCCTTTAATCTATTTATGATATGTAATATTGGGTCTGTTGAGACCCGAACTAGTTGTTATGAAACGAACGGTTGCGTCCGTGTATATACGATGTGCTATGGGTGGATATATTTGAATACGTCATAGTATTTTATGAACTGAAGACGTAAACCTAGACAAAGTTGGCATAAACAACAACAAACAAATAAATAGCAAACGATAAAAGGAGGTAAAGTTGACGTTTGTTACTAATTCAAGAAAAGCATCTTGAACACTTTGTATCTTATAAATGGAAAGTCTATATTGTTTTACATTAAAAATCAATGATTTGAATTACATGTGTAGCCATGTAAATTATGGACAGGAGCAACCAAAAGCACAACTGTAGTCCGAAATGAATCAAACTCAGTAAACTAACTTGATCCATTTTTCGTATTATAAGAACATTATTTTCTCAATTGACGTTGCTGTTAGACAAAACATAAATCACACTGTTTACATCTATTAATCCTTGCTTCAGTACACGTCATACCTTTTGAAGTAGCTCTAGCTGTGAACGGATCTCCGACTCGAAATTGCTAAAGACGTCTAGTTTAAGAAATATTTCCATTTTGGATATAATATATATCAACTGATCTCTTGAAGCTTTCCAGTTTCTTGTACAGTAAAGCCCTTGTTTTAGTTCGCTTATCTAAAATGCAGAATAATTTAACCTTCAATTTAAACTAACGTGAACTACTCATTGCAAAGTATAACTATTTGATTTCATTACAAGCCTTTAAACAAAATAGCATACATCAAATCAAGTATTTAAGTTTGGGCAATTTAAAACTTGAATGTATACATCATGAAGTTGTCCTGCGCTGGTGCCAAAAAGTGTGTTCAGCGGTGTGTAATTTAAACAGATCTCTATCAGAGCTGCGACATTCGCTTCGGCTATGTTTTCTTTGTCCTTATTTCCCGGGCTAGAAATGTAGCATTTCATCTGCTCCCAGGCACTTCTGAACCACTTTTCACAGTTTGTGTTTGACATGTTTGGATTATTTGAAGTATGCTTAGTATTTATCTGCCGATAAATTACGTCACAGGAACAATATGGCGTTTTATTCAACCTGGATTGTATGTCGATGTCCGTACATCGGTTGCACGAGTGTATATCCAAATTACATAACTTTTTGACCTGTGCTTTGTTCGTGTTAAAGAGATCAACGCAATGCTTATCCACAAGATGAGCCAATGCAGTTCTAACGCATCTTAATGTTACGCATGCCTTTACCCATGCTTGAAACCCTTTGTCGTTTATATGATTCATGCTGAGAAAACTGGTGTCTAAATTGGAAACATATGAATGATTTTTGTTACAATATCGAATGTTTTGAATGACGATTGTTT
The DNA here is from genome assembly GCA_027627225.1 of Congeria kusceri. Classification (NCBI taxonomy): domain Eukaryota; kingdom Metazoa; phylum Mollusca; class Bivalvia; order Myida; family Dreissenidae; genus Congeria; species Congeria kusceri. The sequence goes on along the minus strand of CM051026.1, from coordinate 60,569,687 downwards.
TTTGGTACTTATACTTTTCATAAGTTAATGTTTATTTTGTTTTACTATACACTTTATCCATATAATAACGCTTCAGTATCATGAACAGTTATTATCACTGCTTTATAGTTTCCACTTTTTATCCAATAATAGCATTGAGAACAGGTCAATATTGTAATTTCCTGCAACACAATATTCCACTTCTGTATGAATAGTTGTGCTTTACAAGATAGAACTGACAAAAAGTTAGATATTTTAATTATGAACAGTTCCATATCCCTACAATGGTATCAAACAATACAGTGTTTATATCTCCACAGTCCATAACGAAGCAATTCAATGAAACAAAAGTAATGAGATCAAAATGCATATCGCCGGATAATTAAGTAACATTTAATAATGATCGGTAGCATTCATTTGTACGTTTTCAACTAATTGGTCAGATTGAATGAAATCAGTCGAGACTGAAAAGTATTGTTATGTTCCTTCACAATAATCGTCTATACGAGTGTCATTCAATAAACGAATGCAAACTTTAAGTAACGACTTAATACACTATTCTGTGTAAATGATATTTGATACACGAGTTATGAGCAATAATATCTGACGCTATTAAAACAGTTACTTAAATGTATGAAACAATTATGTTCTAGATGAATCGCTTAAAGGGTCTATGTCAACAATAAATTGGCATTCTATTGCACTATAAATGATATTATATGATAGAAATGAGCTATACTAAGACAAGTGCATTAAATACATAATAAATGATATAATACCCAATTAGATTATTGATAACACCAAATGAGCAAAACAAGTCGAGATAATTAAAACCCAAGTGGGTATCAAACTCACGACCTATGGGCCATATGAATTAATAACAGTAGACAGCGCATTAATCAACTGTTGTTCCTGCATGGTAATGAATATTGTGCAAACAATGGTTATCCAAAATACTCACAATTCTGACGTCAACGTGTAAACATAAAAAGGGACAAACACACACGACCCTTTGTCTTAATTGATTTGATCTAAAAATGCGTACACTCTTTTCCCATTATACATACTCTGTTTTAACTATCATTATGCCTAGCATTAAACTATTAAATTTCAGGTTATTTTGTTTTAATAAATTACTCCCTTGGGGCCATTTTGATGATATAGTCTTTTTAAATAACAAGCGCAACAATGTTTACCCGACAGTATATTCATACGCATTTTTATTTAATTCCATATATGAACTAATCGCATATAGTCTACTTTACTTCCCTATCAGCAGGTATTGCATGCACATGTATATAAAGTCGAAGGCGTGTTTACCTGTGCAGCAAGGCGGTGTAACCTATACTAGTACAATGCAACGCTTATGCGTCGGACAAAATTCGGAGATGAAGTCATAATGTAGCTATTGTATATCTTAACTCCTATTTGCGAATGCACAAATAACTAGAGGTGATTTTCCTTAAGGAAGTGAACCTGTAATAACTTCTCGAATTTTATTCCTAAGATCGGCTGATGTTGGAAACTGCCGGTACATTTCGGTACCTAGTCCGTACAATGCCCGTTTGGTTAAGATTGTTGCCGAACACGTTTAACGCATATGTTAGCACATTATTTATACATGTTCGTATTATTTATATTCGTCTGACGACATCCAAACATATTATTATATGTATAATAGAAACCGAAAACTAACTAAGATAACATTCAGATTAAATTGTCACCTATTTTCGAGGTATAAACACAAACAACAGCCACAGGAAAATTATTCATAGGAACACAATGAGAAATACTACTTAAGAAAACTAAGACCCAGATAAACTAAATAACCATCACCAGATCGTATAAATAATGAACCAGTCTGAATCATGATACGGATATACACACGTGTAAGTAATATAATAAGATATTTACATAATTTGATTTTAGTTCTAGACATTTCTGAAACAATACGGTTTTATAGAATCAGAACATTGTCCATTATGAGAAGATAATGTGATGTTTTTGTATTTAATTGCTTTGTACTACGACATTCTATTTCATTAATTTAAAATTTATATATAATTATTTAATTGTGTTTATCCATGGGATTTATATATTGTTTTTTGTTCTCAATAATATGTTTATTTTTCATTTATAACATATATTCAACTTAAATAAAAAGTAGACAAATTACATTTACAAGTTTACATGTAACTGATGTATAATATATGCTTTCCCAGTAATATATGTGTAAAGCAAAAAAATCTAGTGAAGTAGACATATGCATTCAGGTAGTAACGTTCAATTACATGAATATTCTTTTTCGTTTCATATGCAGAGCTACTAAAGGCAGATCTTTCTCTGAGGCTGATATGTTGAGGTGCAAAAACTTGTTTGAAGCAGCATATGAGAAACGGTTGCAATAAAGCTTACCATGAACTCAGTGAACGCTGATTGGTTTTGAACGTGAACTAAGCAGTGTGCAAATGTTGTACTCATTGGTAATATACTATGCAAGTATTGTGCGGAAACATATATTTATTGAACTTCTTGTTTAGACCCCTATAGATTTAGTACAACTCAGTTATTAAAACAGTTCGAGTAATTAAATATGCATGTAAGTCATGAAGTATAGTATGTCAGACCCTAAGTTTTGTGGCCCCATCATACGTATGTGTTTGGCAGTTTTATTATGTTCATAGGTACTTAATATGTACGTTTACTCATGAATTTGCGCACTTGTGTTTCTGCATGATTGGTATCATAATAAGGATTCATTCAGTACCATCCCACTTTTGACATCTACTTTATCAAACACTGCAAAAGAAGGCTTACAAGGTTGGGTTGTGCATGCATTGGAAAGATGTGTGTGTATATTGTTAATTATGTAATGGGATATAATCAGTTATTAGATTGTTTAAAAATATTATTTTTGCAGTTGAACAGAGGATTGGCTCAAAGCACTGTAAATACTCCCCTGGAGGTCAATCTTACTGCTGAGCTTAGTACACATATTTCTCTGACTGTGCTGGTTGGTGAAGATGCAGCCTAAATTACCAGCATATGCAATGTTGACATGACGACAATTCGCACAAATAATTGCTTGAACTGGTGTCAATGATATAATAAATTTAAAATTGCATAGTTTATGCAACATTTTATAATTTGTGTTGTTGAAAATTGCGTAAATAAAGCTGTAAATCGTTAACGGGTATCTTAGTTTTTATTCAGTTTTGCAGAATGTACATAGTATATATGTTTTTTTTTACTTTTCATTTACGTTTAATAAATGCTATAAATGAAAAATCAATAGTGAAACACATATACATCTAGAAAATTAAAGATCTTTAGACAACAACTTATTTTCTCGGTTCTGTCAGATTCAATTTTATTTTGAGCTACCATAAAACATTTATCAATTTCAATAATTTTATCTTCTTTGATGTCTGATATTGCCTTATTGTATAATCTTCCATTATTGCTATTATAATAAACACATAATTACAACCATAATATTGTTTTAAATATATTTTTATCCATGGGAGTACCTGAATTTTGATGCAAAATGCAGAAAGGGGCTGTCGTGAACATTTTCATTTTTGTTCCGTGCATAGAAAGCTACCATCAAAATGTGTGATTAGACTAGTGATGTAATACAGATAATGGACATTATAAAATAGTTTTGACATAGTATCACAGTTACACTACCTTAAGGCAAATATAAGCACTGAGAAATGTTCTGACGTTTTGTCAATAGCCTTAAAAGATTTTCAGGCGGAAAAAACGATCTCCAATTCTAACACCTCTCTGTAAAACTGTAAACAAAGCTCTCTTTGGCTATCAAAATTTGTTTCTAAGAATGATACGCAGCATTTAGAACAGCCTTGAAAGTGTATTTAAATCGTTCGTAAATATCATCACCCTCTCACTTAATCGGACATGGTGATTGGTCTCTAAGGACACAACGTATTTGACCCTAAATCACATATTGATCTCGTTAAACAATTTTGACATTTTTGCAATCCTCTCACAGAGCCTAGTAATGAAGGCTGCAAGGTACGTGAAATTATCAAATCTGCAATCTCGTGGAGAGCATAGTAATGAAGTTTGCAATGCAAGGTACGTGAACTGATCAAATCTGCAATCTCGTGGAGAGCATAGTGATGAAGTCTGCAAGGTACTTAAAATGATCTTATCTGCAATCTACGTGGACAGCGTAATAATGAAGCCTGCAAGCTTGTTAGATGATCTTATCTGCAATCTACGTGGAGAACCTAGTAATGAAGCCTCCAAGGTACGTGAAAAGATCTAATATGCAATCTACGTGGAGAGCCAAGTAATGAAGCCTGCAAGGTACGTGAACAGATCTAATCCGCATTCTACGTGGAGAACCTAGTAATGAAGCCTGCAAGGTACGTGAAAAGATCTAATATGCAATCTACGTGGAGAACCTAGTAATGAAGCCTGCAAGGTACGTGAAAAGATCTAATCCACAATCTACGTGGATAACGTACTAATGAAGCCTACAAGGAACGTAAAATGATATAATCTGCATTCGCGGAAAGCGTACGAATGAAGTCTGCAAGGTATGTTAAATGATCTTATCTGCAATATACGTGGACAGCGCGCTAAAAAAGCCCGCAAGGTACGTGAAATTATCTAATCTGCAACCTATATGGAGATTTGTTTAATGAAGCCTACAAGGTATGTGAAATGATCTTATCGACAATCTACTTGGAGATCCTTGTAATGAAACCTACAAGGTACTTGGGACGATTTTATCTGCAACCTACGTAGACATTCTGGAAGGCACGTGAAATTATGTTATCTGCGATATTGCATCGATTTTAAATGCAATTTACGTGGAGATCCTCGTAATGAAGTCTGCCATCTATTTGAGAAACTCGAAATGCAGTCTAAGAGGTATGTGGAGTAATTCAATCTGCAATCTATGTCTCTCGTAATTAAGTCTGCAATCCAATGAAAAGCAACATAAATGCATACAATATAAGCTATCTATTGATCGTATATATTTACGTTACTCATTTATTATGCATATTTACAAGACAGGTCAACTCCAACATATACAATTTCTACCTGTTAATTACTGTGTCTGCAATGTATTTTATGCTGGAATATACATAAGAAAGCATTTATATATGATCACAACTTACAGACGTAACCGTCATTTAAAAAGTAATTTGTTATTAAACACAATCATTTGGATTGTACTGCCAGTCAACAGTTCGTGTACGATACATTTTTTCTGCACAGTGTTAATTACAAGAAAAAGAACATGCTTGATTCATAAACTTGGTTAATCGTGTTCGACTTACAAGGTAATTAAATATCGCTTTACCCAGATCAAGTATTGCATTGCTGGCGGTTTACCTATTGAATAGGCTTTACTGACAGAAGTTGAAGACGACTATTGATATTGTATTTGTTTACTCTTGACTTTTACAACCGTCGTTATTCGATCCACAATCATCGAAACATGATTAGTTTTTAACCCGTTATATGTTTATATATCAAAAGACAGATAGAAAATGATTATTTTAGAACATCAACAATATGCACAGTATAGGACGAGTTTAATATAAATTATCGGTACATAGAGAATACTAAGTTAGTGCTGAATACGGATACGTTTATCTAGCGAGCACATGAGAGAATAACCGCCACTCTGGTGCGATACTGGAAATCCAATAACTCATTTAGCCGCTTCGGCGATTGCAGCCGATCATTTCCAAAAACCGGAGTCATTTTCCGATGTTTTGTTGCTTTCAATCGCTATTGGTCATAACACAATAAAACATAGCCCTAAGGCAAACATGAAATTACTAATAAGTTAAATTGCAATGTTAAGCCGTAAAAATCTTTCTTAATAAGATATAATTAAATTGATTCAGTATACAAAAGCTGCTGAAATCAGCTGAATAAGTTGTTTTTCTAAACTGTATATACATGGTGTCTTATATTCAGGAAGAAAAACAAGGCTGACCAATACAACTTAGTATTAAATTGCATAGTATTTATGTTCAAATTTTATAATTTAATTGAAACTATAAAAACCAAATAATATGGGTGGAACAATCATGTTTTAGTAAACTTCTTAAAAAAATGTAGACATACGAATTTCCTAATTTATCTGTTTAATATTTAGAGAAGTAATTTTGTGTCATTTAAAAAGTTGAACATTGTAACTCTAAATTGTTTAGGTTTATTGAAAAACGTTTCTTCGGTGATTTTAGTTGTTCATCATCAATAGTGTTCTTCCCCTTTAAAACAACCACATTCATTTTTCTTGCATCATAATCTTTAAATTAATTATTAAGGTTACTTTCTTAATTAATTACTAAATTTAATCCCTCCATAACGGACAAGACTATCTCTGACAACAGTCGGGGTATTCAGATAACCATCTTTATGTTATCGTCATAAAATCTTATCGGATTAAGTTGACCGCGGAAGTGGGGCACCGCTGAAGAAGGGTCAAACTATCAGCTGATGATGTTTCTGCAGATGGTGAATATGCAGTAACAGCTACACAGGTACACACGAGTATTTTAATTCCATGTACTCTTAATCTTAAAATAATGGCCATATGCGTATTATTCTAAATTCTAACAAATATCCGTTTAGCAAATACAGTTGAAAACAAATTGCAATAAATCGACAAAATTTTAATTTAATCGAACACTTTGCATTTAAGGTTTCATTTAACCAAAAATAAAGTTATGACGAGTTAAAGATGTTTACCCTATATATTTATATATACCGCTGTAGGCTGTGTTAAATTGTATTTCAGCGTAATACTTAATAGACCGATCCGGGGTTTGGCACGAATAGATTAAACTCCTCCCCAGCTATTGTTAAAGGAATAATTTATATTCATCTAAAATCACGTACATTACAATGTGCTAATGTATATATACGTGTTAGGCTGTTTAACTGCATAGTTTTATCGCATACAACCTCAATAAAACAAATGCGATCAATCAAAAAGAAGAAAAACGTGTCGATTTTAATTAATAACGTGTTGGTCCGATTCACTGCATAGTTTTATCGCAAACAGCATCAAGAAAACAAATACGAACAGTCAAATAAAAGAAACACATGTTGTTTTTAATATGTTTATATTCAATATATTAATTGTAAGTCTATTTGCGTATTATATTGACCCGAGCTTCATATTATTAAGCGCGTCCCTATTTGTGTAAGTCCACAGGTAGGAAACTCACCGGACCACCTCATTTCGAGGTGTTAAGAAAATGTCCGGTGGTGACTTCGGATGCGGTCCAGTGGAGTAAAAATAGTGTAGACAGTACGTATGACTTCAATTGTGTATTATTATCTTATGGTAAAGGTGCTTTTAAGAAATCGGCCAATGTCATTACAAGTAGGAATGATAAACGAACATTCGTTCGTAGTTTCTTTAGACAATGTACACAAATAGAGGCTGTACGATTTTTTTAAAGTTTAAGTCTTTGACAGAATATGTATATAATACTCTGTGTGCTGGCATGTTTACCCGTCTGAGTTCTTACTACTACCCATTATGAATGGTGTGACGACTGAAGATGATCACAAATGCAAATGTCTTTACATACACCATTACCCTTTTTTGCAATACATGTAAGTTGTATTGCTGGTAAGATTTCTGGAAATTTCTTCAAATGGGGTGGTCCGGTGGTGCTTAGGTGGTGCTTAGGTGGTCCGGTGGTTGTTCATGAAACCGAAGGTATACTTTCTAGACACAACCAAAGCTTGTCAATATTCATAAACGTCGAATGAGCTATAATTCGATTAGTTATTAGTCGATTGCGATATTGGCGGAACAACAGCGAACATCGTTTAAGAACTATTTACTCTAGGAAATAGTGATACAGTCGATGAAACACTGTCTATTTTACCCTTTTACGTTGAATTTTTGACATAGTTGTTTACTATACGAACACGTCTAAAACCGAAAAAAAGACAAACATACACAACAACTTGACGTTTATGAAACCTGACAAGCTTCAGTTGTCACAGTGTCTACCAATATACCTAGTATACAAAAGTAGCTGCTTTTTTACACCATTTCATCATAAGTGTTTGGAAAATTGCAATTCTATTGGTGAACGGTAGATCGATGAGTAATTGAAATGTAATTCAACTGTATTATATTTCACAACTATTTAATTTGAATTGCAATGATATGATATTTAATTATATTTACATTAATTTGTATTTATTTTGGGCCAAGTGTGATGTTCGGTATGCCTTTATATCGGGTTTATCCCGAATGATTTGCATTGACTATTCCAAGTGGTCAGCCCAGTTTTAATCATTTTATTTTTGAATCGTGTTCTGAGTAGTGTTCTGTGCTTTATCGGCAAATAGTGATTTGACTGAAATGAAGGACCAGACGATGTTAATATGTCTTTCCCTCCTTACATTCTGAGGTTTCATTTATATTACACAAATGTGTATTCATCAAGAAAGCTGAAGACCTTCACACTGGCCATTCATTTAGGGCTATGCGGCCCGCCTAGTTTGGCACCAAGATCGCTCATTAAAGTTTCTTTTCGAGCATTGAACAGCGAAATATGCAGTTTTTTATATTTGCCAGAAAACGTCCAACTCCAAAACTACACAAAATGCTCTTTTCCGCATTGTCGACGACGATAATGCAGACGACCTTCACACTTGTCATTATGTTAGGTCTACGGGGCCCGCTCCGTTTGGCACCCAGAACGCTCGATAGATTTTCCTTACCGGCATGCAACAACGAAATATGCAGTGTTTGTATATTTGCAAGAAAACGTCTAAGTCCAAACCGCAGACAATTATCTTGCCGACATTGCCGACGAATGGTTATGCCAACGACCTTCGCACTTGCCAGTCTTGTAGGGCTACGCGGCCCGCCCCGTTGGTCACCAAGAATGCTAGGCAAAGTTTCCATACCAGCATGCAACAGCGAAATATGCAGTTTGTGCGAGAGAAAATACTCTTTCTCGAATTGCAAACGAACGATACTACCGACGAACATCATACCTGACATTCGTTTAGGGCTAAGCGGCCCGCCCCGTTTTGCACCAAAAACGCTTGGTAGAGTGACCTTACCAGTCCAAAACCACAGAAAATGTCCTTTTTCACATTGCCGACGAACGGTAATTCCGACAACCTTCACACTTGCCAGTCCTTTAGGGCTACGTGGCCCGCCCTGTTTTACACCAAAACGCTTGGTAGAGTGACATTACCAGCATGCAACAGAAAAATATGCAGTTTGTGAATATTTGCGTGAAAACGTCTCAGTCCAAAATAAAAGAAAATGCTCATTTGCACATTGCCGACGAACGATGATTTCCGACGACCTTTACACTTGCCAGTCTTTTAGGGCTACGCGGCCCGCCCCGTTTGGCATCAAGAACGCTCGGTAAAGTATCCTTATCAGCTTGCAACATCGCAATATGCAGTTTTTGATTATCTGCGAGAAAACGTCGAAGTCTAAAAAACAGAGAATACTCATTCCACATTACCAACTAACGGAATTGCCGACGACCTTCACATTTGCCAATCCTTTAGGGCTACGCGACCCGCTTTTTTTTGGCACCGAGAACGCTCGGAAGAGTTTTCTTACCAGCATGCAACAGCGAAATATGCAGTTTTTGTATACTGCCGAGAAATCGTCTATGCAAAAACTACTGTATTTTTGTCAGATCATATTTCTCGTGGACTTGAAATAATTCTCGTATTGCCAACAATAATGATCAAACACACAGTTGTGTATTGTTCTGATCAATCATAATATCTGCACCTAAAAGCGTTGCTTTAAGCCAGTAAATAGAAAGACAGTGTTTGTAAAAATAGGTGTATGCTTTCTATTGTATGGGATTGTACAGTGATCAATTAATAAAGGCTTTAACGGTTGTCAACATTTAGTGACATTCACCACCATTCTTATTTAACACATTAATTTAGAACTACTCGTTTACAATTATACTAGCGTACAAACTATATATTGTCAAGGGTCCAATTGTAAACCACCTGCAAAAAAAGTGCGATTAATTGTACACTAACATATAATGAATGGAAATACTGCGTTGGGACAATCGGTGCATACATTGTAACCCAGTAAGCAGAACAAGGAATTCAACATGATGTCTAGTAAGTTAGTATCGTATGGCCTAACTTTCGGTTTCTTATAAAGGCCGCTCTGTTTCATTTCTTAATAACAATAATCGGTAATGTCATGGAAAAAACATCACCAGTCAGTGTATGATATTTCAATGGTAAAATCTGCTTAGGTATATGGTGATAATTCAAAATTAGCACTGAATGGGTAGTAACTAGTAGCAGTTGTACTAAATAAGTAGTAGTATATATCAGTAGTAGAAGTAGTATTAGTAGTAGTAGTAGTAGTAGTAGTAGTAGTAGTAGTAGGAGTAGTAGTAGCAGTAGTAGTAGTAGTAGTAGTAGTAGTAGTAGTAGTAGTAGTAGCAATAGTAGTAGTAGTAGTAGTAGTAGTAGTAGTAGTAGTAGTAGTAGTAGTAGTAGTTATAGTATTAGTAGTCAAGTAGAAGTAATAGTGTAGTAGTGTAATAGTAGTAGTAAAATATTAAAAACCCAAGTAGTACTCCCTAATATATTTCGATGCCGAATATCTTTTTAAAGATGTTCTGGTCTTTAAAGACAAGTGTTTCTATTATATACACAAACTTCATTCTAAGGACTTGTGCATGGATTTATACTTTTAACTCGGTTATGTCGGTTATATGGAAGCGGTTTCCTAAACCTTAAATAATTTTCACAGTAAAAACGATGTGTTTATCTCTGAGTCATAAAGCCTTATATCGAGTGAATGAAAAGTAAGTCGTACATTTCATTTACTCCAAACGGAGATTACTATATCCAACAAAATACTCAATTCAAACAGGAGCTATCGCACACAATAACTCATTATCAATGAAAACGATACATGTACCTACGAATATTTAATTATGATAAATGTATTGGTGTTAGGACACTGTCCTATTAGTGTGTTGTTGTTAAAGGGTTTCAAAGCGCATCACTTAAGTGTAACACACGATACGGTTTTTCTAAGACGCTTTATGAATAGCAACTCAAACCTCTATCAGTGTGATTTCCACTGTTTTCATCCTTCACTGTCGTTTCTGTGGTATTTATCGCATTGAAGGGATTTGATCATAGGTTAAAGTGGACGTGTTTAGTAAATATGTCACCAACAACCATGAGAAAATTAAAACATAAGAGTCCATATTCACCAAAACACTCTTAGACTTAAGAGTAAATAATAGACTTAGACTCAAAAAAATAAATACTTAAACGTTTGCAATTATACTAAGTAACACTGTTGCTAACGTCAGTAACAAATCGTTCCAAATAAAGAATGATGTAATAATACCAAGTTAGATTCAACATTAAAGCGCTATTAAAACAGTACAGTTTTAAGAATATTATTTCTTCTTACGTCTAAAGTATACGAATAGGTTTGTGAACACGGGCCATGGTTACTTAACTCAAATCAGGACTTATGTATTCGTGATCTGGCAACACAATGGGTGGCATATTCTGTACAACAGGTAATGTCGTAAGGGGCTTACGCTCAATGCTTATTGACTCAATTAGACTAATTCTTGATGTAACCAGTTTGACAGCATACGGTTGTAATGTCCAAGGAACAAACGGAAATTATCTGACGGCAAAATGTACCAGTTGTACGGTAATTGGCAAGTTAGTATAATTGATAATGCACAATCAAAGCGTCTACGAATAAGTACGAAGCGTTTTCAAGTATATATAATGAGCCTTTTTTGCGTATTTCGGATTTCTTCCTGTGTGCACAGAAAACTCAATTTTAATTGTATTTAAACAACAACCAATATAATATAAATGACTAAAGCAAGCACCTGTTTTCCGATTTCAGAGGCGTATTTGGTCCCTTTGATTTCATTTTAGTTATATTAATACTCATAACTTAAATGATGCTTCCTTAACATTAACAATCCATATCTTCTTAACGACGCGGCCTGTAAACGGGTTCAAAATGATATTGGATTGACGATTTAATAACAAACATAATATTTGGTCATTGGTAGCTGCTGAGATAGCCAGATCTGGGCCTGTATTCCCAAAGTTCCTGTGGGAAATTTTAACTGAAGTGGACTTAAGTAAAACTAAATCAAATCAATTTTTTTTATGTGATTTCAAATGATAATTGTTAACAAAATGATACAATACTAACAAATTAAAAAATAAGTACTGGTATAAAGCATATAGTGTAAAACGCCATATACATTAAGCATCCGAAGACTTAAGGAATTGTTTGCATTTAAGAAATGTACTTACGTTTTCTCTACGAAGCTTTGTAAACACGGGCCAAGCACCCCACGGACACATTTAATAAACACATCTACACACAAACTTAGTTGGATTGAGTATAAGCGAAGCCGAATAAGGTGGACTGGCCTTAATCCACATGTCGAGAGTCGGCAGTATCGGCAATTGTCAGAAAATTAATTGGATTGAGTATTAGCGAAGCCGAATAAGGAGGCCTGCCCTTACCTCGTCTTTCGAGTTTCGGCTGTATCGACAGTTGTCAGGAAATTACTGATATATTTAAGACAATCCTCAAGTGCCTTCATAACAATGAATACTGTGTAAGACTTAACATGGGTATCGTGTTGTGGTGCCTTCATAACAATGAATACTATGTAAGCCTTAACATGAGTGTCGGTGTTGTAGTACCTTCGTAACAATGAATACTGTGTAAGCCTCAACATGTGTATCGGTGTTGTGGTGCCTTCGTAACAATGAATACTGTGTAAGCCTTAACATGTGTATCGGTGTTGTACTGCCTTCATAACAATGAATACTGTGTAAGCCTTAACATGTGTATCGGTGTTGTACTGCCTTCATAACAATGAATACTGTGTAAGCCTCAACATGTGTATCGGTGTTGTACTGCCTTCATAACAATGAATACTGTGTAAGCCTTAACATGTGTATCGGAATTGTAATTCCTTCGTAACAATGAATACTGCGTAAGACGTAACATGTGTGTCGGTATTGTAGTACCTTCGTAACAATGAATACTGTGTAAGCCTCAACATGTGTGTCGGTGTTGTAGTGCCTTCATAACAATGAATACTGTGTAAGCCTCAACATGTGTGTCGGTATTGTAGTACCTTCGTAACAATGAATACTGTGTAAGCCTCAACATGTGTATCGGTGTTGTGGTGCCTTCGTAACAATGAATACTGTGTAAGCCTTAACATGTGTATCGGTGCTGTACTGCCTTCATAACAATGAATACTGTGTAAGCCTTAACATGTGTATCGGTGTTGTACTGCCTTCATAACAATGAATACTGTGTAAGCCTCAACATGTGTATCGGTGTTGTACTGCCTTCATAACAATGAATACTGTGTAAGCCTTAACATGTGTATCGGTGTTGTAGTGCCTTCGTAACAATGAATACTGTGTAAGCCTCAACATGTGTGTCGGTGTTGTAGTGCATTCATAACAATGAATACTGTGTAAGCCTTAACATGTGTGTCGGTGTTGTACTGCCTTCATAACAATGAATACTGTGTAAGCCTTAACATGTGTGTCAGTGCTGTACTGCCTTCATAACAATGAATACTGTGTAAGCCTTAACATGTGTGTCGGTGTTGTACTGCCTTCATAACAATGAATACTGTGTAAGCCTTAACATGTGTGTCGGTGTTGTAGTGCCTTCATAACAATGAATACTGTGTAAGCCTTAACATGTGTGTCGGTGTTGTAATACCTTCATAACAATGAATACTGTGTAAGCCTCAACATGTGTGTCGGTGTTGTAGTTCCTTCATAACAATGAATACTGTGTAAGCCTTAACATGGGTATCGGTGTTGTGGTGCCTTCATAACAATGAATACTGTGTAAGCCTTAACATGTGTGTCGGTGTTGTAGTGCCTTCATATCAATGAATACTGTGTAAGCCTCAACATGTGTGTCGGTGTTGTAGTACCTTCGTAACAATGAATACTGTGTAAGACTTAACATGTGTGTCGGTATTGTAGTGCCTTCATAACAATGAATACTTCATAAGACTTAACATGTGTGTCGGTGTTGTAATTCCTTTATAAGAATGACTAGTGTGTAAGACTTAACATGTGTGTCGGTGTTGTAGTACCTTCATAATAATGAATACTGTGTAAGACTTAACATGTGTGTCGGTGATGTAGTGCCTTCATAACAATGAATACTGAGTAAGACTTAAAATGTGTGTCCTTCATATCAATGAATACTGTGTAATCCTCAACATGGGTATCGGTGTTGTACTGCCTTCATAACAATGAATACTTTGCAAGCCTTAACATTTGAGTCGGTGTTGTAGTGCCTTCATAACAATGAATACTGTGTAAGACTTAACATGTGTTTCGGTGTTGTAGTGCTTTCGTAACAATGAATACTGTGTAAGACTTAACATGTGTTTCGGTGTTGTAGTGCTTTCGTAACAATGAATACTGTGTAAGACTTAACATGTGTTTCGGTGTTGTAGTGCTTTCGTAACAATGAATACTGTGTAAGACTTAACATGTGTTTCGGTGTTGAATTGTCTTCATAATAATGAATACTGTGTAAGCCTTAACATTTGTGTCGGTGTTGTAGTGCATTCATAACAATGAATACTGTGTAACACTTAACATGTGTGTCGGTGTTGTAGTTCCTTCATAACAATGAATATTGTGTTATACTTAGCGTGTGTGCCGGTGTTGTAGTGCTTTCGTAACAATGAATACTGTGTAAGACTTAACATGTGTTACGGTGTTGTAGTACCTTCATAACAATGAATACTGTGTAAGCCTCCGCATGTGTGTCAGTGCTGTAGTGTTCATTTTGTAGATGTTCTACACCGTTTCAAATGGGAATGGTGCTGGAGAAATTATATTTAACGTCTTAATAATTTTAATTCAACATTCGGTTTTGATTTTCCACTTTACATGTAATATGTTACATGTAAATATATTTATAAAAAACAACGACTTTATTTTGTAATATGTACGGTTATTTTGTTGCTGGTCTTCATTTTAATATTTAACAAAATATTTGCCTTGAAAAAAATATGTTAACGTAAAATGTTAATTTTCATTTTGCATACATGATTTGAACAGTTAACGTTTTATTTCCGTTGCCGATTGTCCACTTCTACCACCAGATTTCTTAAAATTGTGTGAATATCAAACACCACAGTCAGTCAGCGTATTTTTTCAATGTTTCTACTTGTCAGTTTCTTGTTACTGTTACGTATCATGTTGGAGGTACCTTATATTTGGTAAATGTCAACGCGCCCTGTGAACATAAGAACATCTGGAAACGCAAATCAAAAACAAAGAAAAACTACAGGAATGGTGTTGCAAATATATAACCCACATAGCAACTTGTTGATATTTTTTAATTTTAATAAGAAAGCATTCAAATACATTCATGCAATGATGTAGATACCTGTTCCTGCTGTTGTTATACGTTATTTTAAACATACAATGTATGCATGTTTCTCAATGCATTCCTATTTTTAGTATTTTATCATGTTAAGCTTATGTTTCACAAATAAAAAAGAATGTCTTACGCAATATATAATTGGTAACAAAATGATTCCACATAAACTGTGCAAAATTGTTGTTTTCTAGTTGATAAATATAATGGTTTAATGGTTTAATTACATATAACCGTGGCTGAATGATCATGTTTGGCTATTGCATCTAAATTTAAAAAATGAATCATTGTACAGTGCAATAAAATGCGCCATAATGCATTATATATATAACGCTGCCTATTGCATTAACATTGAATTTAATTTGCACAATCTAAGTATGCATCTGATCGGTCGTGTTGCTACAGACAGGCGTTTATAATACTTATTCATTAACAAAGCAGGAACTTAATACCCAATAATACATTATAAATCATTATTAGTGATGAACACGCACTCAATATATAATCGCTCATGTATCATGATAATAACAATAGAGCCAATTGGCCCTGATCGCTCACCTGAATTTCAGTACAGTTCACTGACGATTACAGAGCTGTATCACTTACATGTGTTGTAAACAGGTCCTGAGATACACCGAATTTACGGACAAAAATTAAATGATTGCACCGGAAAAGACCGTGCCTTATTACCGACAAATTTTCGATATTATCTCATTCATTAACATTTACGCCTTTACATTAACATTTACATTAACAGTTACGCAAACATTGACGATGCAAATATGTTTAAACACTTATTTCAAAAATAATGTTAGAACTAGATATATAAACACGTTAATGCAATTAATTACAAATCTGTGTGCCATATTCAAGCATGGTAAACAGTTCAGAGTGCATACTAATTTATAATCAGCCAGTTCATGTTTGTTATTTCTATCGATTGATGTTTAATATAGCAAGATATTTCCATGAGAGGCATATATTTGTTGCTTTTAATATTTCAACAGATACGGAAATAATATCAGCAAATATACGTATCATAACTTAAACTCAGTTTTAAATTGATATCAGTTATTTTAAATTTGTTTAATTAGTTTAGTTTAAACCTATTTATTTTAGCTCGATTGCATCGAAAGCCTAAGGCTTATTGGGGCACTCTCGAGTCCGTTTCCTGGGTAGAACCAGTTCTTGGTGTTTTTGGACGCTCACAGAGTTTAATTTGTTTAATTGACATCCACCACACGTATTATTCAATATTGTTATGGAATACATCACTTGGGAGCTGATAGTAAGCAAAGTGAGAGTATCGTAGTTGGAACACAAAGGAACAGATCTGTGAAATACTGTGGAATCCCTTTAATTCGCGGGGTACAAATTTCGCTCACTGGCATTCGCGGACATTTTTGCGCAGTCTTTTATTCGAGCAAATCCGATTTTGAAAAAAAAACATAAACAAAAACGTCAGATATGATTTACAAAAATATATGCAAATTTTGGCAGAACGCCAGCAAAGGGTTTTTTGACTTGTTGTTGGCAATATACGGCGTACCATTACCACATCAGGCTGTTAATTGATAACAGTGATTCACTTCTGAAAAATAGGGGCCGCATATTTAGGCGAGACAATAGACAATGTATATCTTAATACATTAACAATTACGGTTTAGCTTTAATTCATTAAAAATATTCATATCGCGACAATCACATATACCTGAACGATTAAACAATAATAAACGTGGAAACTCCCGTTGCGTTGATAAATTACGCAATCGGCACATATTCGCAGTGGTCCTAAATACGCGCATTGACTGGAGAGCGAATTGCGCGACAATTAGACCTCCGCAAAAATTGGTGAATGTTGTACAATACGTCCATATGTTCCGACGATATGCTGTATTCGGAAAACACATACGTTATGCTACCCCGCCCCTGGCAGCCAGGTGTTTAATACATCACAGACATGACATGAAGTCATTTGTAGTCACCATACAAACATTAATGTGAATCTTTTTTTCAAATTGGTACATTAATACTATACAAGAAAGTTGTAATTATAATTAAATAAAACAAACGTCGAAGCCACTTAGCGGAAGTTATTTTTAAGAAATAAAAAAGCAAGCATTTGGTAGTGGGTCTTCCAAGAATCTATTAAAATCTATGTGTGAAGTGTTAGAAATATATATACTTCAGACAATAATTTTCGAAAATTGTCATAAATGCTTAACTCCGAGCAGCCAAACGTAGGGCCATTTTTTATGAATTAAATTAATTTGAAGTTTGCAATTAAGTAACAGCTAAACAACGACATGGTGACTGGAGTGTTCTATACATTATTTTGAAGTTCTTTAGAGTAAATTATTAACAACGTACGATGAAAAACGAACGATGTGCGACGGACAGTGTGTGACCACAATAACTCTCCCTTTCACACTTCGTGAGTGTGTGAGATAAGCTTGCAACGCATTAACTAAAACCCGACACCACAATATTCTTACTTAGCAAATTGTGCTAAAAGTACAATACCACAATAATAACATAATTTTAGTCACATATCACTCGCACTTGATTTATACGAGATTATTGAAATATAAGAAACTGTAAACAAAGTTGAAATCAATGTTCATGATAATGCGCTATTTAAGATGTTTTATTATTTTATAACTTTGCGAAACATAATAACCAAATATTAAAAGGTGTGTGCGTTTTGTGTTTGTTCTGTTTGGTTTTTTTTTCTTTTCTGCATCTTTCAGTATTTCAAAATATAATTCTAACAAACATACACGTAACACGTAAAATACGATATTATTTACAATATCAAAATACATAAATTAAACGTGCGGACAAATGCAACACATGCAATTGCTGTAAGCACAAAATATATTTAATGCGATTTTCATCATTTGGAAATTAGTATACGTCTAAAAAATCAAATGGCCGTTACACTACCTAACGTTTGCATATAGCTGTATATATTGAACGAAAATCCTGATTATATGCTAATTAGTAAACGACAAAATTCTGATTAACAATGTTATCTATGAAAAACACCCAAAACCGCTGCATACCATAGCACATTAATATTATAATACACTAACACAATACAATAATTGTATGTGCAGACGTATGCTTTAAAATGTGTCTTTGTGCTATTTCTGTTTTGATTTTGTAAGCACACATATATATGAGCATGATATTTGTTATTTATTAATTGGAAAGTATTATACATTTAGAAAATTCCAATAGCTGTTACTATACTAAATGTTTGCTCATAGCTGTATATACTATAAGAAAATCTTGATTATTAGTACATTGCACAAGTGCTAAGTATCTATGATAATAACGAAAACCAATGCAATGATTACAATGGAATATACCGAATAATACGTTAAACATCATATTGTTGATCAACACGCGATACAACTATAATTGCTCATTCACAATAACAAGAAGGCAACTTGGTTGCTCACCTAAACACTGAATGGCTGCAATACAATCATGTGTGCATTTTCATTTGAACATATGAACCTGGCTACAATTGACATATGCGTGCGATTTACGCACTACTACAACTGGGTTCATATAGACATTCACCACTGTAAATTTCATAAGGAATTCCCTCAAGGTTTATATAGATACATGTGTATGTCCCACAAACATATTAATTTCCAATAAAAGGTATTTTTCACGTTATACCTTCGCTCCAAACTCTATGTGTTCATTTTAATTCTAAAATCTAAAATGATTTTTGTGTCATTTAGTCATTCTGTGCACGTACTAAACGACAACAATCGTAATAAACCTAAACTATACAAGTCCTTTCTGCACTTATCAATAAAGTTTCTCAGAATAGGTACAATGAACTAAGTACATGCAGTAACATTGTAACAAACGTTGATGCACAATATAACCTTACATAACTAATGTTGATACATTCAAATTAATGATTCTGGGTATTCAAATTAATGAGTCTGGGTATCGCCCCACTAAATAGTATACTATGTATAATAATGCATTATATTAACCTGACCCACACCTACGGACTCATGTTTGAAAATTATTAACATTAAATACAAATTAAACTTCAGAAGTTGATTGTTAAATGGTTCATGTCATTTACATAACATATTTATTGAAAACGAGTATATACAGCAATTTATAAAGAAATAAAAAGGTTTACTTTATATGTGCCATATCACCTTGAAGCAATGAACGTAAAACACTTATATGTAAACAATGAAGATACAAAAGACTCCAGACATGTCTAATCAGGACAATAATGTTCGTGTTTTGTCTGCATACAACTTCAATCCTGAAAACTAATTTTAATCATGAAAACAAAATCCATTCATGAAATTGATGCAGTTTATTTAAACAAGAGCGATAATAAAGGTATGCCTTTAATTTAATTTTAAAAGATAAATTATCTGTTTGTTATATTGAAGGAGATATAGAATTCCATATTCTTCTGCTATAGTATCCAAAAGATCGCTTAAGATAGTTTTTATTCCGTATACGTATTAGCTTTAGGTCTCCCTTTTTAAAAGATCGCAAATTATAGTGATCATTTTGTGAAGGTGTTATTATGTCGCAGATATATATATATTGGTGTTTGATTGTGAAATGCTTTAAAAACCATGAATGATGGGAAATATTGTATCCGTTTTTCAAGAAAAAACCAGTTAAGATATCTGAAGAGAGTTATTCAATTAGTGTTATATTTAATTGATTTAAGATATGCGTTAAGTAACGTTGTTATATTTTGACTAATATATTAATTACAGTTTTTACAGCTGAGCTCCAAGTAATGCATGCATAGTCAGATATAGATGAGATAGAACAGCTTTCGCCTTTCAAGAGTCAAATAAGGTATTATGCTTGGTAAAAGGAACAATCTTGATGATATTTTGGAACGTAATTTCCCAATGTTTGTTTTTCCAATATTATGAAGATTATATATAACATTGTCTGAAATGTATAGATTTCGATTAAGATTTTGTTGAACTTTATGGTTTGAGCCTAATACCATTGACGTCATTTATTATAAGTTGATATATATCCATGGATTTTGTTTGACACCACTGTTGCACATTCCATACATTTGTCTGTAGGTTAGACTGAATAATTTGCAGGCCAGTTCTAGGTTTGTGCAGAGTTGTATTATCAGCATACATTTCAGAATTGCATGTAAGGTTCAATGACAGTTCATTAACATATATACGAAAAAAACAGGTCCTGAAATAGAGACTTGGAAAACACTAGAGGTAATGTTTTTGTGATAAGATATCACGTTTTCTTCTGGCAATACTATTAGTAAAGCACTACAACTTTATCCCGTAGTAATATCGAACAAACACGTATTACATGTATAACAAAATAAATTCAGTGGCATCATACGCGGGCACATAGCTACGTGGAGCAATCACATACCCAATAATACTTTCCATTAGAAGGCATATTAAACCTAAAACGCTTTCACACAACACGTTTATGTATTGAAAATATCGAATTACATGGGCATCTCGACGGTATTTTGAACCAGTCGACTCACTCACCATGTGTATCCACGATGGCGTCAGTTTCATTACTGTCGGTATTGTGCGTTAAAAGCGTCGATCATATTCGATCAAACGCACTGCCGCGGTTGAGTGACGAGCTGTTCTATTCTTGAAACGGACCGTTTTAAGTCACCTATATCCATCGCCATTTTGTCGATTGCTGAGAAAGATTTTAATTTAGAAATGCCCAATTCCTGAAGAATTGTTGTAATAGGGGTAACCAAAACAACTGTGTCACCGTTCTTCTCCTTCACACCACATTCAACAATTCCTATGCAAACGAGCTTTCCGTTGCTTGCTCTGATGAACACCGGCGATCCAGAATCACCAGGTGCTGCGAATTGCGTGTTAGGACTTTTAACCAAAAGTTGGTTATAAATGGGCATATACGGCGGATCACCCTCCTTATAGATTAAATCAACCTTGGCGTAATTAGGGTCGTCAGTCGATGAAACAACTATGCCTCGAGTATATTCGGTGGTACAGCCGAATTTATAGCAATGTTCACGTTCTATTTTTGGCTCAAAAGCGCTGCCAGATTCGAATTCGATATCTAAAACAACAACATATTATGATGACACACACAGAATTAACTCCTTGTATAAACCACACAGACATAGCGTTTAATACTATTAGAAATGCTATAAAACAATACATCAATGTCCGTGTTGAAAAAAAACATAAAAAATGTTAGTGTAAAACAAAGTAAGTACAATCGCAAAACAACCGTGTCGATATATCGTAAGATAAACTTCAATCGTAATTCTAAATAATGAAAGTGTTACCTAGCTGTGTCATTCTGCCAATGGGAAATTTTCCATTTGTAGGCTTTCTATCGGTTAGTTGTATAAGTGCAATATCCAGTCCGGCTTCTTTATCGTTGCCTTCTTTGCAAACAACTTTCTTCAGAGTACCGATGGTATTTGATGGTGTAGGTTGGTATACTTTAGTATTATTTGGAAGATCTACAGTTCCTCCGTTATTTAAACAGTTTTTCATCTCTAGAGGAGACAATACAACATGTCCACACGTTATTCCGCAAATACCGTATTCATCATGTTCAAAAAATACACCAAGGCTACCCGTCTG
This sequence comes from Congeria kusceri, assembly GCA_027627225.1. NCBI lineage: Eukaryota > Metazoa > Mollusca > Bivalvia > Myida > Dreissenidae > Congeria > Congeria kusceri. Next base: position 60,547,592 of record CM051026.1, on the reverse strand, counting down.
ATCCATGTGACGTTGAATTTGACATCCCATTCGGACATTTTCGTGAACCTCATCTGGATGACCGGCCAAAGGTATGCACACGCCTTCCCGGACATCTACGTGAACTCCATCATACGTTTTTTCAAACGGTTTCTCATCAATTGGAATGAACCCCTTTGCACGAACATACAATGCCATACGAGGTTCGTATTTGCATTCATTTGAATCATTGTTTTCCAATGTATACTTGCATCCCCGTACGAAGCAAAGATATCGATGCTTCATCATTAGATTTTTGGCATTCATTCTAATGGCACTTTTAAGTGTATCTGTAAACTCCTGTTTCGTTAGAAAATCATCCGTGCTAGTTTTTCCTCCGGTGTGGTGAAACTCCAGACTTTTTATTTCAATATCATATTCTAATTCTTTTAGTAATGTCTTTGTGTCTTCTGTTTCTTTCTTGATAGTCACGACAAATACAAAACGTTTAGTGCCACCAGTCGTGTAAGCTGGGTAAACATCGACAACATTTTTTACCTTAAACATCTCGTTACTTATTTTCTGACACCCGGCTTTAATTGTGCTGAACTTGTTTTCTCTTTCGTGACTGTAAAACAACTTTGATAGGTATTTTGTTGAAGGTAAAATATTTGATTGCGAATTCCAGTTGTCTTCTTGGTTCATTTGTTCTTCTGAAAATAAAACATAGTCCTTAAAATGTTCAAGGAGATTAATGAGTGTCTTAATTTATATTTAGTTGTGTCGTATACGTTTGGGAAATACAATGTACGAATATAGTAGTTGCCATCGATGTGTCTAACACAACATTATCACAAGGTGGACTTGAAAGAACACTATTTAACCACCTGGTGTGTTTACGGAGCTCTAGATTATTACAAGTTAGAGCTGACGTGAGACTATAAGTGTGAACTTGATGCGGCATTATATTATCAAAAGGTGGAATTGACGACACATAATACAACCACAAGGTGGAGTTGACGCGACACATTACAACAAACTTGAGTTGATGGAACACTATACTTCCACAATTTGGAACTTAAACTAGATTAAAAGAAGATGGGGTTGATTGTGATGTAACACTAAACTTAATTATTACGAGGAGGCGGTGATAGAAAATTCAACTGGTGACTGGTACTACATAGTGAATATGCGATTGGTACTGCATGGTGTATATGTGACTGGTACCACATAGTGTATATGCGATTGGTATTACATAGTGTACATGTGTCTGGTACTACTTAGTGTAAATAAGACAGGTACTACAACGTGTACATGTGACTGGTAGTACACAGTGTACATGTGACAGGTACAACATTATGGCGTACCCTTTGAGTCAAAAGTGCATATATGCACGGCAACTATATATAGACGTAACTGTTGTTATAAAATTGTAACCGCAGTTACAAATGTATGACTGCAGTCATACATTTGCAACAACAGTTGCATTCACAGATATAACTGCAGGTACAATTTTTACCGAAAGTCTTAAATATGACAGCTGTCATAAAATTGTAACTGCAGTTACTCATTTTTCTGATTCATTTATTTATTAAATATATTTTATTATTTGTTTTTTTAATTTAAAAATTCTTATTTAAATAAATAAAAGCAATTTTGACAAAGAAGCATTATATAAGACGTGATTTAATTCGCCAAACAGACTTAGAGCTTAAGTTCAGCATTTGGTCAGAAAAATGAAACCGGGGTTATAATTTAATGACGATTGCAATATTTTATGACTGTTGGTATACATTATTACTGCATTTATATTTGTAAATGTAACTGCCGTTATAAATATGTAACTGCAGTCATAAAATTGTAACTGCGGTTTAATTTTATAACAACAGTTACGTCTATATTTACTTAGGAGGCGTACATGTACGTTTGACCCAAATGGTATACCATACTACATAGTGTACATGAGACTGGTACTACGTTGTGTATATGTGACTGGTACTAGGTTGTGTATATGCGAATTGTACTACATATAGTACATGGGACTGGTACTGCATAATGTACATGTGACTGGTATTACATAGTGTATATGTGACTGGTACTGCATAGTGTACATGTGACTGGTACTACATAGTGTACATGTGACTGGTACTACATAGTGTACATGTGACTGGTACTGCATAGTGTACATGTGACTGGTACTGCATAGTGTATATGTGACTGGTACTACGTAGTGTACATGTGACTGGTACTACGTAGTGTACATGTGACTGGTACTGCATAGTGTACATGTGACTGGTACTGCATAGTGTACATGTGACTGGTACTACATAGTGTCCATGTGACTGGTACTACATAGTGTACATGTGACTGGTACTGCATAGTGTACATGTGACTGGTACTGCATAGTGTACATGTGACTGGTACTACGTAGTGTACATGTGACTGGTACTGCATAGTGTACATGTGACTGGTACTGCATAGTGTACATGTGACTGGTACTACATAGTGTACATGTGATTGGTACTGCATAGTGTATATGTGACTGGTACTGCATAGTGTATATGTGACTGGTACTACATAGTGTACATGAGACTGGTACTGCATAGTGTATATGTGACTGGTACTGCATAGTGTACATGTGACTGGTACTACATAGTGTATATGTGACTGGTACTACATAGTGTATATGTGACTGGTACTGCATAGTGTACATGTGACTGGTACTACATAGTGTACATGTGACTGGTACTACATAGTTTACATGTGACTGGTACTGCATAGTGTATATGTGACTGGTACTACATAGTGTACATGTGACTGGTACTACATAGTGTACATGTGACTGGTACTGCATAGTGTATATGTGACTGGTACTGCATAGTGTACATGTGACTGGTACTGCATAGTGTATATGTGACTGGTACTACATAGTGTATATGCGAATTATACTACATATTGTACATGTGACTGGTACTGCATAGTGTACATGTGACTGGTACTGCAAAGTGTACATGTGACTGGTACTGCATAGTGTACATGTGACTGGTACTGCATAGTGTATATGTGACTGGTACTACGTAGTGTATATGCGAATTATACTACATGTAGTACATGTGACTGGTACTGCATAGTGTTTATGAGACTAGACTAAGTACTACATAGTCTAAATATGACAGTTATACAAAGAGGAGATGCGACTAGTACTTCAACCAAAGCTTCTACATAACATCTGATGTTAAACACAAATCTAAAAATAAACCAGTTTTATCGACTTACGTATTGCCTTTTGAGCTGCATGAAAAACTCCATTTTCAGTTTCAAGTACAAACCGATATCCAATACTTAATACGTATACTACTTTTATTTTTTAAAAAAGGAATGTCTCTAGCTGGACTAGTTTTCGTACTATAACAATGTAAAAATCGACGTAAGACCAAAATAGAAGAAATTAAACAAAGGTTGTTTGAATAATTTGCAACAAAATTATCAATTGATTCCATATGATGTATTGATTCTTTGTAACAATGTACCTGATACACGATATGTTGACCGCGTCTGATATCCGTTTGCTGTCGACTGATGTCCTGAAATTAAATGATATGAAATATCGATACCTTGATCAATCCAGACAATCCTTATGTAACTATTTGAAAGGTGTTTAAGATATCTTGTGTACATTTATACACGCGTATTTTAACAATTATACCAACATATATGGAACTGGGTACAAGAGATACCTATTGACATGAGGATCATAATCAGCACGCGACATTTTATTCATATAAGTATCTCGAGTAGTTCACTTTCTGCATGTGTCATGCCTGTGTTCGAATCAATTCTTTGAATTGCGAGAATGCTGTAAATGCTTGGAGATAAACATAGATAAACGATGGACAGCCAGTTCCTTTTCTTAACTTCTATTCTTGGTATTACTATACCATCAAATCTTTTCACCATGTGATCTCAGATTATGCAACTTTTAAAAGATAAAACATCTTATTGCAATAGCACATTTACACAAACTATGTGTCATATACAATGCATTTTAATTTACATTTAATTGTCTAGCACAAAGAATGGAAAGCTCACCAGGAGGATTTCATCAGGAGACTAGTAAGGTTTTCATTATAGTGTTGGACATTACAAATTATATAAGCATACTGTGTATATACTTATTAATTTACTTGCATTAAGATTCCGTGTCATAGATAAGGAATGCTGACTTTAAAAAATACAATTAAAAATTTTGAATGATAATTCATTTTGTCTCTTTTTCATAACGTATGTACAAATACACAGAACTATTTTAAGGTATTCGGGGTCTATGCTGATTTTAAAAAGAAGAAATGCTAATTGAACAAACTGCATTTAAACAATAAAAATTCACCGATCAGTTGCATGAATGACTAGATCCGAACGGCACATAACACTTACATACTAGATCAAAAAATTACTCCTCCAATTATATCAATATATATTGTATACGTCACTGTGTGGTTTGAAACATTACAAAAACAAACGTGTGCTCTTTTGTTGCATCCCTTCCTTTATGCGAAGTGTAGTATGTATGCATATTTTCACAGAAGACGATGCAATGTTAAAGGATTTATTCATTCTGTACTTCTATGTGAGAATTTCCACTACATTTAATCCGATGTTGAGAACATATTGGACAGGTCAAGCATTGGGTTAGACAGTTAGATAGCGATGCATGTGTTGTACCGCCTAGTGACATAATGCTAAATTAGGTACTATTTGTATAATATGGAACAGTAAATTACTACGGTTACAATATGGCGGTGTTGGACAACCAAATTAAAGCAAGATGGTTTTGATGGAACAAAGCATCATTGAACAGTGTTCCTGATCCTTTTACAAGGTGGCGATGATTAAGAAATATTTGTCTTTGGCTAAATTTAGTTTACCAAAATAAATGGGTAAAACATAGTTAGCGTATAGTTGCGACGGTTACTAGGACCATGACGCCATCGTTGTTATAAGACAGTTAAACCGTTAGCCATCACCAATATTTGAACGTTACTTATTGTGTGTTTAATGTAATAATGGACTGCTATCAAGGAAATATGATAATTATAGCCTTCCAACAAAGTTCACCATGATTGTTAAGAGCAGAGTTTGTGTAAGCTACATAATATCCATCCTGTATTAAAAGAATGCTATAAATTTACCTAATACATAAACTTCAGCCCGTTTCTGACCACGTCCATCTTTTGCATGTGTACCTTAAAGTAAACAGCCGGTTGATTTATACCAATATTAAAAAAGAAGACAGAGTCAATGTGACGATTTCCAGAACAAAAACACGCTTTTTACCCGAACTACAATAATTGCAGATGACATACTATTTTTATAGAATTTTGTAGAAGGTAAAACATTTGATTGCGAATTCCAGTTGACTTCTTTGATCATTTGCTCTTCTGAAAATAAAACATATTCCTTAAAATGATCAAGGAGATTAATGCGTGTCTTAATTTATATTTAGTTGTGTCGTTTTCGTTTGGGAAATACAATGCAAAGATTTAGTAATTGCCATCGATTTGTCTAACACAGCATTATCACAAGGTGGACTTTATTGAACACTATATAACCACCGTTGGAGTTTACGGAGCTCTGTATTATTAAAAGTTGGAGCTGACGTGAGACTCTATTGTCAAATGTGAACTTGATGCTGCATTATATTATCAAAAGGTGGAATTGAAAGCACATAAAAAAAAAACAAGGCGGAGTTGACGGGACACATTAGTACATGGGACTGGTACTGCATAGTGTACATGTGACTGGTACTACATAGTGTATATGTGACTGGTACTACATAGTGTATATGCGAATTATACTACATGTAGCACATGTGACTGATACTGCATAGTGTACATGTGACTGGTACTACGTAGTGTATATGTGACTGGTACTGCATAGTGTACATGTGACTGGTTCTATATAGTGTATATGAGACTGGTACTACATATTGTACATGTGACTGGTACTACGTAGTGTATATGTGACTGGTACTGCATAGTGTTCATGTGACTGGTACTACATAGTGTACATGTGACTGGTACTACATATTGTACATGTGACTGGTACTACATAGTGTACATGTGACTGGTACTGCATAGTGTACATGTGACTGGTACTGCATAGTGTACATGTGACTGGTACTGCATAGTGTATATGTGACTGGTACTGCATAGTGTACATGTGACTGGTACTGCATAGTGTACATGTGACTGGTACTGCATAGTGTACATGTGACTGGTACTACATATTGTACATGTGACTGGTACTGCATAGTGTACATGTGACTGGTACTGCATAGTGTACATGTGACTGGTACTGCATAGTGTACATGTGACTGGTACTGCATAGTGTACATGTGACTGGTACTACATATTGTACATGTGACTGGTACTGCATAGTGTACATGTGACTGGTACTGCATAGTGTACATGTGACTGGTACTGCATAGTGTACATGTGACTGGTACTGCATAGTGTATATGTGACTGGTACTACGTAGTGTATATGCGAATTATACTACATATTATTCATGTGACTGGTACTGCATAGTGTAATGTGACTGGTACTGCATAGTGTACATGTGACTGGTACTGCATAGTGTACATGTGACTGGTACTACATATTGTACATGTGACTGGTACTACATAGTGTACATGTGACTGGTACTGCATAGTGTACATGTGACTGGTACTGCATAGTGTACATGTGACTGGTACTGCATAGTGTATATGTGACTGGTACTACGTAGTGTATATGCGAATTATACTACATATTGTACATGTGACTGGTACTGCATAGTGTACATGTGACTGGTACTGCATAGTGTACATGTGACTGGTACTGCATAGTGTACATGTGACTGGTACTGCATAGTGTATATGTGACTGGTACTGCATAGTGTACATGTGACTGGTACTGCATAGTGTACATGTGACTGGTACTGCATAGTGTACATGTGACTGGTACTACATAGTGTACATGTGACTGGTACTACGTAGTGTACATGTGACTGGTACTACATAGTGTACATGTGACTGGTACTACATAGTGTACATGTGACTGATACTGCATAGTGTACATGTGACTGGTACTACATATTGTACATGTGACTGGTACTGCATAGTGTACATTTGACTGGTACTGCATAGTGTACATGTGACTGGTACTGCATAGTGTACATGTGACTGGTACTGCATAGTGTACATGTGACTGGTACTACATAGTGTACATGTGACTGGTACTGCATAGTGTACATGTGACTGGTACTACATAGTGTACATGTGACTGGTACTACATAGTGTACATGTGACTGGTACTGCATAGTGTACATGTGACTGGTACTGCATAGTGTACATGTGACTGGTACTGCATAGTGTACATGTGACTGGTACTGCATAGTGTACATGTGACTGGTACTACATATTGTACATGTGACTTGTACTACATAGTGTACATGTGACTGGTACTACATAGTGTACATGTGACTGGTACTACATAGTGTACATGTGACTGGTACTACATAGTGTACATGTGACTGGTACTACATATTGTACATGTGACTGGTACTGCATAGTGTACATGTGACTGGTACTGCATAGTGTACATGTGACTGGTACTGCATAGTGTACATGTGACTGGTACTGCATAGTGTACATGTGACTGGTACTGCATAGTGTACATGTGACTGGTACTGCATTGTGTACATGTGACTGGTACTGCATAGTGTATATGTGACTGGTACTACGTAGTGTATATGCGAATTATACTACATATTGTACATGTGACTGGTACTGCATAGTGTACATGTGACTGGTACTGCATAGTGTACATGTGACTGGTACTGCATAGTGTACATGTGACTGGTACTGCATAGTGTATATGTGACTGGTACTACGTAGTGTATATGCGAATTATACTACATGTAGTACATGTGATTGGTACTGCATAGTGTTTATGAGACTAGACTAAGTACTACATAGTCTAAATATGACAGTTATACAAAGAGGAGATGCGACTAGTACTTCAACAAAAGCTTCTACATAACATCTGATGTTAAACACAAATCTAAAAATATACCAGTTTTATCGACTTACGTATTGCCTTTTGAGCTGCATGAACAACTCCATTTTCAGTTTCAAGTACAAACCGATATCCAATACTTAATACGTATACTACTTTTATTTAAAAAAAAAAGGAATGTCTCTATCTGGACTAGTTTTCGTACTATAACAATGTAAAAATCGACGTAAGACCAAAATATAAGAAATTAAACAAAGGTTGTTTGAATAATTTGCAACAAAATTATCAATTGATTCCATATGTATTGATTCTTTGTAACAATGTACCTGATACATGATATGTTGACCGCGTCTGATATCCGTTTGCTGTCGACTGATGTCCTGAAATTAAATGATATGAAATATCGATACCTTGATCAATCCAGACAATCCTTATGTAACTATTTGAAAGGTGTTTAAGATATCTTGTGTACATTTATACACGCGTATTTTAACAATTATACCAACATATATGGAACTGGGTACAAGAGATACCTATTGACATGAGGATCATAATCAGCACGCGACATTTTATTCATATAAGTATCTCGAGTAGTTCACTTTACGCGGCTCATATACATCAGAAAAAAGATTTTTCTGCATGTGTCATGCCTGTGTTCGAATCAATTCTTTGAATTGCGAGAATGCTGTAAATGCTTGGAGATAAACATAGATAAGCGATGGACAGCCAGTTCCTTTTCTTAACTTCTATTCTTGGTATTACTATACCATCAAATCTTTTCACCATGTGATCTCAGATTATGCAACTTTTAAAAGATAAAACATCTTATTGCAATAGCACATTTACACAAACTACGTGTCATATACAATGCATTTTAATTTACATTTAATTGTCTAACACAAAGAATGGAAAGCTTACCAGGAGGATTTCATCAGGAGACTAGTAAGGTTTTCATTATAGTGTTGGACATTACAAATTATATAAGCATACTGTGTATATAATTATTAATTTACTTGCATTAAGATTCCGTGTCATAGATAAGGAATGCTGACTTTAAAAAATACAATTAAAAATTTGAACGATAATTCATTTTGTCCCTTTTTCATAACGTATGTACAAACACACAGAACTATTTTAAGGTATTCGGGGTCTATGCTGATTTTAAAAAGAAGAAATGCTAATTGAACAAACTGCATTTAAACAATAAAAATTCACCGATCAGTTGCATGAATGACTAGATCCGAAGGGCACATAACACTTACATACTAGATCAAAAAATTACTCCTCCAATTATATCAATATATATTGTATACGTCACTGTGTGGTTTGAAACATTACAAAAACAAACGTGTGCTCTTTTGTTGCATCCCTTCCTTTATGCGAAGTGTAGTATGTATGCATATTTTCACAGAAGACGATGCAATCTTAAAGGATTTAGTCATTCTGTACTTCTATGTGAGAATTTCCACTATATTTAATCCGATGTTGAGAACATATTGGACAGGTCAAGCATTGGGTTAGACAGTTAGATAGCGATGCATGTGTTGTACCGCCTAGTGACATAATGCTAAATTAGGTACTATTTGTATAATATGGAACAGTAAATTACTACGGTTACAATATTGCGGTGTTGGACAACCAAATTAAAGCAAGATGGTTTTGATGGAACAAAGCATCATTGAACAGTGTTCCTGATCCTTTTACAAGGTGGCGATGATTAAGAAATATTTGTCTTTGGCTAAATTTTGTTTACCAAAATAAATGGGTAAAACATAGTTAGCGTATAGTTGCGACGGTTACTAGGACCATGACGCCATCGTTGTTATAAGACAGTTAAACCGTTAGCCATCACCAATATTTGAACGTTACTTTTTGTGTGTTTAATGTAATAATGGACTGCTATCAAGGAAATAGGATAATTATAGCCTTCCAACAAAGTTCACCATGATTGTTAAGAGCAGAGTTTGTGTAAGCTACATAATATCCATCCTGTATTAAAAGAATGCTATAAATTTACCTAATGCATATCCTTCAGCCCGTTTCTGACCACGTCCATCTTTTGCATGTGTACCTTAAAGTAAACAGCCGGTTGATTTATACCAATAATAAAAAAGAAGACAGAGTCAATGTGACGATTTCCAGAACAAAAACACGCTTTTTACCCGAACTACAATAATTGCAGATGACATACTATTTTTATAGAATTTTGTAGAAGGTAAAACATTTGATTGCGAATTCCAGTTGACTTCATTGATCATTTGATCTTCTGAAAATAAAACATATTCCTTAAAATGATCAAGGAGATTAATGCGTGTCTTAATTTATATTTAGTTGTGTCGTATTCGTTTGGGAAATACAATGCAAAGATTTAGTAATTGCCATCGATTTGTCTAACACAGCATTATCACAAGGTGGACTTTATTGAACACTATATAACCACCGTTGGAGTTTACGGAGCTCTGTATTATTAAAAGTTGGAGCTGACGTGAGACTCTATTGTCAAATGTGAACTTGATGCTGCATTATATTATCAAAAGGTGGAATTGAAAGCACATAAAAAAAACAAGGCGGAGTTGACGGGACACATTAGTACATGGGACTGGTACTGCATAGTGTACATGTGACTGGTACTACATAGTGTACATGTGACTGGTACTGCATAGTGTACATGTGACTGGTACTACATAGTGTACATGTGGCTGGTACTACATAGTGTATATGTGACTGGTACTGCATAGTGTATATGTGACTGGTACTGCATAGTGTACATGTGACTGGTACTACATAGTGTACATGTGACTGGTACTACATAGTGTACATGTGACTGGTACTACATAGTGTACATGTGACTGGTACTGCATAGTGCACATGTGACTGGTACTACATAGTGTACATGTGACTGGTACTACGTAGTGTACATGTGACTGGTACTGCATAGTGTACATGTGACTGGTACTGCGTAGTGTACATGTGACTGGTACTACATAGTGTACATGTGACTGGTACTGCATAGTGTACATGTGACTGGTACTACATAGTGTACATGTGGCTGGTACTAAATAGTGTATATGTGACTGGTACTACGTAGTGTATATGCGAATTGTACTACATATAGTACATGTGACTGGTACTGCATAGTGTACATGTGACTGGTACTGCATAGTGTACATGTGACTGGTACTACGTAGTGTATATGTGACTGGTACTACATATTGTACATGTGGCTGGTACTACATAGTGTACATGTGACTGGTACTACGTAGTGTATATGCGAATTGTACTACATATAGTACATGTGACTGGTACTGCATAGTGTTCATGAGACTAGACTAAGTACTACATAGTCTAAATATGACATTTAAACAAAGTGGGGATGCGTCAATTGTTAAACACAAATCTAAAAATAAACCAGTTATAACGACTTACGTATTGCCTTTTGATTTGCATGAAAACCTCCATTTTCAATGTCAAGTACAAACCGATATCCAATACTAAATATGTATACTACTTTTATTTAAAAAAAGGTATGTCTCTAGCTAGACTAGTTTTCGTACTATAACAATGTAAAAATCGACGTAAGATCAAAATAGAAGAAATTAAACAAAGGTTGTTTGCATTATTTACAACAAAATGATCAATTGATTTCATATGAATTGATTCTTTGTAACAATGTACCTGATACATGATATGTTGACCGCGTCAGATATCCGTTTGCTGTCGACTGCGGTCCTTAAATAAAATTATATGAAATATCGATACCTTGATCAATCCTGATGTAACTATTTGAAACGTATTTAAGATATCTTGTGTACTTTTATACACGCGTATTTCAACAATTGTACCAACATATCTGGAACTGGGTACAAGAGATACCTTTTGACATGAGGTTCATAATCAGCACGCGACATTTGTTTCATTTAAGTATCTCGAGTAGTTCACTTTAAGCTGCTCATATACATCAGAAAATGATTTTTCTGCTTGTGTCATGCCTGTGTTCGAATCAATTCTTTGAATTGCGAGCATGCTGTAAATGCTTGGAGATACACATACTGAAGAGAAGCGATGGACAGCCAGTTTCTTTTCTTAACTTCTATTCTTGGTATTACTATACCATCAAATATTTTCAATCGATTGCCATGGCTATGATCTCAGATTATGCAACTTTCAAAAGAGAAAACATCTTATTGCAATAGCACATTTACACAAACTACGTGTCATACACAATGCATTTTAATATACATTTAATTGTCTAACACAAAGAATGGAAAGCATACCTGGAGGTCTTCATCAGGAGACTAGTAAGGTTTTCATTATAGTGTTGGACAATACAAATTATATAATCATACAGTGTATATAATTATGAATTTACTTTCATCAAGATTACGTGTCATAGATAAGGAATGCTGACTTTAAAAAATAAAAATAAAAATTTCGGAACAATAATTCATTTCGTCCCTTTTCCATAACATATGTACAACACACACAAGACTATTTTAATGTATTCGGGGTCTATGCTGATTTTAAAAAGAAGAAATGCTAATTGAACAAACTACATAAAAACAATAAAAATTCACTGACTAGATCCGAACGGCACATAAAACTAACATACTAAATCAAATTACTCCTCCTATTATATCAATATATATTGTATACGTCACTGTGTGGTTTGAAACATTACAAAAACATACGTGTTCTCTTCTGTTGCAGCCCTTCCTTTATGCGAAGTGTAGTGTGCATATTTTCAAAGTCGACGATGCAATGTTGAAGGATATATTCATTCTGTACTTCTCTGTGAGACTTTCCACTACATTTATTTCGATGTTGAGAACATATTGGACAGGTCAAAAGTTGGGTCAGACAGTTAGATAGCGATGCATGTGTTGTACCGCCTAGTGACATAATGCTAAATTAGGTACTATTTGTATAATATGGAACAGTAAATTACTACGTTTACAATTTGGCGGTGTTGGAAAACCAAATTAAAGCAAGATGGTTTTGATGGAACAAAGCATCATTGAACAGTGTTCCTGATTCTTTTACAAGGTGGCGATGATTAAGAAATATTTGTCTTTGACTAAATTTTGTTTATCAAAATAAATGGGTAAAACATAGTTAGCGTATAGTTGCGACGGTTACTAGGACCATGACGCCATCGTTGTTATCAGACAGTTAAACCGCTAGCCATCACCAATATTTGAACGTTACTTATTGTGTGTTTACTGTAATAATGGACTGCTATCAAGGAAATAGGATCATTATAGCCTTCCAACATAGTTCACATTGATTGTTAAGAGCAGTGTTTGTGTAAGCTACGTAATATCCATCCTGCATAAAAAGAAAGCTATAAATGTACCAGATGCATAACCTTCAGCCCGTTTCTGACCACGTCCATCTTTTGCATGTGTACCTTAAAATAAACAACCGGTTGATTTATACCAATATTAAAAGAGAAGACAGAGTCAATGTGACGATTTCCAGAAAAAAACACGCTTTTTACCCGAACTACAATATGTGCAGATGACATCCTATTTTTATAGTATTTTGTAGAAGGTAAAACATTTGATTGCGTATTCGTTTGGGAAATACAATGCAAAAATTTAGTAATTGCCATCGATGTGACTAACACAACATTATCACAAGGTAAGTTTATGGAATACTATGTTACTACACGATGGAGTTCATGGGACATTATATTACCACTAGATCAAGTGAATAAGACACTGTTTTACCACAATGTGGGGTTGATAAGACACTTAACAATTACCAGGTTGAGTTGATGGAACACTATATTACAACAAGGTTGAATTAATAGATTACTGTATAACCAAAATACTTTTTGACGGGACACCATATCACTAAAATGTATTGTTTATGGAGCACTGGATTAAGAGGCGAAAAATCTGATATTGGATCACCACAATAGGGAGTTGATTGAACTCGAGACTATTGCGGGCTAGAGCCGACGAGACACTAGAATACCAGAAGAACACAAACTATTATTAAACGGTGGAGCTAATACTGTAGTTTTACCAGATGGAAGTTAAGGACACTAGATAAACTACACAATTGAGATGATACAACACTTAATTCCTATAGGGTGAGTTGATGGTATAATATTGTATTACTGATTGGAATTTGTTACTACACAGTTAAACTAACTTATATTACAAGAAGTTGGGGTTGATTATGATGTATCTCTAAACTGAATTATTACGAGGATGCGGTAATAGACAATTAAACTGAATTGTGACTGGTACTACATAGTGTATATGTGACTGGTACTACATAGTCCATATGTGAGTGGTACTACATATTTTACATGCAACTGGTACTACTAAGTGTAAATGAGAAGGGTACTACAAAGTGTACATGTGACTGTAGTACACAGTGTACATTTAACAGGTACTACATTATGGCGTACCCTTTGAGTCAAAAGTGCATATATGCACGGCAGCTAAATATAGATGTAACTGTTGTTATAAAATTGTAACCGCAGTTACACATTTATGATTGCAGTCATACATTTGTAACAGTAGTTACATTTCAAGATATAACTGCAGGTACAATTTATACCGAAAGTTTAAAAGTATGAAAGTTGTCATGAAATTGTAACTGCAGTTACCCTTTTTTCTGATCTATTTATTTATTTTTTAAAAATAATTTATAAATTCATATATAAATAAATAAAAGCAATTTTGACAAAGAAACATTATAAAATACGTGATTTAATTCGCCAAACAGACTTGAGCTTAAGTTTAGCATTTGGTGAGAAAAATGAAACAGCGGTTAGAATTTTATGACGATTGCCATATTTTATGACTGTTGGTATAAATTATTACTGCATTCAAATTTATAAATGTAACTGCCGTTACAAATTCATAACTGCAGTCATATTATTGTCACTGAGGTTACAATTTAATTACAACAGTTGCACCTATATTTATCTTGCAGAGTACATGTACTTTTGACTCAAAGGGTACACGATACTACAAACGTGTAAAACAGCTTTTAACCTTTAAACATGCTATTCAATGATCGTTGAGAACACTACCACATCGTCTAAATAGATTAAACATTGTTGTTGCAAGTGATGTTCGACCATACACCTTCATCAAGCGCTCGAAGGTCGCAGCTGCATTGGTCAGCCCAAATGCCACCATGTAACACTCGTAGAATCCAACTGGACCGACAGAGAATGCAATCTAAGGTTTAAATTCCTCCTTCATGGCGACCGGTCAATGAACCGAGAAAAGACCAAGCTAGCTGAAAAGCATCTTGAACCGTACGGCGATTCAATTTCTTAAATTCAATACAGAATCAAAGAGAATTATCTTTCTTTCGTACCAACACAATGTCGCTAGCGACAGGACTTTTCGATTATCTGATGGCCCATCCTCTAACATATCGCGGATTTGTTCGCGAACATCTTGCAACATACCAGGAGGAATGCGCAGATAGTACTATTTGAAGGAAATCTGGTCTGTGAGATTTATCTCATGCTTGACGAGATTAGTGCAGCCTAAATCTGTCCTGTAGAAAATAATATTTCCAACGCTCTAAAGACCATACCGCCTCATTCTTACGTCCCTTAATAATGGAGTTATCAGGAATGCAAATCCCCAGGGAGTGTACCAGCATCACTGGGTCCTTCAAATGGATCAACATAACATTGACCTTATGCAAGTGACAAAGACGACCTCTGGGTTTAATATGCTAGGGCTGCGCTGACATGTTGCATATCCCCCACCGGTATCTTTGAAAAGGTATGTTTTGGATTCACTTCTACCAGCCATGAACACATATTCATTGGATTAGAAACATCTGTGCCTTCTGTCACACCATGCGTCATTCCATTAGCCGATATCACTTTACCAGTCAGGGTACGTGACTCAAATGGCTGGAGAGTGACCGGACGGTCAACCATTGCCTTCACAGAAACATTAGAAAGCGAGGAGTCAACTTAGTGTCCCTTCAACTCCTCACTTTCAAATGTTCGGTCGTCATCCCCTTCTGGCAATTGATGCAGTTTTAGGGATAGAGTCTGACGCAAATTCACGAACACGAGATCGCAAGGAGTATGTTTACGGTCTACATAAACGTCTGCACGTTGGATATGGGGTGGCGAACAAGTAGGTAGCTCGTAAGGCAAAGCGACATGAATAGGACCTGCGGGGCAGACATGTTTGTCTAGAAGAGGGGGATAAGGTATTGGTTCGTACTGTTTGCGAAACAGGGAAGTGCAAACCTGGAGACAGATGGGGCGAAAGAGGTATATGTGGTTAAAACCCAGCCAGACCCGAACATACCAGTCTTTTAGGTGCTACGAGATGACGGCAAATGACGATCCCAGTTACTGCATAAGAATCTTTTGTTGCCATTTTCTGGACTTTCTGTAAAGAGCCCAAAAGTAGTTCAGAAATTCTGTACTCCAGAAACCTGTCAGTCAATTGACTAAACAGTCGAACATTCCCGCTAAGGATACATGTCCTCCACGTCGAACAACTAGAGCCAGGAAACAGCCTTCCTGGTTGTCCAATGATTGGATAACATAATGCGTTATCCTTAGTCACTTTATTTTAGGGAAACATAGCCGCGCATTATGCACATACAGATAGGTGTTATTGTTTTATCTTTCATTTTATGGAGATATGCTAACTGTGTCATTAGTATGTACCAGATTGTAAAATTGTGTTGCCAATGGTTTTGTAATTATGTGTCATGCAACATTAAATTACATTTTTGCATTTGATGCTATTACATTTTTGTCTATTTTGAGAGTTAAACACCTGTTTAGGGCTAGCTATTAGTAAATAGAGCATATAGCACAATTTCTGTACAGTTTGCTATTTTTCAAAGAGACGTCTTTGAAAGTAAGACCTTAGTTTGTTATACCCGTAGTTAATACTCAGTTTAACATGGCTTCCAGCTTTAGTACGTATGTACTATAATTGTGGTTTTGCTAGAAATAGCCATTGTCTATTAATGCCTTGCGTGCAAGTGCTCGTTGAATTTGAGTACTTTTTGATATCCTTTCGGGCCTTGATAGTTTAGATCGGTTCAGGTCGGGGCGACATTATTTTTCTTAGAGCCGGTGAATGTCACAGAGACAATTAGTATGTATCTGTGGTATGTGTGCATTGTAGCCCATTTTCATTCATTTTACCAAATCGGCAATCGCCCATCACTTTACTAACTGGTTTTCATCGTGCAAGTTTTCACACGATTGCGCCAGTAAGAGATTGACATTCAAAGAGGTAACACTTTATCGTGTCTTAGTGATTTGTGTTTTTTTATACTTGCTCCCTATTTTTACCAGGTTCGTCATCTGTTTTCGCCATAATTTCATCTAATTTCATCTTATTTCATATATGATGCGGATATGTATTTGTCTTTTAAGATGCTGTATTTTGTATTTCCACTGAGTAAGAGCTTGCTATTTAAAGAGTTTACACGTTACCTTGTCTTTGTGTTATGTGTTTTTCTTCTTACTGCGCCCTATTTTTACCAGAGTCACCCGCGACAAGTCACATGTAGACGATCACGTATCAGTCATATGCAAACTATGAAGTACTTGTTACATGTACACCATGTAATACCAGTCACATGTACACTATGTCAAACCTGTCTCATGCAAATTATGTCGTACCTGTTACATGCACACTATGTAAAACATTTCACATGCAGTTTCAGTCAGATGTACACTATGTAGCACTTGTGATGCCACTCTGTAGTACCAGGCACATGTACATCATATGGTAGCAGTCACATATACAATGTATCTGATCAGTAATTGGGTTAAATGTTCCATTGCAACAACTACTTATACATATGTTTAATGTTCCGTCACCTTTTAATGGTTCACTTCCGTTTATTTTTTCATAAGTGTCACCTCAAAAAACGTAAATTCCATTGCCTCGTAATAATTTAGCTTACTGTACCTCTACCTCGTAATTCTGTTTAGATACAAGTGTCGCGTAATAATTCAGTTAAGTGTTCCACCTCTCCGTATTGATTCAGTGAGTGTAACATAATCTCATAATACTTTGTAATACTAATTATTGTAATAATATACTGCTGCTTCAACGCATACGCAATAATTGATAGTCGTCTTTGTATGAAACGTATTTCTTAACTTTAACAATGACAAGTTATACTACTTTCCACCTTACGAATAATTCTACTTTTGGATTCCATGATTTATGTTTATAAAGGTAATTATTTGCCAGTTCGATTTAGAGGAGACGGAAATATCTGCACACTATAATGGAAACTTACTAAGAAAATGTTACACATGCATTATGCAAAGATTTCCGTTATATATGTAAATAATACAGCAGCTTCTTTCGTTTCAGATAGACAGTCAAAGGCAAAAACATATTGTAAACTTTCAACTTGTTATGAATCTGTTACTATATGTATTGATTTACACAGTAATTCATTCGATAGCTCATAGCTGGATAATTTATCGAAACTTGTTGTATGACCGTATACTTGATACAATAATCCCAGTTCTGAAGATTACAACCATAATCATATTAATTAAGTGTCCCATCAGCTCCACCTGTTAGTAGTCCAGTCTTCGACCAACTCCAAAATGTAGTAATCTAGAATCCCATCAACTTTCTCATTAAGTAATCAGTTGTTCCATTAAATCCAGTTTAGGTTAATCAGCGTTATATCAACTCCATCTTATTTAATATAGTATCCATTTAATTTTATAGTACTAGAAATAAAATCCATCTTGTATTAATATTGTATACCGTCAACGCCATCTTTTAGTTGTACAGTGTTGTATTGTGTGGCAATCCAGTGGCCCATTACTTCAATCGGGTAATACTACGGTATAAGCTCCACCGTTTAATAATAAATTGGTCCATGGTGTTAACTAATAATCCATTACCCCCACATTGTATCTTATAGAAAACACTTGTTCCATATTTTCCACCTTCTGGTAAGCTAGTGTCTTATCGCCTTGTGATAATCTCAAGTTCCATATAACGATGATCCTATGTCAGATACGTTCTCTTCGTAATTTAATCAACTTCAACTGTTCGTGACAAGTGGCCCATCGAGTGAGCTTTTTGGTAATAATCGGCTCCGTCAACTCATCCGTGTGGTTATGTATTTACCTGTCAACTGAAGCTTATGGTAATGTTTAGCCCGTCAAGCAACCTTGTGGAGATACAGTCTCCCGCAAACTACACTGTGTGGTAATAGTGTCCCGTCAAAAATCCCGTCAACACCTTTTTATAGTCCCTTTTACCCCTTCGTGTGGTAAGATAGTGTCCATTCAACTCCACCGTCTAGTAATATTATAATGTTATTTATTAGGGAAATTCAGATTGGCAGAGCTATTTGTCAAAGGTTTGCATTTACAGCTGACCGAGGAAAAAAAGTCGGCTAAATAAATATCAATTTCCCTAGTTAACTCAACTCAACCGTGTAATAATATACAGTCCCGTTAACTCCACCGTGTGGCTATTATAGTGTCCCTTCAACTCCACCATTAGTAATATTATAATGTTACTTGTATTATCAAAATTCAGATTAGCTGAGTTATTTGTCCGAGATTTGCATTTACAGCTGACCGAGGACAAATAACTCGGCTAATATGAATTTCCCTAGTTAATAAGTATTTTATTAATAACTTTCTAATAGAATGTTTCATTTTAAATCATGAAATGGGACATTTACTACCGACAAAACAGTAATCAAATATATAACAAGTATCCTCACGAGCGTTTTATTGATTATGTTTCAATTTTACTTCACTACCATAAGACAATCAATACGTGTGTCGTTTATATAACTTTCATTCACAGTTGTCCCCCTTCGCACACGTTGGACTGCATAAATTATAATGGTATGCACTTTGCAACAGAGCAAAGCTCATTAGCCTCTGACCTATTAACGTCTGAATAATATCCCTAAATTTATGCTAAGTAGTGAAATATAGAAAAGTATCAGTGATATAAATGCAAAAAATATCACGCACAATGGTGAACTATTTTCTAAAATTGTATTAAAACGATATTTACATTTATTTTGTTCTCACAGATTGTCATACTGAACGCAAGCGCTCAGGGAAATATTAATTGTCTCCTTTTCCTGTAATGATATAACGCGTTATAACATGGAAAAAACGATTATCCTCTATTTAGTAAACGCTCAACGATATGTTGTTTTTCTATGTGTAAATATAATTTAATACATTTAAGGAAGTTGCATTGTATTAACTGTATCATACATTTGGACCTATATTTTGTACTTATCTATAGAAAAATATAACAAGATATATAAAATGCAACAAATGTATAATGAATCACACAAAATGCTAATGACTCAAATGAATTTTCAAACAAATACACAATTTGTTTTGTTTTTCTACAGCCCGGCAATAATTAGCACAATATTACTGTTGCAATACTCCTGTGATTATGTCTTAAATGAAACAGATGTAATTTGTATTCTTGAGAACTATCCTGCGAGGACCCAACCCATTTTCTTAAAATCATAATTAATGCTCTCTGTGCAACCGGAGATTGTAGACCCACACATGACTGCATGCTGTACTGGCAGTCAGTAACATTCAAAATTTCAGTGCGCTGTTGCAAAGTTTGTGCTGCGACTATCTACTCCATGTATACTATGGAACTTGAATAAAAAATTTCATAAGTTGGCGAGCATTGCTCCATGGAAAGTACTTTACAGTTGAAATGTTTTTCCATCCTGCAAAGAGTACAATTACAGTTGAAATGTTTTTCCATCCTGCAAGAGGTAAAATTTCATACATATATATATATATCAATGTATACATACACCAAACCACTAACAAGAGCACCGCCTATGGGTGCTGGACGCTCGACTTTCTCGTAGTTGATTGTGGTCTGGAATGGTCTTAATATAATGTGTTTATTACTGTAATGAAGTGTCTTCAATTTAATTTTCAAATGTCACTAATAGATATTGAAATGTTGTACTTAAAACTAAATTTATAAGTTGAAATAGGGCAATAACTCTATCAAACACCTTGATAACGTTACCTCATCTTGTTTACATAACTGTGATGAAGTATTTTGAGTTTCAAGTCAATACCTCTTATAGTTATTGTGAATTTTGACCTAAAGCGAAAATTCTAAGTTCAAAAAAGGGCAATTACTCATATAAAATCCTTGACAGAGCTGCCTCCTCTGGTATACATGATAACTTAGTTAATGTGATCAAGAATATTTAGTTTTAAATCAATACCACAAACAAGTATTGAGAAAGTTGACCTAAAGTGAACCTTGTGTTGAAAAAAAGGGTAATAACGCCAACATAATCCTTGAAGTAGTTACCTCGTAGTGTCTGCAGAATGCGGTCAGCACCATAAACAAGTGTCTTGAGTTTCAATTTAATGTCTTTGAGAAATATTATATTTAACAAAAAAATGTCAAAATAAAGTTGTAAGTCCAAAACAAGAGCAGATAACTTTGAAAATACAAATCACAGGGTTACCTGCCTTGTTGTAATAAATTACCCATTTGATAGTAAATACGTATTGAACGTTTTAAATGGATACTTTTGAAAGTTTTTGGGAAATAGACTCTTACAAAAAACTTAACCAAAAAACTTAACAACATGTAACACAGACGCTGACGCAGACGCATACGAAGACTCAGACGACAGAGCGACGACAATAACTCGACTTGTTTTCTTCGAAAAGTCGAGGGAATAAAAAAACATGGGTCACCGAACAAGTTTGGGATATATTGGACTTTAAATAGGGTACCATTGTGTACGTGAACAACATATCGATTGCCAAATTATAATGAAGATATTTAATGGATCTTTTCTGCACTAATTTGTTTGAAAATACATTGTATAAGTGTGTTTTTGATTATTATATATGCTCTATGAACTTTTACTATTGAAGAAATTTATTTGTGTGGTCATTAGAGATTATCAAATACGATTATGTACGACTATACCTGTTGAAACATCAAAATACTCATATGATCGTATGTATTAATATACTAGGTTCCAAATCTAAGATTTTCTTCAAACCTGGCTAAGACATGTGTTAATGTATACCAAAACTTAAACAATCATACAAAGTATGGGTCACCGTGCTTGTTTTGGAAGTAGTGGACTTTAAACATGTTAGCTGGTGAACCTTTGTATCATCGACGTTACGTCTTCAAAGTGTAACTTTTCAAAAGATGGGTTTAAAATATCTGTAGATTTTAAATTGGTTTCAAATGTTTTGACAGTATGTAAGGACATTGTGATTTATGACACACTACATGCAAAATAATCATTGACTGGGAATTATAGAGATGTTCATTTATCGTTTGAAATTAGTAAATTGTAACCTGTATAGAATAATGTAAAAAATGAAGCAAAAGGAGAAATTAACCCGATGTTTCATTTTGTTGCAAACGTCTTTAACGAGGTTTTTTATTAAAACGTTCTGACATACCATTGCCCTGTGGATGAAAAGTTGTTGTTCTACTTTTTTTTCGATGTTAACGAGTTTTCATAACTTATGTATAACATGACCATCGAAATGTTTCCCGTGGTCAATATGTAATCGGCTAGGAAATCAATAGTGACAAACGAAATACTCCAATAACATTTCAGCTGTTGTTTATGCGATCTAATTTTTCGTCGGGACGGCGGCTGCAAATCAGGTAAACTGATCCGTTATTACCAATATGTTTTCATACCCACCGTTAGATATCTCAAGTGTTAGGAAATCCATACAAACCAACTCAAGAGGATAAGAATATTGAATAGGATTCAGTTCAGCGGTAATATGGGCTGGTGCTTTTCTCTGCACACACCGAGGACATTTCCTGGAATGAATGTTAACTAAACCATCAACACCAGGCCAAAACAACCTCGATTTCACCAGAGATGCTGTTCTGTCACTACCCATGATCGTGTAAGCCAGTAAAGACAATATCATGAAATGTGTATAGTAAAACCAGCTGATCAAACTGATGCCCAGATACGGAACCATGCCTGTACAAGACATCGTCACGTAAAAACAAGAGTCGCCATTCTCGTAAATAGCGACGAACTGGTTCGGGCTCTAAGCTACACAACTTGCGAGTTGGCTTCCGGCCTGACAAAATCAACTGCTTGGAAAAATTTGGGTATTTGTCTTTTTCTTAACGCCAATTCACGTTACTCATATAGTCGTCATTCTGAGTTTGGCGTGCAACTTCACATACTTGCTGCGGCATACTGACGCACTCAATAGCAGGCCATTACTGACTTTCGAACCATTGTAGCCTAAAAAACAGCATTAACTGCATCTGTAAAGACAGCAGTGTAATTGGCAGGTGATCGAAAAAAATCTGCATCAGCATTTATTTTACCCGATCGGTACTGGATACTAAAGTAGTATGCAGAGAGGGCTTTTAACTTAGCAGTAGAGAGCACATAGGTGCGTGGATTATTATCCGTCCTTACCTGAAACGAATTACAATACATATAATCGTTAAAGTTATCAAATACAGCCAACTGCAAAGCTACGAATTCCAGCAGGATAGATTCGTTCTGCACTAATATAACTGATAAATATTATCATCCAGTCCGGTACCGCTTGCATCGACATTAACAATGAAAGGTCGAAACAAAATCGGCATATGTCAGGACAGGTGGTCAACTTAACAACCAGTCTTTCAAAGTTATTCTGGTGAATTGATTCCCAACGCCAAACAGCAGATTCACTCTAGCGCCTCCCCTTTTTGTTTGTTGGGTGATCAAAAAGCACATTATTCACAAGCTGAGAAAAATCTGGTACACCAGGCCTAAAATAATCAGCAAAACCTAGAAAACTTCGGAGATCCTAGATAGTAGTAGGAACTAACCAACTTGTCAGAGCCTTTATCTTAACAGGGTTGGTTTCAACACCCTTGTCACTTACTACATGACCTAGATAAGATATCATAGGAAATAAACATTTACACTAGGAGCCCTTCATCTTAAACCGAGCTTCATACAAACGTGTAAAACAGCTTCTAACCTCGAAACATGCTATTCCAAGATCTTTGAGAACACTACCACATCGTCTGCATATATGAGAGATTGCTGTTGCAAATGAAGTTCGACCATACACCTCCATCAAGCGCCGGCAGGTCACAGGTGCATTTGTCAGCCTAAATGCCATCCTGTTCCACACATAGAATCCAAGAGAACCGGCAGAGAATGCAGTCTTATGTTTATCTTCCTCCTTCATGGCGATCTGCCAATACCCAAAGCGAAGATCAAGCTTGCTGAAAAGGCATCTTGAACCGTACGGCGATTCAATTTCTTAAAATCAATACAGAATCAAAGAGAGTTATCTTTCTTTCGTACCAACAAAATGTTGCTAGCGACAGGACTTTTCGATTATCTGATGGCCCCAGCCTCTAACATATCGAGGAGATGTTCGCGAACATCTTGCAACATACCAGGAGGAATGCACAGAGAGTAGTCTTTAAAGGGAATATGATTTGCCTTATGCTCAGCGAGATTAGTGCAGCCGAACTCTGTCAGTCCTGTAGAAAATAAACATTTCGAACGCTCTAAAAACCGTACCGCCTCATCCTTATGTCTCTTAATAATGGAGTTATCAGGAGTGCGAATTCCCAAATTATCAAGGGTTTTGTCTTCAGCAAGTGTACCAGCATCACTGGGTCCTTCAAATGGATCAACATTACGGACAACATTGACCTTATGCAAGTGACAAAGACGACCTCTGGGTTTAGTACGCAAGGGCTGCGCTGACATGTTGCATATCCGCACCGGTATCTTTGAAAAGATACGCTTTGGATTCACTTCTATCAGACGTAGAAAAATATTCATTCGATTAGAAACATCAGTTTTTTCTGTCACACCATGCTTCATTCCATTAGCCGAACTCACTATACCAGTCAGGGTACCTGACTCAAATGACTGGGGAGTGACCGGACGGTCAACCAATGCCTTCACGGAAACATAATGTGATTTGTTAATTGCACTACAAGCTAATTCTCATGCATCCTTCTTAGTACTTGATCATAAAAATGATCTTTGAAATAGGAAATTACTTTTGTTCCCACAATAAGAGGCACATCTTTCGAAAACTTAGTGTCCCTGGTAATAAGAATTGGCATTTGGACTGAAGGAACTGTCAAACTTGCTCAGACAATTCTAAACACAGCATAAGGCACAATACTATCATTTGCACCTCTTATTACAAAGTCTCAAAGACTGTGTAATTTCGGCGTTAGTCTGACTCACACAAAGAGGAGTCAAATCAGCACCTGTATCAATAAGACAGACCGTTTCATTTCCATTCAAAATAATAGTTGATTAATTTGATGGACCAACGATGTAATGTTTGTAAGGGCCATTAACCAAAGGCTAACCTCCTACTGGCCCTTCGAAAGAGATGCCTGATATTTTAAATATTTAGACTGGGTTGTGGAGGAAGCAGCATTACCATGCGCATCTGCATTATGCTTGCCCTTTGACTCGCTACGATTATTACAACCTCTTAGTCGTTCATAGAGAGTTTCAGAACAGTCTTGTTTGATAAATTTGAGTTCTCTATCAATGTCACTAATTTTGGTCTGCAAGGATTTCATCTGGCAAGCGTTGTAATTCATTAAGCAGTGGGTTACCTGAAATTGAAAAATGCAAACAGGAAATGCCCAATTTCTCATGCTTAGGAGAAACGAAGGAGTTACCAACAGTTAGTTCGTGCTCAAGCTGACGGAGTTTTCGTCTAAACGAACTGAAATCCTTGATAGTCTGACATTTATACCTATAATTGTATCGTGCAATGGTGTCACGAAGACCGAAACAAAGTCTTCCACAAAGCATATCATCTCGTGATGATTTATCAATAGGCAATTTAATTCTTGATAAAAGCTGTTTCAGCTATATACTAAAGTCAGCAACGAACACTATCTTTGTATTCATCATTGCAAACACAAGTAAAAGTACTAGCAGCACGCAAAATACCAGGCGAAACTCGCTTGTGAACCCCGTGCGCAACTTAACACAGAACGATACACAGACACAGGCCAATAGCGACAGTAGCGACATTTTTAAGGTTCTACGTGAAATGACAGCTGAACTAATGCAACAAAATAACAGTGTGACTGATCAGTTATAACAATAGAATAATAAAATAAATAACATTCCATCAGTAGTTAATATTTTGAAACAAGAAAATGATAACATAAGGCAAGAAAACAGCGTGTTGTGAACAGAAATGCACGAATAAAAACAGAAGATGGATACTTAAGAAGGGCATTCTAGGCAAAATACTTTACGTTGTTATGGCATTGAAAGGAATATGAATTAACCATGGGACACTACTGAGTAAAAAATTAGAAATTTTATAACAAATGATTTAAATTTGCCAAATTGAAATTCAATAGAAATTAAACGTGTACACAGAATAAAGTCACGGGATCGCACTAAATGTACAAGTATTGTTAAATGTACAAAATACAAGGATTGTGTCCGTGTCCTCGACCAGGCACAACAAACAGTTTCGCGTATTTCAGTCTATTCATAACCAAACTGTACTGTATGTGTTAGAAAACACATACACATTCTCGGGGAAATGATGGTTAAAAAGCGAAGTAAATGTCAATATGCCTTTGTGAACTATAATAAGCTGATTATAGACGACACGGTTTATAAATATGACGACGCGCAAGAGAAGCTTTTTAACATAGGCAGACGACAACGCCCACGCGGAAATCCACGTGCTAAAGTAAATAATACGAACATAAATAACAGCGGAATGGCGGTCGACACATCACGTGATGAATTATGTCAGAATGACGTACATCGAGACTCCGCGTATCACAATTACAATAGCACATGGGGAAGCGCTCGACCATTCACTGACGAGTTCTCTGAAAGCGATGACGAAAGGCGGAGCAATGCCGATGTGACACATGTGGATTAGGGTAGTGGTCGAAGCCCTTCGAATACCACTGACACTATTAAATTTGAAAATAATTAATTGCTTTTGTTTTTATGTCCATTTCATATTGCATGTTTATGTGAAACCTGGGGTCGTTATACTGGAGAATTTGATAACGTCATTAGTACACGTGATCATTTTGAAAGTGTTAAAAAAGTGTATGTTTCGCATAGTCGAAATAGTGGAGGAGTTAGCGTTTATGTAGACAAACGTTTGCAAAATATACATATTGCCAGTAGAAGTTTTGAAACACTAGAAAATTGTGTAGTTGTATAGTTTAAATTATTAAAACATGTTCCATATTAGTGATATTATTATGTTTTTTACATCTGCTCCCCCCGAAGGATCACCAATCTATAATAATGAAGAAGAATCAAATGGTATATTAATAATGCAAACTAATATTGACACATTTATGTTTGAATATCCACACTGTAATTTTATTCATGATAAAACGGGAAGTTATACATGCTGGACAAATAATGTCCCTAGTGAAGTGGATTACAATATTGCATATGCGGAATTATTCAGATACTTCTCTTATTTTAGAGTAGGCAACATTGATGCACACCGAAAAATCACGCCTTTCTCCTTAGGCCAGATAAGCTGATAAAATCAATAGTACTACCCGATAGACAGTCAGCTGTTTGGTACTAATCGGAAATTTTCCGAAGATGTTCGGCTGCTATCGACTTTATCTGATTATCGATACTGACTTATCTAGGAGGCACTCGGTACAAAATTCTACGCTTTTATACACTCAACAATTGGCTGTCTTGTTTTTTTGCATGAGTATATCAGTAAGCAAGAGATAAAGTGAACCTACCTGTATAGATCCAATTTAATTCACTGATGGAAAATATTAAGGTTAACAATGAATCCTTAGTCTTTAATAGTAACAACAAACTGCTACTACTACTACTTCTTCTTCTACTTCTTCTTCTACTAATACTACTACTACTACTACTACTACTTCTTCTTCTACTAATACTACTACTACTACTACTACTACTACTACTACTACTACTATTATTACTACTACTACTACACTATAATAATAGTAATAATAATAATAATAATAATAATAATAATAATAACAATAATAATAATAATAATAATAATAATAATAATAATCATCATCATCATCTTCATCATCATCATCATCATCATCATCATTATCATAATATGAAGAAATGAATAAAATCAATAACAGCAAACAATAATTTAGATACAAAACAGTTATATCAAAAGCATGCATTGCAACTGGTTCTTCTCGTAAATTGATAGTTAACAGTTGGATCCCAATTTAAATCATCAATTATCAAACATCTTTCGTTTTTCTGTAAAACAGTTAAGACTTGTCTTTCATGCCACCGACCCATACAGTGCCTACATGGTCATATTTTCATTTGATATCTTAAACTTTAATATAGAAAGTTAAAACAAAAGTTAGATCAGTTAAAGTTATAAATTGTAATAGTTGCATTATCAGTACGTTGTTATTTCAGTTATTCTAGCTTGTTTTGTCTTAATTTAAGAACGGAATTATTGTTACGCGTTATAAAACAACTGTTTATTTTTCCTTTGTTTTGTTTATTAATTTCGGGCATTTTGCACTTAAACATCTTGTTTTTGGATCAAAATATTAAGGCTTAATTTCTTATCTTTTATTAAACAATAATTGAAGGTGTGCCTTGTTCTATACATTAACATGCATACTCTGAAAAATCTCAATGAATATAATAATAATGCGATGTTTTAAACAAAACCAATACATCTAAATTTCCTTCTGGATTTCATTGTCTACTCGCAAAATAAGCCAAGCTGCAGATTGTAAGGTCTATGACACGAATACCAAGATTGTTATATGTTCATTATCGCCGCGAGAAGCATATACTGCTAGAACGGTAGTTATCCACGAACCAATTCGGTATCGTTGGACAACGCTCCTTATTTTTGTATTGAGTGACGGAAATGAATTTCAGACTATATGTACTTCATTTAAGCCTAAATTCCCCCGCCTAAAATGTTAAATAATTAAACTAAATTAACACCACTCACACAAGCAAAGAATACATTTTCCAAATCCGTCTGTACTTTTCTGGCAAACAACGGAAGTTTATTTTGTATGCGATAAAGCTGAAAATGCGCCCTATTTCCGACCGAGTTTCTATTGATTTCCATAGGAAATAGGGTGATGTTACAAAAGTGGAAATTCCCCCGCCTAAGTTTTAAAATAAGATACAATAAATGATACCATATTAAAGAGCATAACATTATCTTTTAAATCCGTCTGTTTTTTTTCTGAGAGTAAAAAACTAAGGAAGTTACGGCAAATAATATATAAGGCTTCCTATCAAATCAAAGTAAATTTAAGGTGAGAAATATCGATTTTTACGCCGCGCTGAGAAGCGAGATTGTTGCACATGGAATCAGATAATTTACCATTATAATGTTCTTTTACTTTTCCAAGAATTGTTGATATTAATAACAGCCTATTAAATGATATTCAAATTAGACAATGTTTAAAATTTAAATGGAATGAAAGTCTAAAAAATGTATGTTTAACTTAATTAAGAGCGTGCTTTGATGGCAATATTGATACTATTACGCAGAACGTTTCAACTGATGTTGAAGTAGAAATCAAAACATTAACGGATGAATATTATTTTACAATGTATAAATAATTATAAAAATAAATTCAATTAAACCCGTTGATACGTGTCAGCTATATTGAGTATGCATATATATTATTTACATACCGGATATTCGTCTGTTTGAGGACTGGCAAACTGTAATTAAACACAAATGCACGTTCTATGAATATAATTTTATACACACATCAACACACATGATTATTAAACGATATACATAATAATACAACGATACTTTTTTCCCATTAACACCACAATTCCCAATGTCAAATACTAGTATGAAGACGCAAATGGTATTTTAACACAATGATACAAAGCATGTGTAATGCATAACTGAGACCGACAGTAGTGAATTAAAAATACAGAAAGCACTTCAAAACATCATAGTGAATCATTAATTTATGAAAATAATAAATGACACAATACTCTGTCGCCTTTTCAAGAAAACAAATCCAGCAGTTGATGATTTGAGTTTTAAACAGTTACAATAATTTGTCAAACTTCAAATCACAGATCCTATATTGTTTCAAGACAGTTTATAGTTAGACGATAGCCGCTTCTCACCGCGTCTTTTACGGAATTGTCAACTGAAATCAGCCAAGATCATCCAGAGATTTCGTGATATTATATAGTGCTTTCGTTGTCTTGTTTTGTGAACCGGAATTTGTGGTAATTCCCTTTAGATGTACATTATGTCGATGAAAATTGTCATTAACTTTAAAAAAAACGTATAATAATAATCTAATTTATTTTAAAATATAATGGTTCAATATATAGCCAACAGTATACAAAGCTATTTAGATAGCGATATGGATACAATATATTGATTTCGATTGTGTGTATTATTACTATGATTTTAAAAGGGAAATGTCCCTTTACATATAAAGGGACTACATCTACAAAAAAAAAAGGGCACTGTGTGGGGGCGGAGCAACTTATAAATATCCTGAAACTTATATATCAACATCAGCATATAATAAAGATTACTTTAATGCACATACAATATATATAGGCTCGCGGGACCGGTTGCTCAATCCTTATTTATTGTTTTATCGATGCTTGTTTACTTACTTGTATGCACATGTCACGGTAATAAAATATTTACTTACATACAATAAAAACAACATGCACATCCTGAGCGAAATCATCATATATAATTAGGTCGTGTTAATTTGGTCCGTTCCAATACACTTCGACCTCAACATTGTAGATTCTATAACCATAGTCTGCATTAGTGAATGAATAGTTATTTATGTGTTTAACACTGTTTTCTGTATTTCCAGATTAATTGTCATCCATTAGTTGTTGTTGAGAACGGTGACTGGTACCGAACTCCTGGAATAAAGCGATTTTCTTTTTTTGCTTGCCGAGAGCTCGAATGATTTCAGTTGTAAAAATCTGCACGAGATTTTTGTGATTATCTCTGATTGGTCAGTATATTTATATAAACTGACCAAACATGTTTACTACCTCATTACGCATCACACAACTTTTTAAACGTACGATACTTAATGTATTTATACACGGAAACCATTTATGCATCATTGTCCTACAGAATATAATTTTAAATCGCAATACTCTAGTGAAATGTACGTGCGTTGTAAACATTGAAATTAGTGCAATGAGTCCATCTGAATTGTATTGTTCCTTTAAGTTTGAAATAATTTACAATCTATCTGTTTGTTTCAGAGTCTTCCTCCTATGAGTATTTGTGATGCTTTTTATTTGATCAAAGCAGCAAACATGAATATGGATGCATATGTATTGGCATCAGTAGTCTACAACTTGGGCAGGCGCGATTCTTTCTTCCAGTTTAGTTGTTCACAGAACAACTATTGGTAGTGCTTCTAAAATCCGAATTCTGTTATCGCCATGATTTTAACTCATGTATTGTTACGCGAAAATAAGAAGTGCAATTTTGAAATATATCATGAACGTTTCTCAAATGCATCCATCGTGTTGATGAATAATGTGATTAAAACATAATTTGTTTAAAATAAACTAAAACAATCGGGTATTTCACAGCTTTAAGTATAGGATCAAATTGTGTGACTCAAAATCGCGGAAAAAATTAGTCCACTATGTGTACCCGTACATGGTGGTGGTGAGTTAACGCTAATTACTACCAGTTGGCGGTGATGGAACAACACTATGGTTGGCATGGAACTATAAATTAACTCATGACGCTCTTGTTTCATTTTAAGATTCATGTTTGTTTGTAATACAATGAAACCTAATATATGAATAAACGGAAATTATCTAAATTATTTAGGGTGCTTTTGTTGCATCAAAACATAACATACCATTCGCATAACGTGATGGCTGTTTATAAGATCGTTTTGCCTTTGACTGTCCATCTGAAACGAAATATGTTGCACTAATATCGACATAAATAAAATTCATTTGTGTAACACAGTGAGAACATTTGACATTATGGTGTGTTGATATGTCTTTCCCCTCTAAATCGAAGTAGCAAAGACATATGTTGATAAAAAGTAAGTATGATTTCAATTGTTGATTATTTACGAAAGAAGAATATTAAATATATAAATGTGCAAATAATGTATATAACACTATTATATACATGTTCAATTCGTTGGTGCAGCATTTAATCCTAACAATATGGCAATGAAAGTGGTTTTGAATTATAACGAGGTCGAAGAACACGCAACGCATCATAACGAGTTGGCCGTGATGGAACACGAAACTGAATCATTGAAACCGGTAGTGATAGAACACTGATACCAAATAACTACAACCGTGGTGCAGGTGGAACACTAAACTGAATAAGTACTGTACGATACTGCAACAATGGAACATATAATTAAAAAATACGAGTTGGCGTTGATTGAACACTAAACTAAATTTTTACGAGAGGTCTGTAAAAAAATGTGAAGGCTGTGATGTTCATTTTCTGAACGCATTTGATTGTGTTTTGAAATATGAAGAAGACATATTATGTAATACGAAACTAGTGTATCCAATTATCAACATAAATGATGTATGTTGATAAGGAAGGAAGGAAATATTGCCATATATCTTTTAGATATAGGACTGATTGTCGGTCGATACCATCAAGTAATAATAACACCTCATGCATGAATTGCATTTACGTGTATGTTTGCACTAAATTAAGTACGTGGCTGTTAAAGAAACCATTTTACAATGTTTAACCTATAACAAATTCAATTAAATCCGCTGATTCGTGTCAGATATATTGAGAAAGAAACATATATTATTTACGTCCCAGATTCTCGTCTTTTTGTGCACTGGCAAACTGTAATCAAACACAAATGCACGTTCTATGAATATAATTTTATACACACATCAACACATACGATTATTAAACGCTATACATAATATAACAACGGTACTGTTTTCCCAATAACACCTCAGTTCCCAATGTCAAATACTAGTATGAAGACGCAAATGGTATTTGAACACAATGTTACATAGCATGTGTTATGCATAACTGTGACCGACTGAAGTTAATTAAAAATACAGAAAACACTTCAAAACATCATAATGAATCATTAATTGTCGTATCGTTTATGCAAATTATAAATGGCACATTACTCTGTCGCCTTTTGAAGACAACATATCGAGCAGTTGATGATTTAGGTTTTTAAAAGTTACAATTATTTGTCAAACTTTCAAATCACAGATCCTAAGAGTGTTTCAAGACAGTTTATAGTTAGCCGATAGCCGCTTCTCACTTTGTCTTTTTACGGAATTGTCAATTGAAATCAAACAAGATCATCCAGAGATTTCGTGATATTAAATAGTGCTTTCGTTGTCTTGTTTTGTGAACCGGATTTGTGGTAATTCCCTTTAGATGTACATTATGTCGATGAAAAGTGTCATAAACTTTCAAAATAAATATATAATAATAATCAAATTTATTTTAAAATATAATGGTTCAATATATAGCCAACAGTATACAAAGCTATAATCTAGGTAGCGATATGGATACAACATGATGATTACGATTATGTTTACTATGACTTTGACTTAAAAGGGAAATGTCCCTTTACATGTAAAGGGACTACATCTTCAAAAAGGGCACCATGTGAGGGCGGAGCAACTTATAAATATCCTGAATTGTATATATTAACATCAGCATATAATAAAGATTACTTTAATGCACATACAATATATATAGGCTCGCGGGACCGGTTGCTCAATCTATATTTATTGTTTTATCGATGATTGTTTTCTAACTTGTAGGCACACGTCACGGTTATAAAATAATAACTTACTTACAATAAAACCAAAATGCACATCCTGAGCAAAATCATTTTATATAATTAGGTCGTGTTAATATGATCCGTTCCTATACACGTCGACGTCAAAATTGTAGATTCTATAACCATAGTCTGCATTAGTGAATGAATAGTTATTTATGTGTTTAACAGTGTTTTCTGTATTTCCAGAATAATTGTCATCCATTAGTTGTTGTTGAGGACGGTGACTTGTACCGAACGCCTGGAATAAAGCGATTTTCTTTTTTTGCTTGCCGAGAGCTCGAATGATTTCAGATGTAAAAATCTGCACGAGATTTTTGTGATTATCTCTGATTGGTCAGTCTATTTATAAACTGACCAAACATGTTTACTACCTCATAACGCATCACACAAATTTTTAAACGAACGATACTAAATGTATTTATACACAGAAACCATTTATGCATCATTGTCCTACAGAATATAATTTTAAATCGCCATATTCTAGTGAAATGTACGTGCGTTGTAAACAGTTATATAAGTGCAATGAGTCCATCTGAATTGTATCGTTCCTTTAAGTTTGAAATAATTTACAATCTATCTGTTTGTTTCAGAGTCTTCCTCCTATGAGTATTTGTGATGCTTTTTATTTGACCAAAGCAGCAAACATGAATATGGATGCATATGTATTGGCATCAGTAGTCTACAACTTGGGCAGGCGCGATTCTTTCTTCCAGTTTAGTTGTTCACAGAACTGGTACTGCTTCTAAAATCCGAAGGCTGTTATCGCTATGATTTTAACTCATGTATTGTTACGCGAACATAAGAAGTGCAATTTTGAAATATATCATGAACGTTTCTCAAATGCATCCATCGTGTTGATGAATAATGTGATTAAAACATAATTTGTTTAAAACAAACTAAAACAATCGGGTATTTCACAGCTTTAAGTATAGGATCAAATTGTGTGACTCAAAATCGCGAACAAAATTAGTCCACTATGTGTACCCGTACATGGTGGTGGTGAGTTAACGCTAATTACTACCAGTTGGCGGTGATGGAACAACACTATGGTTGGCATGAAACTATAAATTAACTCATGACGCTCTTGTTTCATTTTAAGATTCATGTTTGTTTGTAATACAATGAAACCTAATATATGAATAAACGGAAATTATCTAAATTATTTAGGGTGCTTTTGTTGCATCAAAACATAACATACCATTCTCATAACGTGATGGCTGTTTATAAGATCGTTTTGCCTTTGACTGTCCATCTGAAACGAAATATGTTGCACTAAAATCGACATAAATAAAATTCATTTGTGTAACACAGTGAGAACATTTGACATTATGGTGTGTTGATATGTCTTTCCCCTCTAAATCGAAGTAGCAAAGACATATATTGATAAAAAGTAAGTATGATTTCAATTGTTGATTATTTACGAAAGAAGAATATTAAATATATAAATGTGCAAATAATGTATATAACACTATTATATACATGTTCAATTCGTTGGTGCAGCATTTAATCCTAACAATATGGCAATGAAAGTGGTTTTGAATTATAACGAGGTCGAAGAACACGCAACGCATCATAACGAGTTGGCCGTGATGGAACACGAAACTGAATCATTGAAACCGGTAGTGATAGAACACTGATACCAAATAACTACAACCGTGGTGCAGGTGGAACACTAAACTGAATAAGTACTGTACGATACTGCAACAATGGAACATATAATTAAAAAATACGAGTTGGCGTTGATTGAACACTAAACTAAATTTTTACGAGAGGTCTGTAAACAAATGTGAAGGCTGTGATGTTCATTTTCTGAACGCATTTGATTGTGTTTTGAAATATGAAGAAGACGTATTATGTAATACGAAACTAGTGTATCCAATTATCAACATACATTATGTATGTTGATAAGGAAGGAAGGAAATATTGCCATATATCTTTTAGATATAGGACTGATTGTCGGTCGATACCATCAAGTAATAATAACACCTCATGCATGAATTGCATTTACGTGTATGTTTGCACTAAATTAAGTACGTGGCTGTTAAAGAAACCATTTTACAATGTTTAACCTATTACAAATTCAATTAAATCCGCTGATTCGTGTCAGATATATTGAGAAAGAAACATATATTATTTACGTCCCAGATTCTCGTCTTTTTGTGCACTGGCAAACTGTAATCAAACACAAATGCACGTTCTATGAATATAATTTTATACACACATCAACACATACGATTATTAAACGCTATACATAATATAACAACGGTACTGTTTTCCCAATAACACCACAGTTCCCAATGTCAAATACTAGTATGAAGACGCAAATGGTATTTGAACACAATGTTACATAGCATGCGTTATGCATAACTGTGACCGACTGAAGTGAATTAAAAATACAGAAAACACTTCAAAACATCATAATGAATCATTAATTGTCGTATCGTTTATGCAAATTATAAATGGCACATTACTCTGTCGCCTTTTGAAGACAACATATCGAGCAGTTGATGATTTAGGTTTGTAAAAGTTACAATTATTTGTCAAACTTTCAAATCACAGATCCTAAGAGTGTTTCAAGACAGTGTATAGTTAGCCGATAGCCGCTTCTCACTTTGTCTTTTTACGGAATTGTCAATTGAAATCAAACAAGATCATCCAGAGATTTCGTGATATTAAATAGTGCTTTCGTTGTCTTGTTTTGTGAACCGGATTTGTGGTAATTCCCTTTAGATGTACATTATGTCGATGAAAAGTGTCATAAACTTTCAAAATAAAAATAATAATCAAATTTATTTTAAAATATAATGGTTCAATATATAGCCAACAGTATACAAAGCTATAATCTAGGTAGCGATATGGATACAACATGATGATTACGATTATGTTTACTATGACTTTGACTTAAAAGGGAAATGTCCCTTTACATGTAAAGGGACTACATCTTCAAAAAGGGCACCATGTGAGGGCGGAGCAACTTATAAATATCCTGAATTGTATATATTAACATCAGCATATAATAAAGATTACTTTAATGCACATACAATATATATAGGCTCGCGGGACCGGTTGCTCAATCTATATTTATTGTTTTATCGATGATTGTTTTCTAACTTGTAGGCACACGTCACGGTTATAAAATAATAACTTACTTACAATAAAACCAAAATGCACATCCTGAGCAAAATCATTTTATATAATTAGGTCGTGTTAATATGATCCGTTCCTATACACGTCGACGTCAAAATTGTAGATTCTATAACCATAGTCTGCATTAGTGAATGAATAGTTATCAATGTGTTTAACAGTGTTTTCTGTATTTCCAGAATAATTGTCATCCATTAGTTGTTGTTGAGGACGGTGACTTGTACCGAACGCCTGGAATAAAGCTATTTGTTTTTTTGCTTGCCGAGAGCTCGAATGATTTCAGATGTAAAAATCTGCACGAGATTTTTGTGATTATCTCTGATTGGTCAGTCTATTTATAAACTGACCAAACATGTTTACTACCTCATAACGCATCACACAAATTTTTAAACGAACGATACTAAATGTATTTATACACAGAAACCATTTATGCATCATTGTCCTACAGAATATAATTTTAAATCGCCATATTCTAGTGAAATGTACGTGCGTTGTAAACAGTTATATAAGTGCAATGAGTCCATCTGAATTGTATCGTTCCTTTAAGTTTGAAATAATTTACAATCTATCTGTTTGTTTCAGAGTCTTCCTCCTATGAGTATTTGTGATGCTTTTTATTTGATCAAAGCAGCAAACATGAATATGGATGCATATGTATTGGCATCAGTAGTCTACAACTTGGGCAGGCGCGATTCTTTCTTCCAGTTTAGTTGTTCACAGACCTGGTACTGCTTCTAAAATCCGAAGGCTGTTATCGCTATGATTTTAACTCATGTATTGTTACGCGAAAATAAGAAGTGCAATTTTGAAATATATCATGAACGTTTCTCAAATGCATCCATCGTGTTGATGAATAATGTGATTAAAACATAATTTGTTTAAAACAAACTAAAACAATCGGGTATTTCACAGCTTTAAGTATAGGATCAAATTGTGTGACTCAAAATCGCGAACAAAATTAGTCCACTATGTGTACCCGTACATGGTGGTGGTGAGTTAACGCTAATTACTACCAGTTGGCGGTGATGGAACAACACTATGGTTGGCATGAAACTATAAATTAACTCATGACGCTCTTGTTTCATTTTAAGATTCATGTTTGTTTGTAATACAATGAAACCTAATATATGAATAAACGGAAATTATCTAAATTATTTAGGGTGCTTTTGTTGCATCGAAACATAACATACCATTCGCATAACGTGATGGCTGTTTATAAGATCGTTTTGCCTTTGACTGTCCATCTGAAACGAAATATGTTGCACTAAAATCGACATAAATAAAATTCATTTGTGTAACACAGTGAGAACATTTGACATTATGGTGTGTTGATATGTCTTTCCCCTCTAAATCGAAGTAGCAAAGACATATATTGATAAAAAGTAAGTATGATTTCAATTGTTGATTATTTACGAAAGAAGAATATTAAATATATAAATGTGCAAATAATGTATATAACACTATTATATACAT
This sequence comes from Congeria kusceri, assembly GCA_027627225.1. Lineage (NCBI taxonomy): Eukaryota > Metazoa > Mollusca > Bivalvia > Myida > Dreissenidae > Congeria > Congeria kusceri. The sequence continues at coordinate 60,509,101 of CM051026.1, read as the reverse complement.
GTTCAATTCGTTGGTGCAGCATTTAATCCTAACAATATGGCAATGAAAGTGGTTTTGAATTATAACGAGGTCGAAGAACACGCAACGCATCATAACGAGTTGGCCGTGATGGAACACGAAACTGAATCATTGAAACCGGTAGTGATAGAACACTGATACCAAATAACTACAACCGTGGTGCAGATGAAAAACTAACTCAATAATTACTGTACGATACGGCAACAATGGGACATATAATTAAAAAATACGAGTTGACGTTGATTGAACACTTAACTAAATTTTTACGAGAGGTCTGTAAAAAAAATGTCAAGGCTGTGATGTTCATTTTCTACGCATTTGATTGTGTTTTATTGCAATAGAACATTTACACAAACTGTGTGTCATATACAATGCATTTTAATATACATTTAATTGTCTAACACACAAATTCGAAAGCTTACCTGGAGGACTTCATCCGAAGACTTGTAAGGTTTCAATTATTTGTGTTGGACAATACAAATTATATAAACATACATTGTATATAATTATGAATTTACTTCCATCAAGATTACGTGTCATTGATAAGGAATGCTGACTTTAAAAAATAAAAATAAAAATGTCGGAACGATAGCTCATTTTGTCCCTTTTCCATAACGTACGTACAAACGAACAAAAGTATTCTAAGGTATTCGGGGTCTATGCTGATTTTAAAAAGAAGAAATGCTAATTGAACAAACTACATAAAAGCAATTATAGTTCACTGATCAGTTGCATGACTGACTAGATCCGAACGGCACATAACACTCACATACTAAATCAAAGTCTACTCCACCTATTATATCAATATATATCGTATACGTCACTGTGTGGTTTGAAACGTTACAAAAATAAACGTGTGCTCTTTTGTTGCATCCCTTCCTTTATGCGAAGTGTAGTATGCATATTTTCAAAGTCGACGATGCAATGTTAAAGGATTTATTCATTCTGTTCTTCTAAGTGAGAATTTCCACTACATTTAATCCGATGTTGAGAACATATTGGACAGGTCAAAAATTGGGTTAGACAGTTAGATAGCGATGCATGTGTTGTACCGCCAAGTGACATAATGCTAAATTAGGTACTAATTACAACGTTTACAATTTGGCGGTGTTGGAAAACCAAATTAAAGCAAATGGTGTTGATGGAACAAAGCATCATTGAACAGTGTTCCTGATCCTTTTATAAGGTGGCGATCATTAAGAAATATTTGTCTTTGGCTAAATGTTGTTTACCAAAATAAATGGGTAAAACATAGTTGCGACGGTGACTAGGAATATGACGCCATCGTTGTTATCAGACAGTTAAACCGCTAGCAATCACCAATATTTGAATGTTACTTAGTGTGTGTTTACTGTAATAATGGACTGCTATCAAGAAAATAGGATAATTATAGCCTTCCAACAAAGTTCAACTTGATTGTTAAGAGCAGCTTTTGTGTACGCTACTTAATATCCATACTGTATTAAATTAATGCTATAAATTTACCTAATGCATACCCTTCAGCCCGTTTCTGACCACGGCTATATTTTGCATGTTTACCTTAAAATAAACAACCGGTTGATTTATACCAAATTATAGAAAGAAGACAGGGTCAATGCGACGATTTCCAGAAAAAACACACGCTTTTTACCCGAACTACAATATGTGCAGATGACATACTATTTCTATAGTATTTTGTAGAAGGTAAAACATTTGATTGCGAATTCCAGTTGACTTCTTTGATCATTTGTTCTTCTGAAAATAAAACATATTCCTTAAAATGATCAAGGAGATTAATGAGTATCTTAATTTATATTTAGTTGTGTCTTATTCGTTTGGGAAATACAATGTAATAATTTTTTAGTAATTGCTATCGATGTGTCTAACACAAGAGTATCACAAGGTGGACTTGATAGAACACTGTATAACCACCTGGTGGAGTTAAAGGAGCTCTGTATTATTACAAGTTGGAGCTGACGTGAAACTCTATTGTCAAATGTGATGTTGATGCGGCATTATATAATCAAAAATGGGAAATAGACACCACATAACAAAACCACAAGGCGGAGTTGACGGGACACATTACAACAAACTTGAGGTGTTGGAACTCTTTATTTCCAGAATGTGGAGTTGATTGAACAGTAATTTTCACCAAGATGTAGTTGACGGGACACTAGTTTATCACAAGGTAGAGTTAATACGATACATAAGTACCACAAGGTGGAGTTGACGAATACTATATTTCAACAAGGTGGAGTTGATTGAACATTATATTACAACTTGGTGGAGTTGACTGGACATTATATAACAATAAAATATAGTTGACGAAACACTTTATTACCCCAAGGTGTAATTTACAGGAAAATACATATTGCAATCTGGTTGAGTTATTCAAACAAAATATTACCTCAAGGAGAAATTCACGGGAGTAGACGGGAAACTATAGTATCATACGGTGGAGTTAATAATCCACTTTATTTACACATGGCGTGGTTGATAAGACACTATAATGACACAAAGTAGAGTGTATGAAATACTATATTACTACACGATGGAGTTCACGGGACATTATATTACCACTAGATCGAGTTAATAAGACACTGTTTTACCACAATGTGGGGTTAATGAGACATTAAACAATTACCAGGTTGAGTCGATGGAAAACTATATTACAACAAGGTTGAATTGATAGATTACTGTATAACCAAAATACTTTTTGACGAGAGACTAAATCACCAAAAGTTATAGTTTATGGAGACCTTGATTAAGAAGCGAAAACTCTGATATTGGATCACCACAATATGGAGTTGATGGAACTCGAGATTATTGCAGGCTAGTGGCGATGAGACACTAGATTACCAGAAAGACTCAAAATATTATTAAACGGTGGAGCTAATACTGTAGTATTACCAGATGGAAGTAAAGAACACTAGATAACTACACGATTGAGATGATACAACACTTAATTTAGTGTTTTATCCTGGCCCTTTTTAGCGCGGCGCGGCGCAATGCCCCTTTTTGAAGCGCCACTTTGCCTTTTTGAAGGCAAAAGCCGCCACTCGCCCTAATCGATAACGATCTTAATAGCCTGTTGACCACTGTTATCGGCCCTATGTCTGCGAAAAGGGCACCCGCTGTTTACAGGTAATGTCGCTCTGACTGTGCTCGGTTAATTGCATACATACATTTCTAATCGATTTGATTAATCGATAACTGTGCTCGATTTAATGCCGACACACGTTTCTAAGCGATTTGATTTAAGCGATTACTGTACTAATGATTGTCAACCTGATTCGTAATTCGACTAAATTCGTGACAGTTAGACCTAATTGATGATGCGTATACGATTAACATAATGATACTTAACGACAACTCTTTGATTGGACATTCCCCCTCTCACTATCCGTGTTCGTTACAGATTGATTTTTTGAATTAATACGAATCATTATTTCAATTGACACACACTTTTAGCACTGCGAAAATGTAACATAACAAATACTGACACTTGAAAACTGGACTTAGAGTACGTATGTGTAGAAACTAATATATATTTTGGTGATATATTATTGTTTATTTAAATGTACTTAATAAATTGACGAAACCTTTAGTAACTTAACTTCGGGTCAAATACCGGAGGTGGTGTTCTCTGTCTAGATACTTGAGTTGTGAAAGGGAACCAAGTTGTATATAGGTATGCGTGTCAAATATGACTTACCTGTCAACACCTTTTGGGCCCCAAATGTCAAAAAATACTGGCCCCTACAAACTATTCCCGGACGTGCAATTTAAGATGGCCCCTCACATAATTTTTCAGTTTGCAATTTTTGTATATTGTTGTGGTATTTGTGTGTTCAATCGTCGGACAATAATTCGTGAACAAGTTTTTTTTATTAACTTGTTGCTTATATTTGTGAAAGACGGATAATGCCGTCGTGCAAACCTAGGTTGGCACAAAGTCAGAAGGATTATGTAGAAGTGGCAAAAATACCATTAGTTTATTAAAATGTGTGCAGAGGACAGACGGAACTGAAAGGTAATTATATAATTGCTACGACTCTTTAGGTTTGTAAATTTAAAGTATCGATCAATAATTTCTAAGAATATAATTATGTGATCCACAGAATTTGCTTCCTAAATTTCTCAGTACTTTACGGTCAATCAAGTTTATATTAAAACACGCCGCGTATTACTCACGTTACATAAAGAGAATTACATAAAATGAACGCGTTCGGCAGATATACAACAAACAAGATGTTTTCTCGTTGGTTTAATCCGTGTGAATATTGAATATTGCTTGTGCCAAACTTGTATTTGGTACACGAGTGTGACAAATTGCTTGAATATATTTGTTTTTATATATAATATATGTATATATATATATTTTGATACCCATAACAAATACACTGGATCACGTGTGCCCTTTTAAAAGGCCCTTTTTGAATATAATGCACCATGCCCCTCTGCCTTCCTGGATAAAACACTAGTATTACATAGCATACCTGGATCATCTATTTGTAAATGCCGTTTTGTGCCACGTTTTTCTTTGGAAGTTGTACCTGAAACAAATCATTTAACTTGATCTGCCATGGTAGATCATGACTGGGTGATGAAATAATGACAAACTGAATTGCTGTGGTGAAGAAACACCAACATGTTGTTAATGGGGTCGTAAATTGCAAAAACCTTGTTTAAGGAACACTTAATTATTTCGATGACGCGGTGGATCGTTAATTATTAGGGAGTGTGACAAAACATTGCATTAAAACAACATTGTGTTGATGGAACATCATATAATTATAATGTAATGTTGGTGGTTTTCGAAAAATTACAGGTTGGTTTAGACGGACCACGGAATTAATTGCTTTGTACGACATGTACTATCAAGGGTAATAATCAGTTCACATACTTCACTTTCATAGATGACATACAGCGAACTGACGGATTTCGAATAGTTTCATGGAAGATTTTGAAATAGGATATCTTTATATGACATTTTTTATCACATAGTACGAATAATTATCCCCTCTTTACATTGATCGTTAAAACAATGTGAGATGCTACCGTTGCTTTTTGATGAAAACACGAAGAACTGACCCTAAGAACTAGGCTTCGTAGAATGGCAACATCCAATCGATTTGCGACGTTTTCAAGAAAACACAACGGCGATTTTGCATGATCATAGAACATGGGGGTAAGACCTTTGTACTTTGCTCCTCCTATCTTTTACAACTATGTCTTCTACTTCTATATAAGCAATGAAAACCATTATTAAACGAAAGACCGCAGTATGCCAACTTTAAGATACGTGCACATTGATAGCCACCCTAGTCCAGGAAAATAACAGCACATGGATATGTCATTCATGCATATAAATACATTAAACTTGACGTTGATATTATCACAGGCATCATGATATTACTGTTACTAATTGAACCCGATTGTAACAATTTTGTTCCCTGTACTGTAGAACTGGTTTCATTCGCGTGGGTTTTATTTTTGCAAACATTAGCAATTTTATGTCCACGCGAATTCAGAACCATCCCGAATACATGTGTATATTAGAATGCCCGAATGTTAAAATCCGAAAATATGTTATTTTTATTTCGTACTGTACCATTTGGTAGTCAGTCCAATTATGTTATCATAAGCAATTTATATCAACGAAATAGGTGTGGAAATGTGTGTGAAAACAGCATATTGTTACTGTGCTTTTTCGTTTTTCACTCTTAGCCATTATATAAAAAAACACTTGCATAAAAGCAATGATCGACTCATTGGCAACTGACGCGGTACTACTAGTAACCACTTGGTACAATAACGCTTGCAGTAGTCAACATTATGTTTCCTTTATGGTAGTGTAACGCTAGTAGCAGTCGATATAAGTTTGTTAAGGTTAGTATACCTTCATTTTTGAATTTGCGTCAGTACAATGATGCGAATTCAAGAGCACTCGTGCTGATGTATAACCATAATTTGATTTGATGAAACATTTTAGTATATGTGATTGACTACACGATTTTAATGCCATAGAGACGACAAGTAACAGGTACAGGATGAATGAGATAGAGCACAAGCATACATAATGGAGATGAACTAACACTGGATTGCTACAAGGCGGATGCAAAATCTCTCTAGATTACACCAAGAAAGTGGTCATTGAATATCGGGTACATACACTGTGTGTGTGATGGAATTAAATACTACAATACCACATGCCGGGAACAATGTGGAGAGGTTTGAAAGTTAAATTACATGTTGACGATGGATGCGATTGTACACTAGATTAATACAGTGCGCATGTGAATGTAAAAAAGATTACCACTGCTTGTTGGTGATGAACACTTGTTTACTACTAGCAAGTAGTGGTTGCACCTTATATTTCTACTTGGTAGAGGTGGATGCGATTGAAAGATATATACACTTAACACAAGCTAATTAATATAAAACTAGATTCCTATGTGTACTCGTACATGGTGGTTGGGATGAAACACTATATTAACTCATGACACTCTCGATTAATGTTAAGTTTCATATTTGTTTGTAATACAATGAGACCTATTAATGTGAATAAACGGAAATTATCTACATCAGTTAGGATGCTTTAGTTGCATCAAAACATAACATACCATTCCCATAACTTGTTGACGGTTTACAATATGGTTTTGCCTTTGACTGTCCATCTGAAACGAAATATGTTGCACTAAAATCGACATAAATAAGGTTCATTTGTATACCACAGCACATTTGACATTATTGTGTGTTGATATGTCTTTCCCCTCCAAATCGAACTAGCAAAGACATATCTTGATAAAAAGTAAGTATGATTTCAATCGTTGATTATTTACGAAAGAAGCATATAAAATAGATAAATGTACATATAATGTACATAACACTATTATGTACATGCTTAATTCGTTGGTGCAGCATTTAATCATAACAATATAGCAATGAAAGTGGTTTTGAATTATAACGAGGTCGAAGAATACGCAACGAATCATAACGAATTGGCCGCGATGGAAAACGAAACTGAATCATTCAAACCAGTAGAGATAGAACACTGATACTAAATAACTACAACCGTGGCGCAGATGGAACACTAAACTGAATACTTACTGTGCGATAGGGCAACGATGGAACATATAATTTAAAAAATACTAGTTGGCGTTGATTGAACACTAAACTAAATTATTACTAGATGTGTGTAAAAAATGTAAAGCCGTGATGTTCATCATCTGAACGCATTTGATTGTGTTTTGAAATAAGAAAAATATAGATTATGTTAAACTAAACTAGTGTATCCAATTATCAACATACATTATGTATGTTGATAATTGGATACACTAGTTTAGTAAATCGAAACAATAGACATAGAAGGAAATATTGCCATATATCTTTTAGATATAGGACTGTTTGTCGGTCGATACCATCCAGTAATAATAACACCTCATGCATTAATGGCATCTACTTGTATGTTTGCACTAACTTTAGTACGTGGCTGTTAAATAAGCCATTTTACAATGTTTGACCTATTATAAATTCAATTAAACTCGTTGATTCGTGTCAGATATATTGAGTATGCACATATATTTTTTACATACCAGATTCTCGTCTTTTTATGGACTGGCAAACTGTAATTAAACAAAATGCACGTTCTATGAATATAATTGTATACACACATCAACACATTCGATTATTAAACGATATACATAAAAATACAACGATAAGTTTTTCCCATTAACACAACAATTCCCAATGTCAAATACTAGTATGAAGACGCAAATGGTATTTGAACACAATGTTACAAAGCATGTGTAATGCATAACTGTGACCGACAATAGTGAATTAAAACTATAGAAACCACTTCAAAACATCATAGTGAATCATTAATTGTCGTATCGTTTATGCAAATTATAAATGACACAATACTCTGTCGCCTTTTCAAGACAGCAAATCGAGCAGCTGATTATTTGGGTTTTAAAAAGTTACAATTATTTGTCAAACTTTCAAATCACAGAGTCTAAAAGTGTTTCAAGACAGTTTATAGATAGCCGCTTCTCACCGCGTCTTTTTACAGAATTGTCAACTGAAATCAAACAAGATCATCCAGAGATTTCGTGATATTAAATAGTGCTTTCGTTGTCTTGTTTTTTGAACCGGAATTTGTGGTGATTCCCTTTAGATGTACATTATGTCGATGAAAATTTTCATAACATTTCAAAATAAATGTATAATAATAATATAATTTATTTAAAAATATAATGGTTCAGTATATATCCAACAGTATACACAGCCACAATTTAGATAGCGATATGGATACAACATGTTTATTTCGATTATGTGTATTATTACTATGACTTAAAAGGGAAATGTCCCTTTACATGTAAATGGACTACATCTACAAAAGGGCACCATGTGGGGGCGGAGCAACTTATAAATATCCTGAAACTTATATATCAACATCAGCATATAATAAAGATTACTTTGATGCACACACAATATATATAGGCACACGGGACCAGTTGCTCAATCTATATTTATTGCTTTATCGATGCTTGTTTACTTACTTGTATGCACATGTCACGGTAATAAAATAATTACTTACTTACTTACAAAAAAAACACAATATGCGCATCCTGAGCAAAATCATTATATATAATTAGATCGTGTTAATATGGTCCGTTCCTATACACTTCGACGTCAACATTGTATATTCTATAACCATAGTCTGCATTCCCACCCACCCACCCATGAAGAGTTATTTATGTGTTTAATAGTGTTTTCTGTATTTCCAGATTAATTGTCATCCATTAGCTGTTGTTGGGGACGGTGACTGGTACCGGACGCCTGGAATAAAGCGATGTTATTTTTTGCTTGCCGACAGCTCAAATGATTTCAGATGTAAAAATCTGCACGAGATTTTTGTGCTATAACTCTGATTGGTCAGTCTATTAATAAACTGACCAAACATGTTTGATACCACATTAGATATCACACAAATGTTTAAATGAAAGATACTTAATATATTTATACACAGAAACCCTTGATACATCGTTTTCCTACAGAATATAATTTTTAATCGCCATAGTCTAATGAAATGTACGTGCGTTGTAAACAGTGAAATCCGTGCACTGAGTCCATCTGAATTGTATTGTTCCTGTAAATTTGGAATAGTTTACAATCTATATGTTTGTTTCAGAGTCTTCCTCCTATGAGTTTTTGTGATGATTGTTATTTGATCAAAACTAAACTGGGTCATTGGATCTTTTATCGCGTGTATATGTTGTATAGATTAAAAGCATTGTCAAAGCAGCAAACATGAATTAGAATGCATGTGTATTGACATCAGTAGTCTACAACTTGGGCAGACGCGATTCTTTCTTCCATTTCAGTTGTTCACAGGACAACTATAGGTACCGCTTCTAAAATCCGAAGGCTGTTAACGCTATGATTTTAACTCATTTATTGTTACGCGAAAGTAAGAAGTGCCATTTTGAAATATATCATGAACGTTTCCCAAATGCATCCATCGTGTTGATGAATAATGTGATTAGAACATAATGTGTTTAAAACAAACTAAAAACAGTCGGGTATTTCACAGCTTTTAGTATAGGACGAATGAGACTAAAAATCGCGGAAAAAAAAGTGAACTAGGCAGCGTTCGAAGTTATTGATAAATGGTTTAATTGGATCACGAGCCAAGTAGAATCATGGAATTATTATAGTCCTAACACATTCATCTCGCTTATTGTCGATGCAATCAAAGGTTTTTATTTACGGCATATTTAAAACGTATAACGTTTCATTTTATCATGAATTAAAACGAAAAAACCTGGTCACGAAGCCGGCCGAGAAGAAACATGGACATTCTAATCCTAACCTTATTGCCTTGTTATCGCCAATTCTCACGTTAAGATTAATTGTTGAGTGGGGTATGATTTATTAGTTTATTACAATTATTTTATTACTTATTGTCGTAATAATAATAATAATTATAATAATAAAAATAAAAATAAAAATAATAATAGTAATAATAATAATAATAATCATCATCATCATCATCATAATCATCATCATTGTCATCATCATCATCATCATCGTCATCATCATCGTTAGCAGCATCATCATAAGAGTGAAATGAAATTCAGTTTGTCGGTAATTACGCTGTTCAGGTACGAGCAATAGCGGTCAATTATTCTTATAACAAAATTACACTCGATTTTGGAATAGGCTCTATGACCGAGTGGTTAACGTGTTAGACTCTCACGCCGGAGGACGGGGTTCGATGAGAGTCAGGATTTTTCTTTATCATTTTTGTTTATTTTAATTTTGTTTCACAGAATGTAAGGGTTTGCTACTCCAGATGATTTATACATTGTAAAAGCAAACATTTCTAAATTATAATATATCATTATGTGTGTAACTACCATCAAGCATTTTAAAACACGTTTACTAAATTATATGGCTAAAAAGCGTATCGTTACATTCATAATAATGTCACATACTTTACATATTTAGCATATTGTTTGTTTTTAAGGTTTGAGAATTGTTTAACGCCATAGTTATTTGTCTTCGACTAAATAGTCTATTGTCTTTCACAGAGATTGCCCCGTAATAAAAGTGATAACCATAATGTTTCGCTATAAACCCGCCGGTAGCTACATTGAGAGAATGTGTTGGCTATAAAAATGTAATGCCATAATGTCGGAATGTCATTAAGATAATAATGTTTGTAGACCAAAGAAAGACCCTGATAGTGTACACCGGACAAAATGTTAGGCTCATCCAGTTTCTTGCCCGGCACTATTTTTCATTTTCAATTGAAAGCTGTTCGAACGGCCATATATTTAATTTGTACATAGTATAGTTAGCTGTTGTAAGCGGCTGTCTAGTGTTCACACCTGTTAACGTTTTAGTTAGTGGCGTACGTTTTACAATGAACCTCATTTTATCAGCTGCACATTTGATACAATTCAAAACGGATTTATTTAGAGACAAAAACTAACCTAACTACACATGTACCACAAGGTAGAGTTAATACGATACTTTGGTACCACAAGGTGGAGTTGACGAATACTATATTACGCCAAGGTGGAGTTGATTGAACATTATACTACCACTTGGTGGAGTTGACTGGACATTATATAAGCAGAATGTATAGTTGACGGAACACTGTATTACCACAAGGAGTAATTTACAGGAAAATACATATTGTCATCTGGTTGAGTTATTCAAACAAAATATTACTACAAAGAGGAATTCACGGGACACGATGGAGTAGACGGGAAACTATAGTATCATACTGTGGAGTTGATAAGCCACTTTATTTACCAAGACGGGGTTGATAAGACACTATACTAATACAAAGTAGTTTTTATGGGATATTATATTACTACACGATGGAGTTGACGGGACATTATATAAGGTTGACTTGATATAACACTGTATAACCAAAATATTTTTTTACGGAACACTATATCACCAAAAATCAGATATTGGCTCACCAAAATATGGAGTTGAAGGAACTCGAGTTTATTGCAGGCTAGAGGCGATGAGACACTAGATTACCAGAAGGTGGATATCTTTACACGATAGAGCTATGGACACAAACTATTATTAAACGGTGGAGCTAATACTGTAGTATTACCAGATGGAAGTAATGGACACTAGATAACTACACGATTGAGATGATAAAACACTTAATTACTAAAGGGTGAGTTGATGGTATACTATTCTATTACAAGTTGGAATAAGTTACTACACAGTTACACTAAAACTAAATTACAAGAAGATTGGGTTGATTATGATGTAACACTAAACTTAATTATTACGAGGATGCGGTGATATTAAATTAAACTGAATTGTGACTGGTACTACATAGTGTATATGCGATTGGTACTACATAGTGTATTTGTGACTGGTACTACATAGTGTATATGTGATTGGTACTACATAGTGCACATGTGTCTGGTACTTCGTAGTGTATATGCGATTGGTTCTACATAGTGTATATGTGACTGGTACTACATAGTGTATAAGCGATTGGTACTACATAGCGCTAAGAACCAGTACTACATAGTGTATATGTGACTGGAACTGCATAGTGTACCTGTGATTGGTACTATATAGTGTACATGTGACTGGTACTACTTAGTGTACATGATACAGGTACTACAAAGGGTACATGTTGCTGGTAGTACACAGTGTACATGTGACAGGTACAACATAATGGCTTACCCTTTGGGTCAAAAGCGCATATATGCACGGCAGCTCAATATAGATGTAACTATACATCTATAATTGTCTAACACAAATAATGGAAAGCTCTCCTGGAGGACTTCATCCGAAGACTAGTGAGGTTTTCATTATTTGTGTTGGACAATACAAATTATATAAACATACATTGTATATAATTATGAATTTACTTCCGTCAAGATTACGTGTCATGGATAAGGAATGTTGACTTTAAAAAATAAAAATAAAAACGTCGGAACGTATGGACAAACGAACACAATTATTTTAAGGTATTCGGGGTCTATGATGATTTTAAAAAGAAGAAATGCTAATTAAACAAACTACATAAAAACAGTAATAGTTCACTGATCAGTTGCATGACCGACTAGATCCGAACGGCACATAACACTCACATACTAAATCAAAGTATACTCCTCCTATTATATCAATATTTTTCGTATACGTCACTGTGTGGTTTGAAACGTTACAAACGTGTGCTCTTTTGTTGCATCCCTTCCTTTATGCGAAGTGTAGTATGCATATTTTCAAAGTCGACGATGCAATGTTAAACGATTTATTCATTCTGTACTTCTAAGTGAGAATTTCCACTACATTTAATCCGATGCTGAGAGCATATTGGACATGTCAAAAATTGGGTTAGACAGTTAGATAGCGATGCATGTGTTGTACCGCCAAGTGACATAATGCTAAATTAGGTACTATGTCCATGATATGAAACAGCAAATTACTACGTTTACAATTTGGCGGTGTTGGAAAACCAAATTAAAGCAATATGGTTTTGAGGGAACAAAGCATCATTGAACAGCGTTCCTGATCCTTTTACAAGGTGGCGATGATTAAGAAATATTTGTCTTTGGCTAGATTTTGTTTACCAAAATAAATGGGTAAAACATAGTTAGCGTATAGTTGCAACGGTTACTAGGACCATGACGCCATCGTTGTTATCAGACAGTAAAACCGCTAGCAATCACCAATACTTGAACGTTACTTAGTGTGTGTTTACTGAAATAATGGACTGCTATCAAGAAACTAGGATAATTCTAGCCTTCCAACAAAGTTCAACTTGATTGTTAAGAGCAGCTTTTGTGTACGCTACTTAATATCCATACTGTATTAAATTAATGCTATAAATTTACCTAAGGCATACCCTTCAGCCCGTTTCTGACCACGGCCATATTTTGCATGTTGACCATAAAATAAACAACCGGTTGATTTATACCAAATTAAAGAAAGAAGACAGGGTCAATGTGACGATTTCCAGAAAAAACACACGCTTTTTACCCGAACTACAATATGTGCAGATGGCATACTATGTTTATAGTATTTTGTAGAAGGTACAATATTTGATTGCGAATTCCAGTTGACTTCTTTGATCATTTGTTCTTCTGAAAATAAAACATATTCCTTGAAATGATCAAGGAGATTAATGAGTATCTTAATTTATATTTAGTTGTGTCATTCGTTTAGGAAATACAATGTAATTTTTTAGTAATTGCTATCGATGTGTCTAACACAAGAGTATCACAAGGTGGACTTGATAGAACACTGTATAACCACCTATTGGAGTTATAGGAGCTCTGTATTATTACAAGTTGGAGCTGACGTGAAACTCTATCGTCAAATGTGAAGTTGATGCGGCATTATATTATCAAAAATGGGAAATAGACACCACATAACAAAACCACAAGGCGGAGTTGACGGGACACATTACAACAAACTTGAGGTGTTGGAACTCTTTATTTCCACAATGTGGAGTTGATTGAACAGTAATTTTCAACAAGATGTAGTTGACGGGACACCAGTTTACCACAAGGTAGAGTTAATACGATACTTAGGAACCACAAGGTGGAGTTGATGAATACTCTATTTCAACAAGGTGGAGTTGATTGAACATTATATTACAACTTGGTGGAGTTGACTGGACATTATATAACAATAAAATATAGTTGTCGGAACAGTTTATTTCCCCAAGGTGTATTTACAGGAAAATTAAAACAAAATATTTCCTCAAGGAGAAATTCACGGGAGTAGACGGGAAACTATAGTATCATACTGTGGAGTTAATAATCCACTTTATTTACACATGGCGGGGTTGATAAGACACTATAATAACACAAAGTAGAGTGTATGAAATACTATATCACTACACGATGGAGTTCACGGGACATTATATTACCACTAGATCGAGTTAATAAGACACTGTTTTGCCACAATGTGGGGTTAATGAGAAACTAAACAATTACCAGGTTGAATAGATGGAACACTATATTACAACAAGGTTGAATTGATAGATTACTGTATAACAAAAATACTTTTTGACGGGACACTAAATCACCAATAGTTTATGGAGAACTTGATTAAGATGCGAAAACTCTGATATTGGATCACCACAATATGGAGTTGATGAAACTCGAGATTATTGCAGGCTAGAGGCGATGAGACACTAGATTACCAGAAAGACACAAAATATTATTAAACGGTGGAGCAAATACTGTAGTATTACCAGATGGACGTAAAGAACACTAGATAACTACACGATTGAGATGATACAACACTTAAATTAGTGTTTTATCCAGGCCCTTTTTGCGCGGCGCGGCGCCATGGCCCTTTTTTGAAGCGCCACTTTGCCCTTTTTGAAGGCAAAAGCCGCCACTCGCCCTAATCGATAACGATCTTAATTGCCTGTTGACCACTGTTATCGGCCCTATGTCTGCGAAAAGGGCAATCGCTGTTTACTGGTAATGTCGCTCTGACTGTGCTCGGTTAATTGCATACATGCATTTCTAATCGATTTGATTAAATCGATAACTGTACTCGATTTAATACCGACACACGTTTCTAAGCGATTTGATTTAAGCGATTACTGTACTAATGATTGTCAACCTGATTCGTAATTCGACTAAAGTCGTGACAGTTAGACCTAATTGATGATGCGTATACGATTAACATAATGATACTTAAAGTCAACTCTTTTATTGGACATTCCCCCTCTCACTATCGGTGTTCGTTACGGATTGATTTTTTGAATTAATACGAATCATTATTTCAATTGACACACACTTTTAGCACTGCGAAAATGTAACATAACAAATACTGACACCTGGAAATTGGACTTATAGTACGTATGTGTAGAGACTAATATATATTTAGGTGATATATTATTGTTTATTTAAATGTACTTAATAAATTGACGAAACCTTTAGTAACTTAACTTCGGGTCAAATACCGGTAGTGGGGTTCTCTGTCTAGAGACTTGAGGTGTGAAAGGGAACCAAGTTGTATATATGTATGCGTGTCAAATATGACTTACCTGTCAACACCTTTTGGGCCCCAAATGTCAAAAAATACTGGCACCTACAAACTATTCCCGGACGTGTCATTTAAGATGGCCCACACACAGAACTTTTCATTTTTGCAATTTTTGTATATTGTTGTTGTATTTGTGTGTTAAATAGTCGGACAATAATTCGTGAACAAGTTTTTTTGATTAAAATGCCGTCGTGCAAACCTAGGTTGGCACAAATTCAGAAGGATTATGTAGAAGTGGCAAAAATACCATTAGTTTATTAAAATTTGTGCAGAGGACAGACGGAACTGAAAGGTAATTATATAATTGCTACGACTCTTTAGGTTTGTAAATTTAAAGTATCGATCAATAATTTCTAAGAATATAATTATGTGATCCACAGAATTTGCTTCCTAAATTTCTCAGTACTTTACGGTCAATCAAGTTTATATTAAAACACGCCGCGTATTACTCACGTTACATAAAGAGAATTACATAAAATGAACGCGTTCGGCAGATATACAACAAACAAGATGTTTTCTCGTTGGTTTAATCCGTGTGAATATTGAATATTGCTTGTGCCAAACTTGTATTTGGTACACGAGTGTGACAAATTGCTTGAATATATTTGTTTTTATATATAATATATGTATATATATATATTTTGATACCCATAACAAATACACTGGATCACGTGTGCCCTTTTAAAAGGCCCTTTTTGAATATAATGCACCATGCCCCTCTGCCTTCCTGGATAAAACACTAGTATTACATAGCATACCTGGATCATCTATTTGTAAATGCCGTTTTGTGCCACGTTTTTCTTTGGAAGTTGTACCTGAAACAAATCATTTAACTTGATCTGCCATGGTAGATCATGACTGGGTGATGAAATAATGACAAACTGAATTGCTGTGGTGAAGAAACACCAACATGTTGTTAATGGGGTCGTAAATTGCAAAAACCTTGTTTAAGGAACACTTAATTATTTCGATGACGCGGTGGATCGTTAATTATTAGGGAGTGTGACAAAACATTGCATTAAAACAACATTGTGTTGATGGAACATCATATAATTATAATGTAATGTTGGTGGTTTTCGAAAAATTACAGGTTGGTTTAGACGGACCACGGAATTAATTGCTTTGTACGACATGTACTATCAAGGGTAATAATCAGTTCACATACTTCACTTTCATAGATGACATACAGCGAACTGACGGATTTCGAATAGTTTCATGGAAGATTTTGAAATAGGATATCTTTATATGACATTTTTTATCACATAGTACGAATAATTATCCCCTCTTTACATTGATCGTTAAAACAATGTGAGATGCTACCGTTGCTTTTTGATGAAAACACGAAGAACTGACCCTAAGAACTAGGCTTCGTAGAATGGCAACATCCAATCGATTTGCGACGTTTTCAAGAAAACACAACGGCGATTTTGCATGATCATAGAACATGGGGGTAAGACCTTTGTACTTTGCTCCTCCTATCTTTTACAACTATGTCTTCTACTTCTATATAAGCAATGAAAACCATTATTAAACGAAAGACCGCAGTATGCCAACTTTAAGATACGTGCACATTGATAGCCACCCTAGTCCAGGAAAATAACAGCACATGGATATGTCATTCATGCATATAAATACATTAAACTTGACGTTGATATTATCACAGGCATCATGATATTACTGTTACTAATTGAACCCGATTGTAACAATTTTGTTCCCTGTACTGTAGAACTGGTTTCATTCGCGTGGGTTTTATTTTTGCAAACATTAGCAATTTTATGTCCACGCGAATTCAGAACCATCCCGAATACATGTGTATATTAGAATGCCCGAATGTTAAAATCCGAAAATATGTTATTTTTATTTCGTACTGTACCATTTGGTAGTCAGTCCAATTATGTTATCATAAGCAATTTATATCAACGAAATAGGTGTGGAAATGTGTGTGAAAACAGCATATTGTTACTGTGCTTTTTCGTTTTTTCACTCTTAGCCATTATATAAAAAAACACTTGCATAAAAGCAATGATCGACTCATTGGCAACTGACGCGGTACTACTAGTAACCACTTGGTACAATAACGCTTGCAGTAGTCAACATTATGTTTCCTTTATGGTAGTGTAACGCTAGTAGCAGTCGATATAAGTTTGTTAAGGTTAGTATACCTTCATTTTTGAATTTGCGTCAGTACAATGATGCGAATTCAAGAGCACTCGTGCTGATGTATAACCATAATTTGATTTGATGAAACATTTTAGTATATGTGATTGACTACACGATTTTAATGCCATAGAGACGACAAGTAACAGGTACAGGATGAATGAGATAGAGCACAAGCATACATAATGGAGATGAACTAACACTGGATTGCTACAAGGCGGATGCAAAATCTCTCTAGATTACACCAAGAAAGTGGTCATTGAATATCGGGTACATACACTGTGTGTGTGATGGAATTAAATACTACAATACCACATGCCGGGAACAATGTGGAGAGGTTTGAAAGTTAAATTACATGTTGACGATGGATGCGATTGTACACTAGATTAATACAGTGCGCATGTGAATGTAAAAAAGATTACCACTGCTTGTTGGTGATGAACACTTGTTTACTACTAGCAAGTAGTGGTTGCACCTTATATTTCTACTTGGTAGAGGTGGATGCGATTGAAAGATATATACACTTAACACAAGCTAATTAATATAAAACTAGATTCCTATGTGTACTCGTACATGGTGGTTGGGATGAAACACTATATTAACTCATGACACTCTCGATTAATGTTAAGTTTCATATTTGTTTGTAATACAATGAGACCTATTAATGTGAATAAACGGAAATTATCTACATCAGTTAGGATGCTTTAGTTGCATCAAAACATAACATACCATTCCCATAACTTGTTGACGGTTTACAATATGGTTTTGCCTTTGACTGTCCATCTGAAACGAAATATGTTGCACTAAAATCGACATAAATAAGGTTCATTTGTATACCACAGCACATTTGACATTATTGTGTGTTGATATGTCTTTCCCCTCCAAATCGAACTAGCAAAGACATATCTTGATAAAAAGTAAGTATGATTTCAATCGTTGATTATTTACGAAAGAAGCATATAAAATAGATAAATGTACATATAATGTACATAACACTATTATGTACATGCTTAATTCGTTGGTGCAGCATTTAATCATAACAATATAGCAATGAAAGTGGTTTTGAATTATAACGAGGTCGAAGAATACGCAACGAATCATAACGAATTGGCCGCGATGGAAAACGAAACTGAATCATTCAAACCAGTAGAGATAGAACACTGATACTAAATAACTACAACCGTGGCGCAGATGGAACACTAAACTGAATACTTACTGTGCGATAGGGGCAACGATGGAACATATAATTTAAAAAATACTAGTTGGCGTTGATTGAACACTAAACTAAATTATTACTAGATGTGTGTAAAAAATGTAAAGCCGTGATGTTCATCATCTGAACGCATTTGATTGTGTTTTGAAATAAGAAAAATATAGATTATGTTAAACTAAAACTAGTGTATCCAATTATAACATTCATTATGTATGTTGATAATTGGATACACTAGTTTAGTAAATCGAAACAATAGACATAGAAGGAAATATTGCCATATATCTTTTAGATATAGGACTGTTTGTCGGTCGATACCATCCAGTAATAATAACACCTCATGCATTAATGGCATCTACTTGTATGTTTGCACTAACTTTAGTACGTGGCTGTTAAATAAGCCATTTTACAATGTTTGACCTATTATAAATTCAATTAAACTCGTTGATTCGTGTCAGATATATTGAGTATGCACATATATTTTTTACATACCAGATTCTCGTCTTTTTATGGACTGGCAAACTGTAATTAAACAAAATGCACGTTCTATGAATATAATTGTATACACACATCAACACATTCGATTATTAAACGATATACATAAAAATACAACGATAAGTTTTTCCCATTAACACAACAATTCCCAATGTCAAATACTAGTATGAAGACGCAAATGGTATTTGAACACAATGTTACAAAGCATGTGTAATGCATAACTGTGACCGACAATAGTGAATTAAAACTATAGAAACCACTTCAAAACATCATAGTGAATCATTAATTGTCGTATCGTTTATGCAAATTATAAATGACACAATACTCTGTCGCCTTTTCAAGACAGCAAATCGAGCAGCTGATTATTTGGGTTTTAAAAAGTTACAATTATTTGTCAAACTTTCAAATCACAGAGTCTAAAAGTGTTTCAAGACAGTTTATAGATAGCCGCTTCTCACCGCGTCTTTTTACAGAATTGTCAACTGAAATCAAACAAGATCATCCAGAGATTTCGTGATATTAAATAGTGCTTTCGTTGTCTTGTTTTTTGAACCGGAATTTGTGGTGATTCCCTTTAGATGTACATTATGTCGATGAAAATTTTCATAACATTTCAAAATAAATGTATAATAATAATATAATTTATTTAAAAATATAATGGTTCAGTATATATCCAACAGTATACACAGCCACAATTTAGATAGCGATATGGATACAACATGTTTATTTCGATTATGTGTATTATTACTATGACTTAAAAGGGAAATGTCCCTTTACATGTAAATGGACTACATCTACAAAAGGGCACCATGTGGGGGCGGAGCAACTTATAAATATCCTGAAACTTATATATCAACATCAGCATATAATAAAGATTACTTTGATGCACACACAATATATATAGGCACACGGGACCAGTTGCTCAATCTATATTTTATTGCTTTATCGATGCTTGTTTACTTACTTGTATGCACATGTCACGGTAATAAAATAATTACTTACTTACTTACAAAAAAAACACAATATGCGCATCCTGAGCAAAATCATTATATATAATTAGATCGTGTTAATTTGGTCCGTTCCTATACACTTCGACGTCAACATTGTATATTCTATAACCATAGTCTGCATTCCCACCCACCCACCCCATGAAGAGTTATTTATGTGTTTAATAGTGTTTTCTGTATTTCCAGATTAATTGTCATCCATTAGCTGTTGTTGGGGACGGTGACTGGTACCGGACGCCTGGAATAAAGCGATGTTATTTTTTGCTTGCCGACAGCTCAAATGATTTCAGATGTAAAAATCTGCACGAGATTTTTGTGCTATAACTCTGATTGGTTAGTCTATTAATAAACTGACCAAACATGTTTGATACCACATTAGATATCACACAAATGTTTAAATGAAAGATACTTAATATATTTATACACAGAAACCCTTGATACATCGTTTTCCTACAGAATATAATTTTTAATCGCCATAGTCTAATGAAATGTACGTGCGTTGTAAACAGTGAAATCCGTGCACTGAGTCCATCTGAATTGTATTGTTCCTGTAAATTTGGAATAGTTTACAATCTATATGTTTGTTTCAGAGTCTTCCTCCTATGAGTTTTTGTGATGATTGTTATTTGATCAAAACTAAACTGGGTCATTGGATCTTTTATCGCGTGTATATGTTGTATAGATTAAAAGCATTGTCAAAGCAGCAAACATGAATTAGAATGCATGTGTATTGACATCAGTAGTCTACAACTTGGGCAGACGCGATTCTTTCTTCCATTTCAGTTGTTCACAGGACAACTATAGGTACCGCTTCTAAAATCCGAAGGCTGTTAACGCTATGATTTTAACTCATTTATTGTTACGCGAAAGTAAGAAGTGCCATTTTGAAATATATCATGAACGTTTCCCAAATGCATCCATCGTGTTGATGAATAATGTGATTAGAACATAATGTGTTTAAAACAAACTAAAAACAGTCGGGTATTTCACAGCTTTTAGTATAGGACGAATGAGACTAAAAATCGCGGAAAAAAAAGTGAACTAGGCAGCGTTCGAAGTTATTGATAAATGGTTTAATTGGATCACGAGCCAAGTAGAATCATGGAATTATTATAGTCCTAACACATTCATCTCGCTTATTGTCGATGCAATCAAAGGTTTTTATTTACGGGCATATTTAAAACGTATAACGTTTCATTTTATCATGAATTAAAACGAAAAAACCTGGTCACGAAGCCGGCCGAGAAGAAACATGGACATTCTAATCCTAACCTTATTGCCTTGTTATCGCCAATTCTCACGTTAAGATTAATTGTTGAGTGGGGTATGATTTATTAGTTTATTACAATTATTTTATTACTTATTGTCGTAATAATAATAATAATTATAATAATAAAAATAAAAATAAAAATAATAATAGTAATAATAATAATAATAATCATCATCATCATCATCATAATCATCACCATTGTCATCATCATCATCATCATCGTCATCATCATCGTTAGCAGCATCATCATAAGAGTGAAATGAAATTCAGTTTGTCGGTAATTACGCTGTTCAGGTACGAGCAATAGCGGTCAATTATTCTTATAACAAAATTACACTCGATTTTGGAATAGGCTCTATGACCGAGTGGTTAACGTGTTAGACTCTCACGCCGGAGGACGGGGTTCGATGAGAGTCAGGATTTTTCTTTATCATTTTTGTTTATTTTAATTTTGTTTCACAGAATGTAAGGGTTTGCTACTCCAGATGATTTATACATTGTAAAAGCAAACATTTCTAAATTATAATATATCATTATGTGTGTAACTACCATCAAGCATTTTAAAACACGTTTACTAAATTATATGGCTAAAAAGCGTGTCGTTACATTCATAATAATGTCACATACTTTTACATATTTAGCATATTGTTTGTTTTTAAGGTTTGAGAATTGTTTAACGCCATAGTTATTTGTCTTCGACTAAATAGTCTATTGTCTTTCACAGAGATTGCCCCGTAATAAAAGTGATAACCATAATGTTTCGCTATAAACCCGCCGGTAGCTACATTGAGAGAATGTGTTGGCTATAAAAATGTAATGCCATAATGTCGGAATGTCATTAAGATAATAATGTTTGTAGACCAAAGAAAGACCCTGATAGTGTACACCGGACAAAATGTTAGGCTCATCCAGTTTCTTGCCCGGCACTATTTTTCATTTTCAATTGAAAGCTGTTCGAACGGCCATATATTTAATTTGTACATAGTATAGTTAGCTGTTGTAAGCGGCTGTCTAGTGTTCACAACCTGTTAACGTTTTAGTTAGTGGCGTACGTTTTACAATGAACCTCATTTTATCAGCTGCACATTTGATACAATTCAAAACGGATTTATTTAGAGACAAAAACTAACCTAACTACACATGTACCACAAGGTAGAGTTAATACGATACTTTGGTACCACAAGGTGGAGTTGACGAATACTATATTACGCCAAGGTGGAGTTGATTGAACATTATACTACCACTTGGTGGAGTTGACTGGACATTATATAAGCAGAATGTATAGTTGACGGAACACTGTATTACCACAAGGAGTAATTTACAGGAAAATACATATTGTCATCTGGTTGAGTTATTCAAACAAAAATATTACTACAAAGAGGAATTCACGGGACACGATGGAGTAGACGGGAAACTATAGTATCATACTGTGGAGTTGATAAGCCACTTTATTTACCAAGACGGGGTTGATAAGACACTATACTAATACAAAGTAGTTTTTATGGGATATTATATTACTACACGATGGAGTTGACGGGACATTATATAAGGTTGACTTGATATAACACTGTATAACCAAAATATTTTTTTACGGAACACTATATCACCAAAAATCAGATATTGGCTCACCAAAATATGGAGTTGAAGGAACTCGAGTTTATTGCAGGCTAGAGGCGATGAGACACTAGATTACCAGAAGGTGGATATCTTTACACGATAGAGCTATGGACACAAACTATTATTAAACGGTGGAGCTAATACTGTAGTATTACCAGATGGAAGTAATGGACACTAGATAACTACACGATTGAGATGATAAAACACTTAATTACTAAAGGG
This sequence comes from Congeria kusceri, assembly GCA_027627225.1. Taxonomy (NCBI): domain Eukaryota; kingdom Metazoa; phylum Mollusca; class Bivalvia; order Myida; family Dreissenidae; genus Congeria; species Congeria kusceri. Next base: position 60,485,565 of record CM051026.1, on the reverse strand, counting down.
TGAGTTGATGGTATACTATTCTATTACAAGTTGGAATAAGTTACTACACAGTTACACTAAAACTAAATTACAAGAAGATTGGGTTGATTATGATGTAACACTAAACTTAATTATTACGAGGATGCGGTGATATTAAATTAAACTGAATTGTGACTGGTACTACATAGTGTATATGCGATTGGTACTACATAGTGTATTTGTGACTGGTACTACATAGTGTATATGTGATTGGTACTACATAGTGCACATGTGTCTGGTACTTCGTAGTGTATATGCGATTGGTTCTACATAGTGTATATGTGACTGGTACTACATAGTGTATAAGCGATTGGTACTACATAGCGCTAAGAACCAGTACTACATAGTGTATATGTGACTGGAACTGCATAGTGTACCTGTGATTGGTACTATATAGTGTACATGTGACTGGTACTACTTAGTGTACATGATACAGGTACTACAAAGGGTACATGTTGCTGGTAGTACACAGTGTACATGTGACAGGTACAACATAATGGCTTACCCTTTGGGTCAAAAGCGCATATATGCACGGCAGCTCAATATAGATGTAACTATACATCTATAATTGTCTAACACAAATAATGGAAAGCTCTCCTGGAGGACTTCATCCGAAGACTAGTAAGGTTTTCATTATTTGTGTTGGACAATACAAATTATATAAACATACATTGTATATAATTATGAATTTACTTCCGTCAAGATTACGTGTCATGGATAAGGAATGTTGACTTTAAAAAATAAAAATAAAAACGTCGGAACGTATGGACAAACGAACACAATTATTTTAAGGTATTCGGGGTCTATGATGATTTTAAAAAGAAGAAATGCTAATTAAACAAACTACATAAAAACAGTAATAGTTCACTGATCAGTTGCATGACCGACTAGATCCGAACGGCACATAACACTCACATACTAAATCAAAGTATACTCCCTCCTATTATATCAATATTTTTCGTATACGTCACTGTGTGGTTTGAAACGTTACAAACGTGTGCTCTTTTGTTGCATCCCTTCCTTTATGCGAAGTGTAGTATGCATATTTTCAAAGTCGACGATGCAATGTTAAACGATTTATTCATTCTGTTTTCTAAGTGAGAATTTCCACTACATTTAATCCGATGCTGAGAGCATATTGGACATGTCAAAAATTGGGTTAGACAGTTAGATAGCGATGCATGTGTTGTACCGCCAAGTGACATAATGCTAAATTAGGTACTATGTCCATGATATGAAACAGCAAATTACTACGTTTACAATTTGGCGGTGTTGGAAAACCAAATTAAAGCAATATGGTTTTGAGGGAACAAAGCATCATT